>VZTD01003093.1:133305-488368 GCA_013397725.1 Rhagologus leucostigma
GAGAGGAGAGGAGAGGAGAGGAGAGGAGAGGAGAGGAGAGAAAAGAAAAGATAAAGAAGAAGAGAAGAGAAAGAAGGAGAAGCGAAAGAGAAAGAGAAGAGAAAGAAGGAGAAGCGAAAGAGAAAGAGAAGAGAGAAGAAGAAACTGGAAAAAGAAAACAGCAAAGAGGGAAGAAAAGCAAGAGCATATTTTTTCTGCAAGTCTATTTAGCTGAAAAAAAACCAAACATTTTTTTGTTACCAAATGACGAGCAATTTCAAAATGGGAACTGTCCTCTCCTGCCTTACCAGCAAGTCACTGCCCTGGCCACTCACTGAGGGGGTGTGAGAGGAGATAAGCCGCATCAGCTCATCCCTGTCTCCTGTCTCCAGACCTTCTCCCCAGCCTTGCAGGAATGCAGACTTCTGGTGCAGCTGCCTTCCCTGCACAGAAATAATCATTCAGGGGATGAGACTCAAGGCAGCCATGGATGGATGTGGTGGCTTCTCGTTTCCAAGTGGCTGCCCAGCGATTGCATTGTGGCTGCTGTTGCAGTCTGTGCTGAGGGACTGAGTGCCAGCTGAGAGGGGGCTCTGGAAGACCACCTCAGCTGGGATTAGTACCTCCATGCCACAGCTGGATGCTAAAAAGAGGTGGACTGTGAAAGAAATGGGTCAGATTTGCTTTCCTTTGTTGTAGAATGATTTAGGTTGGAACTGACTTTAAAGATCATCTATTCCACACGCCTGAAATGGGCAGGGACACCTTCCACTACCCCAGGTTGCTCCAAGCCCTGTCCAACATGGCCTTGGACACTTGTGGGGATGGGACATCATCACTTCCAACCCTGGCTGCCTTCTGTCTTTAGGGAGGTCTTTCACTTCATGTTGAATTTATGGATGAGGCAACCTCCTCCATAAATGGAAGGCAGATCCCAGCCTCTTCAAGGTGCTGGGCGGCTTTGGGAGCTGCAAGGGAACATGAGAACCTCTGAGTGCTGCAGGGTTGTGATTTACATCTGGGCCCAGGCCTGGTTTACTTCGGGCGATTTATACCCTCTTAGTCACACCTGAAGAGAAATTAGAGGAGATTAGCTCCTCTGAGCCTGAATTTCCCTGGATGTAAAGTAAGTCAGCAGTTGCATTCCGTGATTCTTGGTCTGGCTTTGAGAGGTCTTGGAGATCCTCTGGATACCGGGTGGTAAAATGAATGCTAAGTGTTGTATGGAAGGAGGATGACAGATTTTATGCTTGTGGCTGCAACAGAGGAGTCAGGTTGCAATATTCCAGCCTTTCCACTGTGCACATGCACTTTCCAAACAGTTTTGTTGCAATTAATTACAGTGCAATTAAAGCAGAACGACAGTGCTAACTAAGGGCAAAATCTTGTGAAACAAATGGTGTTTGGGCTGATTTTGTAATTGCTCCAGGTTCCCCAGATACAAATTACAGTGTCAGGGCTCCTGATTTATGGCAGAGCAATACACACACAGATAACTCAGGGCAAGAGCTGCCTGCATGGGCTGCAGGTGCAGAGGTCCATGTCCCATCAGTTCTCCTTGTTGCTGACCCATGAAGGGTGGGTTCTCTTTGAACTGTCCCTTGCCTGGCAGGACACAGGTGGCACCAGCTCTCTCTCTCTGCCTCATCCCCAAGGCTTCTCATGATGTTTCCTCACCAGGGAGGTGTCGGTGCTGTTCTGTGTGCAGCTCCATTCTGGGCAGAGGGATAGAGCCTTGAATGGGGACGGGGTGGTCAGAGGGATCCCATTCATCCATGGTTGTCCAGCCATGGGAGAACATGGCTGATGATGCGGGAGCACGTCCTGAGAAGGGCAGTGGAGGTCAGGAAGCGTCTGGAATGCAAATCTGATCAGGAGCAGCTGAGGGAGCTGGGGGAGGCTCAGCCTGGAGAAAAGGAGGCTCAGGGGGGACCTTGTGGCTCTGCACAACTCCCTGACAGGAGGGGGCAGCCGGGGGAAGTCGGGCTCTGCTCGCAGGGAACAGGGACAGGAGGAGAGGAAGTAGCCTTGAGTTGTGCCAGGAGAGGTTCAGGTTGGATACTGGGAAATTTTCTTCTCAGAATGGGTGGTCAGGCGTTGGCACAGCTGCCCAGGGCAGTGGTGGCATCCTGATCCCTGTGGGGATTTAAAAGCTGTGTGGGTGTGGCACTTGGGGACACGGGTTAGTGCTGGGCTGGGGGAATGGTTGGACGCAACAGCGTTTTCCAACCTGAATGATTCCGTGATTCTACTGAGTGGTTTAGCCCTTGGGTCCCAACCTTTAGGTGCTTGCAGAAGGTCCCCATGAGGGTGAGCAGGCGAGGCTTGGCATTGCTAAATCACGGACAGAGCCTGCTGCTCGATCCCTCTCGGTCTGTCCGGTGGGGCCGTAGTAAACCACGATGGATCAGCTGGGGAAGGTGACCTGTGGAGGGAGTACAAAGAGGTTGTGCCCTTGTCTGCCTGTCCAAGGGGTACCAGTTGTTTTGTTTCATGGATTGGTTTCCTCTGCTGCTGTTTCTGGCCGTACTGGGAGTATCACGCTTTGTTTTCGCCCCTTTCTGGATTAGAGAACTGGCGTGGGTGTTTTCTCACCTGTAATTAAAAGGAGTGAAACTGTGACTTTTTAGCAAAGAAATCTTCTGTTGTGAGTGTTTAGAGGTTATTAGAGTTAAAGCATTTCAAGAAATCCGAACAAAAACCCGCAGGTAACTCATATATCACTATCTGGAGTTTAAAAATAAGTGAGGCAAGTTTCTGAAAATGCCAAGAGATTGAGCAAAAAATAAGATGAGCTTAAAGCATAAATTCTTATAATTAAGTCCTTCTGTGTTCATTTTTTGCCAGTGGGGTTTGGGCTGTGAGTTGATGTTCTGGTACTGCCATGAACCTACTTGGACACACCAAGGGCTCCCCACAAGGACGTAAAATAAAATCATAGAAACACAGAACAGTTTTTTGGAAGGGACCTCCAAGATTATCTAGTTTCAGCCTCCCCCAGGACAGGAACACAGACACCTTCCACTATCCCATCTTGCTCCAAGCCTCGTCCAGCCTGGCCTTGGACACTGCCAGGGATCCAGGGGCAGCCACAGCTGCTCTGGGCACTCTGTGCCAGGGCCTCCCCACCCTCACAGACAGGAATTCCTTCCCAATATCCCATCTAGCCCTGCCCTCTGGCACTGGGAAGCCATTCCCTGTGTCCTGTCCCTCCAGGCCTTGTCCCAAGTCCCTCTGCAGCTCTCCTGGAGCCCCTTTAGGCCCTGCCAGGGGCTCTGAGCTCTCCCTGGAGCCTTCTCTTGTGCAGGCTGAACATCCCCAGCTCTCCCAGCCTGTCCTCATAGGAAAATATTCAGCCACGGAGTACTAATCTGTTCACCAGCCACCACAAAATCCTGTGGTGCTCACGAACATCCCTTGCTGTGGGTCTCAGGTGTACCTGAGGTGGTTCCACCACCCCAGCTACAGATTGGAGTTGAGCATCTTCCCGCAGCAGGTGTTGGGTACCAGTGCTTCCCACAGCACATCCCACCATCATCTGGGCTCCTGCTCTGAATACTAAATCCTGAGACAGAGAGAAGGAGCCCGAACGCTGATTAATTTGAGCCTGCGCTGCTCTTATCCTGGTTTCAAAGTAATTGTCTCTCTTGTCCACAATTTTCTCTCCTTACATTTCACTGCATATTTATTAGGTTTTTGTGAGGCTATCTGCAGCCACATTAAACCAATTTACTTCTTGAAATGTCTGACCTTTGATCTTGCAGCCACTGCCTTTCGGAGCCAGAAAAAGAGCCTTTAATAACGTGTCACATGAAAGGCTGGCTGCAGAGCCTGTCACTTGCACACCCCAACTCCGGTTAATAAACTATCGGATGAATCAATTATTGCCTCATAATTGTTACCTATATTTCTGTGCTAAACAGGAAGAATATTTGCCCCCCCTTCTCCCAGTCGCTTTGTAAGGTTGAATGCATGCAAACAGCTATAGCTAATATTTCTCAAAAAACATCTTCTGTCTTTGTATCCAGTTCTGATTCTGGCAGACGTGTGAGGGGGGGTTGGCAGAGACGTTAGACTATCTGTGTGCATCTCATGTTAGGAGCCCCTGCAGCATCCCTGTGTGCTGTGTCTCCTGAGCCCCTCCAGCTGCCCTCTGCAGCAGGCACAGGAGAGGAGAGGGGGTTTTGTGGATGGCAGAGTGCTTTGCTGGAGGTATTTCGGCTGTTTTCCAGGCAGCAGCAGTGAGGCGGGGGTGTGCCTGGACTTCTCCATCACAGCAAGGTTGGAAGCTGCCACCTCAGTGACTGCGTTCCTCGCCATCACCTCCCAGCACCCCGGGCACCTCCTGGTGTCCTTGTGCATCAGGGCTGGACACTTCTGTGTCACTGCTGAAGGACAGGCATCGGGCTCCAGGGATGATGCCTCACCTCCTGACCCGTGGAAAGGACAGACTGGGGACAGGACCCCTTCCAGTGGGCTGCTGGCACTGTTGGCACAGCCAGCTCTCCACGATGTGAGTCAGGGCAGCTCACGTCGTGGTCTTGGCTGCATCCAGCCGCACCACGTACCTTTCATTTTGCGTTCCAGTTATGTAGTTGGAGCATCAGGTATGTTATCTCTTACTGCTGCAGAGCCACAGAGCTCTTGGGGGGTTGCTGGAGGCAGGTGTGGCCGAGCTGGTGTTGAAGTAAGGACTTGGGGATGGAGCTGGTGGGGTGCAGTGTAGCTCCCATGGGGTCTCTGCAGCCTCTGCACACAAGACACTGCTGCCCTGAGCCCCGAGAAGATGCTGGGTCTAAGATCCCTTTTTTTTCAGGCTGCTGGCCCTATGCACCTGGTTTGGGCTGCTGCTGGGGAGGATGAAGAACATTGTTCAGGTCCTCATGGAAGCCAGAGCATCCATGAGGCCCCAGGGCTACAAGGAGCCCTCTGCTCAGGCAGTGGCGCTTTGCTCAGGCTTCGGGGAGAGGTACCCCTAGCAATCCCAGCTGCCCTGGTAGGGGCACATCCCTCCCTGTTCTGCTGAAATCAGCAGCGAAGCTGGGTTTCACGGGGGTGGAACGGTGAAGTTTAAGCACAGCAATTACAGTTTCTGTCACCCGCGAGGTTTTCTGATGCATCACTCTGGAACAACGTCTTGCCCAGGAGCTCCATTTCACTCCCAGTGACATCTCTCCAGGGCAGGAGCAGGCAGCTGTCCAGAGGGTAGAGATCCATCCTGGAGGTGGCCTTGGCAACGCACTTCAACATCCATGTATTATTTATTTCCCCTGACTCTTTTCATCCCTTACGTAGTTGCTTAACAGCACCAGCCTTTCACAAAGGGCTGAAAAATGCAGGAGGCAACCCAGGTCTTCTCCCTGTGCTTTAATCTTCCTAGGGTGACTTCTCGCTTGCCATATGGGGAAGGGACGTGCTCCTGACGTCCCCAGTCTGCAGAACACCACAGCACTGAGCAGAAGCACAGTCTCGAGTTTCAGGGGAAGGAAGAACCATCTGCATGGCTCTCTGGCACATCTGTGCTCATTTGGCTCTGTGAGGACTTGGTTTCAAGCTTGTGGGATTCAGCCTCTTCAGAAAGGCTGGGATTAATTGCTGAAATGAGAAATGCTAAAAGCTGGGTGAAGAAGAGGTGGAGAGAAAGAGGCAAGCATGGAAACACTCTGGGTTGATAATTCCTTGTGTCAGTCTCGAGTTTATTAACACTCGTGGTTAAGATTGTTCTGGAGGAGATCATCTGCTGGGCTTTGCCTGCCGTGGATGCTGGGGGAGGTAGAAGTGAGCCTCACTGGGAATCGTAGAACCATGGAGTTGTTTAAGTTGGAAAAGCCCTCCAAGACCATCGAGTCCAACCATTCCCCCAGCACTGCCAAGGCCACCACTACCCCATGTCCCCAAGTGCCACATCCACACGGCTTTTAAGTCCCTCCAGGGATGGAAACTCCACCACTGCCCTGGGTAGCCCATGTCAGGGCTGGACAACCCTTTCTATGAAAAAAATTTTGCTGTTTTCCAACCTAAACCTCCCCTGGCCCAGCCTGAGGCCGTTCCCTCTCCTCCTGTCCCTGTTCCCTGCGAGCAGAGCCCGACCCCCCCGGCTGCCCCCTCCTGTCAGGGAGTTGTGCAGAGCCACAAGGGCCCCCCTGAGCCTCCTTTTCTCCAGCCTGAGCCCCTTTCCCAGCTCCCTCAGCTGCTCCTCATCACACTTGTGCTCCAGACCCTTCACTTTGTAAGTTTCAAAGCAAATCTCAAATTTGAGACTAGATTCAGATGGTCCTGAAGACATTAATAAACTTTCATGAAAAAAATAAATGTGCCAAACCAGACCTTACTCTCTTCATTGTTGATTACATTTTGGATAGAGGCACTTAATCTACTTTCCAGCTTTAATCCTGACTCACACCTTGATTCCTGCTTCCTGAGGCAGGTAAAAAGTCATGATCAGGCACACATTTTATTCAGGACTGTTTCCAAGTTAAGCTTCAGAGAGGAAGTTAGCCTGGAATAAGACAGAGATGGGGAGAAGTGCCCGTGTTAGTCCTGGCCATGGAAAGCCGCATGACCACACTGACATGGAAGTCCTGGAAGCCGCTGCAGAGACTTCCACCTTGTCCTTGGGTGTCTCAGAAATCAGCACTTTCCTTTCCCCCATTCCACCAAAGAGAGCCCTGGCATTGTGGGTTGCTTCTCCTTAAAGTGATGCTGTCACTTCCGCCTCTTTTGCGTTCAACACCCTGGCAAGAGCATCCCAGCCGAGGTGCTGTGCATTATTTTCCAGCCCTAAATCCATGAATGCCTGGCTTTTGGCCCTCACCATACCCCATCCAGGTGGGCAAGGAGAAAGTCAAGCCTTTTTGACCTTCAGCTTTCCTCCTTGGGAGATGAAATTAATACTCCCTGCCATACCTTGGAGAGGTGCTGCTGGGATTAATTAGTTAATAGAAGAAATCTCGCCTGACTCCGTGAGGGCAACCGTTGTGTGGCTGAGTCTAACATTCACCTTTCCAATGACCACAGGGGACTTTGGGTCTCTATGGCTGGGATTTTGCCACCACTTGGGCGGGAGCATCCTGTGGATCCTTCCAGGACCCACCCCTTGGGTGGCAAAGGGCTGAGGCTGTTGCAGGGATGCCGCGGATGCCTCCCTGCAGCCCCACACCGCATAATTCCAGGCTCGCAGTGCTGCCTCTGCAAAGGTAGATTTGGTTTCTATTAATAAGGGGATAATAGCACGGGAAACCTGACTGCAGGATGGCCCATGCCCAATTACTGCGGTCGCTGGGCTACAGCAGCCGCTTCCCTGCAATTATCCCACCGCGCGCCAGCACAGCACAGCCCTCTGCTTTATTCTTAGCAACAGAGCCCCGGGCAAGGTCAGGGGGGTCCCTGCAGCGAAAGTCTCTGGGTGGGGGATGCAGGAGTTGAGATGGGGGATGGCAGAGCCACCTCGGTGTCACCTGCCGGAGATGGGGCTGGTGGGGACGACGGAGAAGTGATGCTCCCCCCCCCGCCCCCCGCCCTGGAATATGCAGCCGTGAGGCTGGCAGCAAAGCAATGCCCTGTTTTGTCCTTGTCCCAAGCCAGGGGGTGCCAGGGGAGTCCTGGTAACCCCCAAGGGGCACACTGGTTACTGTGGGGTCATAGCGATCAGCCTCATTTTTTGGGGAGGCACAAAATTCACAATCCAGTCAAAATTCAGGGGTGGCCTTAGTCATGCTGGGTTAATGCTTGGACCTGCTGATCTTAGAGGGCTTTTCCAACCTAAACGATTCTGCAGTTCTATGATTTAAGGGTGGATGCGATGCTTGGTCTTGGTCCCAGTGTAAAATGGGTTGTGTGGAAGCTCTGCTGGTTTGCACCCACTGGGAACTGGCCTGTGCAGCTTAGCAAGCCCACAGTGGCATCAGAGGTAGGAAGGGCAGGGGATGGTCTGGGGACTGAGATTTGGGAAACCCAGGGTGAATTTCCTTTCCAGCACATTCCCTATGCATCTCTGGGAAGCCACTTTTCTTCTTCATCCCTCAGGTGGGTATCCATAAACATGGTTAATGGCTTGGCAGGAGGGATGCAGTGAGAAGAGGTGCATTCCAGACAGGGAGGATGCTGAAACCCAAGATACCCAAATCACTCTGAAAATGCGGAAGACCCTTCCTAAACTTGTGTTGGCTGTGGAAAAAAGATGAATGAAAAATATGTGTCGAGGATAAAAAGTGGTGCTTAAAGGGCAGGAGTAAAGCCTTTCTGTGAGAAAAGTCCAGCTCGAGCCTGTGCTGTTTCAAATTAAGTTTTTGGTTTCCTAGAGGCAGCAGACAATGGTTCACTCAATTCTCTCCCCACTGTCATTAAAACTCAAGTGTGTTGTCTGGATATAGTATTTTGCCCTACCTTAAGAGCTCTAATCTTTTTAGGACCATTTCTTGCTGCTATCTGCAGACACTCGAAAGCTTTCTCAACCGCGGAGTGAAATACAATCCCTGTCTTGGGGAGCTCTCCCTCCCCTTTGTCTTCTGCACAGACAGAGGGAAAATTACCACTTAACAAATCTGCCAGGTCTGAAATTTTCTCCCCCCCTCCTTCACCCCTTTTGCAGCTATCATTTGTCGGGGGTTGCTTTCTCCCAGTGCCATCTGCCTTTTGCAGGGAGATGGCGAGGAGCGTTTTATTGTTTGCCGAACAATTCCCTGCAATTTGCTGTTTGCTATTTCTTTCGGGCTCCTTTAATCCTTTTTTTCACTTGCTGCTGCTTATTTTTAGCTTGCACGCCATTTGTGTTTGTTCCCCAAAATTGTTTATATTTTTAAAAGCCTCACTTTGTCGGTACTTTTTTTTTGAGTGTCCCTTCTTGCATGCAAAACCCTCCCTGCCCTGTCCTTTCACCAGCACCCTGCCAGGCTGGGTGGTAGATGCAACAGGCTGTCATTCCCAACTTCTCTAACTATCCCTGTTTTCCCCTGGAATCCCATTCTTTTTTCATGCCCGCGTCATTTTGGTTTTGTCCAGTGAAAATCCCAGCTGAACTGTGGAGGTGCCGAGTGATGCCACCAAACCCTGCCATTACCAACTCCTTTTGGGTGATTTACTCTGTCCTGGTGCACACCAACATCCTCTGGCTTTGCCAGGGGCCAAAACACTGCCAGTGATGGGCTGAGTCACCCCGCTGCTGGGCTGGTGCCACCAACCCTGGGGTGTGGGCACGAGATTCAGCACATGGCAGCCACCTGGCATATGGGATTCACTCAATGGTTTGGGCTGGAAGAACCTTAAAGGTCCTCTAGTCCAACCCTCCTGCCATGGACAGGGACACCACTATCCCAGGTTGCTCCGAGCCCCATCCAGCTTGATCTTGAACACTTCCAGAAATGGGGTGGCCGCAGCTTCTCTGAGCGACCTGTGCCACGGTCTCACCATCCTCATTTTGAAACACTTCCTTATATCTGATCTAAATCTCTTCTTCTTAGTTTAAAACCTTTATCCCTTGTCCTGTCACAACACCCCTGCTAAGAAAAGTTTGCTCCCATCAGAGCCCATGGGGTGGTGCTGACCTGGAGCCCCTCTGAGCTTTAGGCTGCCTCAATCGTTGGGATGAAGCTGAGCCTTAGGCGAGAGCTAGTTCAGGCTGATAGTCTAGACAGAGGGCTGAGTTGGGATTTAGAAAAGCCAACACCAAATTTTGTCTCTGCCAAGGGCTTCATCCGTGGCCTTTGCAAATCATCAAGTCTCTCTGTTCCTCTTCTGTACAAAACGGGCCATCTCTTTTTTCTCCCACTATTTCTTCGGAGCACAAGCATTTAGGAATGGATTATTCCTTCCTTGGTCTCACTTATGCAGTGCCTTTAAGGGAATGAGCATCCAGCTTGTAGCTGTAAGACACTGGTGTAGTTTAAATGGTCACTACAATTAATAGCAACAGTAATAATAACAGTAATTGCCATCATAGTAGTAGTAATAGTAATAATATTAATGATAATAAAACCTTGCCTAGCAGAAACTTAGTCAGATCTGAACAGGCTCCGAGCCATCATCAGTAAACAATAATATTGGATATTTTTATTTCCTTGCTTGTATGTGCACTGGCAGGGCTATGCCTCACTCCTGTTATTTAGTGCTGCAGCTGGAGAATTAAAATCCATCTTTTCTCCAGCCCACTCTCAGGATTCAGGAATTTAAGCAGGACTTTGTTATCTGTACAAACATCTCCTGATCTGCCCCAGTTGATTGACCCGAGGGCAAGTAGCCATGTCCAGCATGACCCCCTTGTTCTTGAGCTACCCGAACTGTGTGTGCTGTGCCAGCCAGGAATATATATTTCATTTGTCCCTGGTGGTCCTGTCTCCTCCCTCATTAATATTGCAACAACCATTCCTCCCCGGGAGCACCACCAGGCCCCAGGAAGGCTTTGAGCCTCCCTTTTTTGGGCAGAGGTACACGATAATTCTACTAGCTCCATCCTCCCACAGATTCAAAGCCACTGCCTTTTTCCTGGTATCACTCAGAAAGTAGATTTATCACAATCATCATCTCTTTTTTTTTTTTTTTTACATGAACAGGTGAATTTATGTTGGAAAAACAGCTTGAATTGCCTGACCTCAGAAATGTTTAGGAGTAGATCTGGAGACACTTTCATTTTGCTGCTTCTTTTCGCTTTTCCTGGAGGTGCAACCCCAGAGCTGCATCTTTAATTGCTATTTTCATGAGCATCACAGCAAATGCACTGTGGTTCAGGGGGAAAAAAAAAGTGGGATCTCTGTTAATAACCAACACATCTTGCTGCCGATATCTCAGACCAGAAGAACAGTGTTATTTCTCCTGTCTCCTAATAACAAACTGATTTTCTCTGTTGTCTTTCAACATCTGATGAGTTCTTGCTCCCATTTCCCTTTAATAAGTGCTATTTTGTTTCCATTATTACTCAATAGTAAAATCTTTTCCCGGCGACTTTACCAGAAGTAGATTTACAGCTGTGAAAATAAGCTTGGGCGTGATGAGATCTTGTCGTTTTATTATCTATTAAGTGCCTCGCATGACTTTGTCGTTATCAAAATGTAATTATGCATTTTAATAGGTCCATCATCTCTGTTTGTTGGTTTGTTTGTTGGTTTTGTTGTTGGTTTTTTTTTTTCTTTAGGAGGGAAATTATGAAAAAACTCCAAAACTGATGCTTAATACAACTCAAAATATGAATGCCACTGACTTTGCTGGCTTCTTCCAGGGGAAGGGCAGCAAATACCGTGCGCAGTGACGGTACGGATCTGCCTGGGGTGATGTTCGTGTTAAGACACATCTTTGGTTTGGGTTTTTTTTTTTTTCTCCGTGCACATGGAAAAAGCCGACATTTCCTGGTTCGAGATACGGTATTTACTGATCCTTGCGCGGCGCTGGATGTTAATTGTCGTCGGAGGTTCTGGGCGTGGGCGAATCATTGTATAATGCCCACACCCTTCGGGTGGCTTAGGGCGCGGCGTTGTCTTTGCCTCACCGTGCAGTTCTAAGATGTATTATTACCCAAAAGCAACACGCCCTTCCGTGCTTCTTTTGTTTTTATTAGGGATTGCTCTGAACCAGCGCTCCCAGCACCTGGCAAAGCCGCTGCTGGATGTGCAGCTCGTAACTTAGGCTTGCCCGGGCTTCCCGCTGGGATTCCCTGCGGAGCAGCTCTCACCACCGGTGCTTCGGGGTGGGAGCGGGCCAACTGGGGCACCTCCATGGGCTTGATGGCTTCTAACTAAAGGCATCCGGCGTGGTTGAAGACCACCAGGGACTTGGGCTGGTCTTACCTAGGCTGAGCTCCCAGACGGAGCTTACGTAGACAAAGCCTTCCGTGATGAGTAGGGGTGAGAGATGGAGAGATGGGAAAGTATTTCTGTCAGAAGTGGGCAGGGCAGGAGAGGATTACCCCTTTGCAGAGGATTTGCAGCCTGATCCCTGTGTTGGGCACTTCAGCTGGAGATACCCCATGCAAGGGTTTTTGCATCAGTGAGCTGCTCCGCCTCGGTTTCCCAACCTCCTGGCAGCTGCCCAGCCACTTCTCCCACGTGGTGCAGGTCCTGATGGTGGCCAACGCAACCAATTCTTTCTTCAAATGGAGCCATTTCTTTCAAACTGTCTAGCAAAGAGATGTCCCAGTGAAGAGCCCACTTCATACATCCCCATGTGGCCTTTTGCAGAAACACACCACAGATGTCACATCTTCTCTGCGCTGGCACAGCCACTGTAGTGACTTCCACCGTCTCCACCTCGAGTCAGTGGTGACACCCCATCAAAGGTGACTCCTTTGTTCACCTTTAGGTTGCTGCTGCCTTCTCCAACCACCCAGCTTTCCTTCTGTGAAGAGTTTTATTACTTTCTTTTGCCTGAAGCAGGGGGCCATATTTAAATGAAACACATCCAAGGCAAACTTGTGGAGAAGTCTCACCTTTCCTGTGCCACATGATTGAATAGGGGGGCAAAGATGCAAACCCCCTTATTAGAGTAATATAATTTTCCATCTCAAATGGGAACCAGGGATGTTTTAATGATTGGGCTCATTAGGTGGACTTTCCACTTAAAGTGTCTGTCTGGCAATTAAGTCTGGAAAAAGCATGACTGATGACCACACCTTCTGTGACTTAATGGGGAGTCTGAAGGCTGATCTTATTATCACACTGATACAGTCTGTGATAAAAAAGAATTTAAGATACTCTCCAGAGATTTATTTGCCCATTAGGAAACTGCCAAGAGAAGGTTAAGGGAACTCGTAAGGTCAAAGCTGAACAGAGGAAAGTACTAAACACTTGGGATACAGGTGGGCAAAAACAGGAGGACAGGATTTCCACTCTTGGCTCCTCTGCTGACCTGTTCCATGGCCTTCACCAAGTCACTTTCTTCCTGTGTTTTTTTCCAGTGTGAGTGGCCATCGCCTTGTTGGGCCCTGTGGTGGCCCTTCAAATACGTGATGAAACAGTACCATGTCTTTGCCTCAGTGACACAAGTCCCTGCTGCCATCCACCGCTGGATCAGCATGTGGGAAAAGTGGTGTGGAGTGGAAGGAAGCACATACAGTCAGGAGGGAAGTGATGGTGATTAGGGCAGGGAGATGAAACACACAGAATTTCTGTTCTCCTCCAAGAGGATCCTCATGGGTCCTCAGTGTTTCCCTCACCTATTCTGTCTGCTTTAAAACATGACCTGCTGTAATATTTTACTTAAGCCTGGTGTTTAATGGACTGGAACTTATTGTAGAGCTCACTGTGCTGGCTTCAAACCTCCTGTTGGGTGCCATTTTACTGACATTAGCTTGCCATAGCTTGTCAGTGATTTTAACTCTGCCGATGGGTTGAATGCCCCAGGATAGAGGAGCTGACTCTTCTGGCTTTGTACTTCACTTTAGGTTCCTTGAGTACACTGGGGAGAGATAATTCAGCTAAATAAGTTTTAGTAAAAAGTGAAGGTTTTGGTGACAAAAGAACTGCTCTGCATCTGGGTCGATTTTGTCAGATTAATGGTGGAATTGTGAAAAAATTGAAGCGTTTCATTTCAGCATCTACAAAGTGAAAGTCTTGACTTTCACAGGCAGCATGATTTGTTTAACTCAAGGTTTGCTGTGTTTTTGATTAAACAGATGCCTGGAATTTAGGAAAACATTTTGTTTCAGGCTGAGCAAGTCAATTTTTAACATTTTTCAATTCCAGAAAGGAGAAGTTCTGCTCACTCCCATCCTTCTTCTCCTGAACAGCCTCCTCCACTTCGCTCTGTAGCCTTTGCAAGGTGGTCTTGCCAACTCCAGCCCTGTCTCTTCCATTAGAAAAACAAAGAGTTCCAGAGTCCCAGACTTCTCTTATCCTTCCGCTTTGTCGTTCCTCTTCTCCAAATAGAGTGTTGGGAGTCAATCTCCCGCCCATACTACTTAGATTTGTGTGGAAACTAAATAACTGAATGTAAAGGCATTTGCTCTGTGTCTTTAAGGAATCCTTTTGAAGTTGACTCTTTTGACCTTCAAGGCCCTGCATAATTTTTTCCTTCTCCGTTTTCCTCCTCTTTGTTGTTCCTCGCGCTCCTGTAATCTTCTCTCCTGCCTGCTTCCTTCAGCTCCTCCCACCCTGCTCCACGACTCCAGTTATCTGCTCCCTGTGTTTGAAGCACTTGGTGGCTGGTGCAGCCAGCATCCTCCTCTGCCCCGCAAGCCTTCATCTCGCTCCTCTCTGCGAGGAGCCTCTCCTGCCCACCCTGTTCTCTCCAGATGGTGTTTTACCTGCACTCTTTCCGCCCCTTGAATTGCTTTTTTTATCTCCCTCCCATTGGGAAATGTTCAATTAGGGGACCTGCCTTAATCTTCTGGCTGGCCAAGTGCAATACGTCCACCCACAGCTTTCAGCAGGGGATGGGCTCCCTTCCCTCTCTCTGGACAGAAGTAGGTCTCCACCCTCCTGTGCTTATGGCCTTGTAACTGTGTGAGCTTCCTGAGCTGAATCCACGCTGTGTCCATCCCCACTGACTTCTCTGCTGGCCTCCTGGTCTCCCCGCGGGTGGTTGTTGGGGTTGTACGTTCCCATGCTGCCCAGCACGCGGTGGGGTCCTGCATCCCCTGGCCGGACTCTGCCATTCGCAGAGTTTGGAGTGGCTCAAATAAAGAAGTTTCAGGCAGTGAAAAAAAAAAAAACATTTAGGTAGTATGTAAGAATTGCTAGAGAGTCTCAGTTTTACAACTTCAGGGAATGGTTTTCTCTGTTTTGCCAGGAGTTGCAGCATTCCTGGGGTGAATAGGAGGACTCAGCTGACCTGTCACAGAATCGTAGATTGGTTTGGAAGGGACCTTTCATCATTCCAACCCCCTGCCATGGGCAGGGACACCTTCCATTACCCCAGGTTGCTTCATGCCCTGTCCAACTTGGGCCTTGAACATTTTCAAGGATGGAGCAGCCACAGCTTCTCTGGGCAACCTGTGCCAGGGCCTCACCACCATCAGTGCAAAGAATTGCTTCCTTCTTTCTGGCTTCAGTGGGACAAGCAGTCTTCTTTCTAAAGAGTAAACATAGCTCTGAATAAAGGATGTGTACACATGCACACGCACACATATTTCATGGAGATATTTAGGCATGGGAGTGCTGGTATTGGAGGGGAAGCAAAGCTCTCACCCTGCATTTATCTGGGCAAGGTTTTCCTGCTTATTCACCGTGAGGGAGGAATATGGGTTTGCTCCTGGTGGAGGTAAATATTCACAGTGATTTCACGAGTACTTGCACTCCTCCTCGCAGCAAACGTGTGAGCTGAGAAAGGGCAGCAGTGGTTAGCTTCATGAAGAACTGCTCCCCCTCCTCGCCAGGGTACAGAGTTCATTTTTCCACTGACGCATCCCTGACAAACGCCCAATGAGAGCTGGCATGGGCAGCCAAGTGATTGTGTTGTCACGGCAAAGACTAGTGAAAGAAGAGCAAGATTTATATCGTGGCTGCTCAGAGGGTTGGAGAAAAATGGCCCAAAGCCAGGAGTCATGCAGGCATGGCTGATACTGTCTTCAGTCTTTTGCCAAGTGTGGGCTGGGTGGTGGCTGATGTGAAATGGGCTGCACGGTCCTGGTCCAAGTCTTGGTGGGCATGGTTCCACATCACAGAAACCAGCCATGCAGTTGACGCTTTCACTGACGGTCTTAGCACAAAGATGCGTTGCTGAATTGGCCCCAAAGCTGAAAAAAACCTAAAAATCCAAAGACTTTTGCAGCAGGAGAGGCGCAACCTTCTACCAGGGAAGCAGATGACCCCAGAAGGCCCAGCACACGCAGACACTGTGGTGATGGGTTTAGTTTACTCAAAAGCAGTGAGGGTAGGGCTCTGTGCTCTGTGGAGTTGTGGCCTCAGGTGCAGGTTGCCTGCATGCCTGTGGTTGTGTTATTTCATCTGCTCTGTGCCTTGGCTCCCTATCTGCACAACGGGAGCACGGAGTCAGGGAATGGTTTTGGCGGAAAGGACCTTTGAAAACCCCTGATCCAACTTCCACCTCTCAGTCAGGCTCATGCCTTTGTGTGGTTGAGTTCTGAGCATCTCCAAGGACACAAATCCCGGCGTTCCTCTGCCTTCATGGTTCAAGGTTTGACTAGCCTCTTACTAAAAAATGTTTTTCTTATGTCTGATGTAAACCTGCCTTGCTGAAACTTGTGCACACGGTTTCTGGTGCTCTGAGAAGAGTCTGACTCCTTCTTCTCTATAGTTTTTCATTAGGTAGGTAGATGAAAAAATGAGATTCCCCCTTCATGCTCTCTTCTCTGGGCTGAACAAACCTCTCTCTCCTCGCCTTGTGTGCTCCAGCTCACTGACCATCTTGGTGCCTCCACAATGGCCCTTTCTGTCTCGACACCCCAAACTGGACACAGTGCTCCAGCTGTGGTCTCACAGTGATGAATAGAAAGGAAGGTTCACTTCCCTCGACCGCTGGGCACCACTTTTGTTCATTCAGCTGAGTGTGTGCCTGGCCACCTTCACTGAGAGGACATGCCACTGCATTCTGGACACCTTCTTGGCCACCAGGTCTTTGTCTACAAGGCGTCTCTCTGGACGAACACAGGTGGTGATTGCTTCCTCTGAGGTGGGATGGACGGGAAGTGCCAGGGTCTTGGCAGAGTTTGGCAGATTGTTCATTAAAATGCAGGGTCTGGAGGATCAGATGGGGCAAGAGCTTGGCCATGTCACGTTCCCACCTACATCAAGAACCAGCCAAGGCTCAAATTCCTTCTTTGAAAGAGTGGAGCCTGCTAACTACAGAGAGGTGAGGTAGCTGCAGGAGCTGGAAAGCGCTGTAGAAAGGCTGAGGACACACAGAAACACTTTTTTTTTTTGTCTCAGGCTTGTTCAGAGGAGGTGCAGCTCGTGTAGCCACCGTGGTTGCTGATTCAGTACCTGCCCTGTGAATATAATAGGAAGATTTCTGTCTCCACCACTGCCCATCCATCACCTTTCACAAGCCTAGAAGCAAAAGGAAGAATAAGAGGAATAACAAGAAAATAAAGAAACATTGCAGCCAGAAAGCTATCCTCTGTGTTTCACAATTCTATAAATTATGCCCTTCCCTTCCTCTTTAATCGCTAGGCATATAAAATATGCTTGCAGCAGAATCATATCCTTCCATTAAAGTTTCAGAAGAGAAATACAGGTCCCATCTGCCTGTTTAGCAAAGCAGGGCAGTGCACAACCATTTCTTTTTTTTTTCCTCCCCCCCCCAAAATCTACTTTATGGCAGGAGTTTTCTCTTTTAGGACTTGCTGTTTATTTCATTTTGTAATTTCAGCATGTGTTTCCACAAGCGATCTCCTCTGTGTTCTCACATGGGGCTTTCTCCAATGCCTTCACATTCAAATGCGCTTAAAGAGCAGAGGTGCAGTCTTCCCTTGGTGAAGGTCAAAGGAGAAAGAAGGTCTTTTAGGACTCGAGCAGGGTTGTTGGAGATGGGTTTCTGCTCTGCAGACAGGATGGACACTATCTGAACAGTAGGAGCTGGCAATAGTGAGAATTATTAAACTGGACTGTGGAGGCAACCATGAGCTTCACTGCCCATCCCTGCTTGCTCACAAGGATATTAATTTTTATTTGTTATTAATTTTTATTTGTGTTGTTCTGGAGTCAGGATGGGCATGAGATCTAAGGGTTGGGTTGCCTGCATGAGGAAGGAGTGAGTGTGACATTGTCCCCTTTCATACAGGAGCTGTCCCCATGACCCCCCTGTGCAAGGGCAGGGAGAGGAGGCTGCTTTGGGGTGCAGCCTCCCTCTGTGTGGAGGGTGGGATATCTGGGGGTGGGTGCATCCAGGGGGACATGTGACACAACCTGTGTCTGGCTGTGCATGTGAACAGGGCTGGATAACAGCTTTGGGAAGCAGTGATGGATGAGAGGGCGCAACAGCCTCCACTTCTGGTTCAGCCCCCTGGGTCTCCATGGAATCACACAATGGTTTGGGTTGGAAGGGGCCTTTAAAGGCCATC
This sequence comes from Rhagologus leucostigma, assembly GCA_013397725.1. Lineage (NCBI taxonomy): Eukaryota > Metazoa > Chordata > Aves > Passeriformes > Rhagologus > Rhagologus leucostigma. The sequence continues at coordinate 151,229 of VZTD01003093.1, forward strand.
GAATCCCTGCCATGGGCAGGGACACCTTCCACTGTCCCAGGCTGCTCCAAGCCCCATCCAGCCTGGCCTTGGACACTGCCAGGGATCCAGGGGCAGCCACAGCTGCTCTGGGCACCCTGTGCCAGGGCCTCCCCACCCTCACAGACACGAATTCCTTCCCAATATCCCATCCATCCCTGCCCTCTGGCACTGGGAAGCCATTCCCTGTGTCCTGTCCCTCCAGGCCTTGTCCCCAGTCCCTCTGCAGCTCTCCTGGAGCCCCTTTAGGCCCTGCCAGGGGCTCTGAGCTCTCCCTGGAGCCTTCTCTTGTGCAGGTGAGCACCCGCAGCTCTCCCAGGCTGGCTGCAGAGCAGAGGGGCTCCATCCTCCTGATCATTTTTGTGGTGTTCTCAGTACCTGTTCAGTTTCTCATCATAGGTTACACGGGACACTTGCAAACTGGCTTGAATCATTATTTATAGCCCTGCACCCTTAGAAATCTCTCCTATGCAGCAGAAGGACATGTACCTCTTTTTTTACCATAAAGCCTCATTTTTATTCAGTGGCATTCAGAGCAGAGTGGATCCAGAGGGCTGGGGCCATGCATCTGATTTTTCCGTGCCTGGAGATTTACACCCGCACTCCTGCTGCCATTAAAGGTGCCCTGCTCCAAGTATAAATCAGACTGTGCTCTGGTAGATGCTTTATGTGTTTCCCAGAAGTCGCGTGCGGAGGTAGGAAGGACCCACTGCAAATTTTGCACTGGCTTTTGGGGGCTTTTTTTGAACGCTGCTGGGGGAATACAACCACAGGGGGATTTATATTCCCTTTTCCTGAAGGGTTCACCATAGAAGAAGCTTTTCTTTTTTTCTTTTTTTTTTTTTACCATCTCAGGCAAGAAGCTGTTTGGTTTGATATAGGTTCAAATTTTATTTTTAAGCAAAATATGAGAAACACAGGAGAGGAAACCACACTCTGTTCCTTAAAATTAGTGGAAGAAAAGACAGGGCTACAAAAATATTCTCTGATGCATGCACTTGATGAGCATGTACCTTGGCTAACGCAGCACTGAGGAGCTCTGGGTGTCCAGAGTGTACCTTTTCATCTAAAGGTGTTTTTTTTGTGAGGATTCAGCTCTTGGGCTTATGATGTCCTGTAGTCCATCTCTGTGTGTGAAATGTCAGCAGCTCACGCTGGGCTCTGATTCTGCAATACCATTTGGAAAAGGGAGCTGAAACCAAACCCGTCTCAGACCTCAGCATTCCAGTACTTACAGGGAGATGATAAAAAAAGATGGAAGGCAACTTTTTGCTTGGGCAGATAGTGATAGGACAAGGGGGAATAGCTTAAAACTGCTGGGAGGCAGGATTAGATTGGACATTGGGAAGAAATTCTTGACTGTGAGGGTGGTGAGGCCCTGGCACAGGGTGCCCAGAGCAGCTGTGGCTGCCCCATCTCTGGCAGTGTCCAAGGCCAGGCTGGACGGGGCTTGGAGCAGCCTGGGATAGTGGAAGGTGTCCCTGCCCGTGGCAGGGTTTTGGAATGAGAAGGGCTTTAAGGTCCCTTCCATACCAAACCATTCTGTGAGTCTCATGACCTACCTGAGGGAGCCTGTGTCCAAGGCCATGACTCAGGGAAAAGGGAAGGAGGAAAGTTGTGGGGAAATTTTCCCCTTAATCCCCTTCATGTTGCTCCTAACCTGCTGGGATGGGCCATCTCTCCTGGATTTTCTTTTTAACTCTCCATGCTTTGGCTCTCCTGATTCAATGCCCAGTCATCAACAACCATGAAGGAAGACTCCAAATCCCCGTTTTGCACCCTCCACAAAGGCTGGACCCACCAGCAACCACCTGGGCAGGGGGAGCAGCCCAGCTCTTGGCCACATCTGCGCTGCGCTCGCGCACACGCCCACAGCGCCATTACCTTGTAATTAAATCTCTTTTTCCCCGACTGGAAGGATCCTGCTATAAACAAGGGTTTTCTCTAACCATAATTGCGCCCGGCGGAGGGCACAGCTCTGCAATAACTCGGGGCTTTGTTCTGCGAGCGGGGAGCGAGTCCCTCTGCCTCTCCTCAGGTATGCCAGCAATGCGAGCGGAACTCCCCGCGACCTGACATGAATCCCAGGGCAGGGTTTGCAAACGCAGGCAGTGGTCAAAACGGGGCTTGAGTGCCTTTATAAATATTTTGAAGTGCCGGCTTGGAAAAGGAAAGTCCCCGGCCTGCTGCGGTGCCGGTGTTTCATCCGGCGCTGGTGCGCGGCTTTGAAGTGTGGTGTGAGCGAGCTGCTGGGCTCCTGCCCGTCCCTGGGAAGGACTGAGTGAACAAAAATATACATATCTGTACGTTTAAAACTATGCAAGAGATTGTATCCACACCCCTTTCTGTTGTCTGTGGAAAAATGGGGAAGAAATTAGTGTGCTGCAAGGGGTATTCTGCTCGTGTGATGGATATATGAAACAACGTGATGGGGGTTAGAGAGATCCACAGATGGGAGGTGGGGTGGGTTAATGGACAGGTGGATGCTTCCAAGTGTCTGGTTTTATTGTAGCCCCGTACCTGATGAATTTTCCTCTCCTGGAGAGTGATCCCTGCCATGTATTTAAGCAGAAGCTGTCATACTCGTGCTGTGGAGGGAGGTACAAAGCACAGACCGTGAGAGGGTGGGGAGAGTGGGGTGAAGCACTGATGTTTTCCCACACAGGACAAAAAGTAGGTCCTAGGATTGCGTGAGTGATTCTGCATGTCTGCTGGTGCTCTTCAGAACATTGCCCAACCGCAGACACACACCCAGAGCATCCTCCAGTCCTTCGCTCAGGAGGTGAATCAAACCTGTACCCTGGGAAGAGAACAAAGAGGCAGTCATGTGCTCCCCACACACGTGCAGTGCTCTTCTCCAGCCCACAAATCCTTGGGGTTGCTGTTGTGTTGGATGTTTGCTTTTTTTTTTTTTTTGGTTTAAGAGAGCAAGAGCAAAGCAGCAGCTCTGTAAGATACTCTCTGTGTAGGAGCTGAGAGCCAAAACATCCATGGGTATGGATATCACTGAGCAATTTGGGTTGGAAATGTCCTAAAAGATGATCTGATTCCAACCTCCCTTCCATGGGCGGGTTCACCTTCCACTATCCCAGGCTGCTCCAAGCCCCGTCCAGCCTGGCCTTGGGCACTGCCAGGGATCCAGGGGCAGCCACAGCTGCTCTGGGCACCCTGTGCCAGGGCCTCCCCACCCTCACAGACAGGAATTCCTTCTCAATATCCCATCCAGCCCTGCCCTCTGGCACTGGGAAGCCATTCCCTGTGTCCTGTCCCTCCAGGCCTTGTCCCCAGTCCCTCTGCAGCTCTCCTGGAGCCCCTTTAGGCCCTGCCAGGGGCTCTGAGCTCTCCCTGGAGCCTTCTCTTGTGCAGGCTGAACACGCCCAACTCTCTCAGTCTGTCTCAATATGTCACAATGCACTGCAAGGTTGATCTGTAACATCCTGTAGGTTTCTCTGGGAGCTGTGGCACTTTAACTGGACCAGCCTAGTTAGACTTGTACCATTTCCCCCTAAGCAGATGCAGTCGGAGCTGTACAGATGTTGCCTTACACATCCAGCTGTGCCAATGGAAGATATGCCTCTCTTCTGGAGTTTGCTGCTGGAACCATACTCCAGCAGCACCAGCCAAGTTCTCTTCACCCAGCTGCCCGTAGCAGTTGGAAGGAATCTGATTGCTGCCTTTTCCCCAGCAGAAATTGGGATTTTCTTTACACTTCAAAGGTTGCAGCAGTTACCTCTGGCCTGGCAGTGGATCAGAAGCTGGTGTTCCTTTCTTATGGCTCTAGCACATCTTGGATCATCTGTCCTCAGTCTTGAAGTGCTCTGTAGGGGCATACGTGTGAAAGGGGATCAGCCACGTTGATAAAAGGTGGTTTTGCAGTGGTGTAGCTATCTCCATTCTGCACTTCCATTCCCATCCCTGGAAGTGTTCCAGACCTTTCTGGATGGGGCCTGGAGCCACCTGGCCTCGAAGAAGGTGTCCCTGCCCATGGCAGGGTCTTGGAACTGGATGAGCTTTAAGGTCCCTTCCAACCCAGACCATTCTGGGATTTGTGATCCTCAGGGTGGCTCCAGCACAGAATCCCAGTGCAGTTCAGATCACTCTGCAAGTCTGTCCTGCAGGCTGCAGTAACATCCTCATCCTCTTTGTGCTGGTGCAAATCCAGAACAGCATCAGTTAAATCCCTGGAGTCAATCCAGATTTACACCAGGATAAATAAGAATACATTTTACCCAGCAAAGCCCCCCAAAAAATGTAGTTCAATTCCAGCAAGGCCAAGTTCAGGCTGTAGGCAGTGCCCTGTAATTCAAAGACTCCTTTGGACATCCCCTTTGAGTTGAGGCGTGTGAGCAGCTTCCCTCTTCCCTTAAAGCTGTTTCCTTGTAAAGCCTCTGTGAACTTGTGCATGTGTCGATGTTATGGTTATCACACATGTAATTTCATCTGACATTGTAATGACAGCATGGGGAGTTCAAAATGTAACAGTAAATATAGTTGTTAGGGGAAAAAAAAATACCAACATCCTAGCCCATCATCCTGAATGCCTCTTTACGTCATGGGAGGGATGCAGACAGACTCCAAACACCATCAGCATTTCTGGGTTCCAGTTGGAAACTGCCTGGAGTTCAGTATAGGCCAACACAAACAGGCGAGATCGTCTCTCTGTACATGTCAGGGCTTCTCCTCCTTTTCCATATTTTTTTTGTTGTTGTTGTTGTTTTGGAAGGGTCACCCCTCCAAAGAGGGGAGAGGCTAGAGGTTCTTCCTGCTTGCTTGGGGTGTTTTCTAGCCTGGGGCATGATGCACCCCAGATCCTGCACTCACCCTTGGCCAAGAGCTGAGTCCTGACTCGACCCCTGGTTATTTTTGAGTGCTGTCGGTTTGCGATGCTGTATTGAAGGGTCATTTGCCAATTCCATTATAAGCCTCATTTACAACTCAGCTGGTTTAAATCAGATCAGACTGTGAGTTGGCATGTGCGAAGAGTCAGCTGGGACATAGGACTTGCCTGCTGAGGGACCTGATCCTGCAGACCCCCTCCTTGCTTGCAGAAGCATCGGTTGAAAAAATTAATCCTGTTGATTTTCAGTATTATTTTTTTTCCATGTGTTTGAGCTAAACATCTAAGCAGTGGATATTTTTCTTTTCCTTCTTCCAGGGAGAGCTCAAATGTTTTTTTTCTGTTGGTCCTCCACCAGCTTTGACTATATTTACCAAGCTGGGCATGGGTGGGCCCCGCCGGATCGCACGGATTGCTCAGGCGGGTGAGGCTTTGCAGGATCTGAGGGCTGAGCTGAGGACTCAGCTGCTGTTTAGCTTGCAGCCAGGTTGGCAGAGAAACCAGGGACTTTGCACACAGAAAGAGCTGAGATACAAATGAAATCTGAATCTGACCCCGGATCTTCAGTTAAATTGCTCTGTAGCCTTAAGAGCTGGATTAAATCATCCCTGGAAGACAGGGAGTTGCCTCTGGATATTTGGTGCTTGGGCCACGCTATAAGGTTATGTCCATATATTACCTGTGGTCTTCAGAGAGCTCATTAGATGGTTGGTTTACATATAAAAAGTCTGGATGAAAGTCTTATCCCCCTTCCCTGCCCGTCCTGTGCTGAAACCAGTATTTCCACTAGAAATGCCCAGCTCAAGAGTTAGGGACGTGATGCATCTCGCTGGGGCTTCAGCATGGTCAGGACTATGTTGGCTTGCAGAAAAAATGGTCAAGGGACCACAGAATCATCAGATGGTTTGGGTTGGAAGTGACTTTTGAAGGTCATCTCGTTCCAGCCCCCTGCCCTGGGCAGGGACACCTTTCAGTAAACTGGGTTGCTCCAAGTCCTGTCCATCCTGGCCTTGAATGTTTCCAGGGACGGGGCAGCCACAGCTTCTCTGGGCAACCTGTGCCAGTGTTTTACCAGCCTCATCACAAGAATTTCTTCCTCCTAGCTAGTCTGAATCTCCACTCTTTTAGTTTAAAGCCATCCCCTCTTGTTTCTGTGGATGGAGCAGCCGTGAAGCTCCTCTTTGGGGCAGCAAAGGATGGGGAGATGCAATATTCACCCACTCTGCCTAACTCCCCTCTACGATGGGGCAGGGTCTGTGAGTGACTCAGAGGAGACACTCACTGGTAACATCTATGTCTCTTTGGTCTTTTCTCTGAACCAGGCTCTTGAGTTTTCATCTTGGGTTGGGTTTGGCTGCGACAGCACCGTACAAGCCCAGCACTGTCCTTCGGCCCGTGGTACAGATGGGTGGTGGTGCTGGAGGGGCCGTGTCTTTGCAAGCTGGATTGCCATTGCAGGACGAGATGCTCTGCAGAGGCACCTTCCATGGACACACCTCTCCCAAAGCCACCTCGTGTCTGTGTGGGAACTCTTCTGGCCCAGCCATGGCATGGGAACTCGTGTGTGTAGAGCTCCAGGACTGAAATGGCAATTACAAACCAATGAGGCTGCAAGGGCTCTCATGAGAGTCAAGCAGGAATAGAATATTTTGAGTTATGCCAGAGTTAAATAGACCAATCTCAGGTACCTTTCTCCTAAATACCTGTGGGATTATGAGCCTAATGAACGGCAACACGGTGTCAGCAGCGCAGGGCACAGCAGGAGCTGAAAGGAGAAGCTGAGCTTGTGTTATGGGGCTTGGCCCAAAGCAAGCAGGGCTTTAGAGAGGTGCTGAGCTGCTGAGGTTGTCCTTATGAGAGAGAGGACAAGGCTCCTGCCTCTGCCTTGGTGTGAGTTTGGAGACACCTCGGGCCTGGCAGCGTCTTGGCCAACACATGGGGATGGTTGGATCATCCTGGAGCGATGATACTGGGACACAAAATGGAGACCAGCAAGAAACCCCCCCAAACAGGGATGTGTGCCACTGGGGATGCCCAGTGGTGCTGCCAGGCAGCCTGGGCAGGGTCTGGAGGAGCAGTCCTGCCCGGGCAGGGGATGGGGCGCAGCTGCTGCCAATGCCACCACCAAGCTGAGCTTGCCACCCCACCGCTGCTGGAGCCTGCCTGTACCTGCTCCCAAGCCGATATTAAGCCTGCTCAAACACTGCACCGCCTTCTCCTCACATTGTTTTCTGTACCCCACACCCAGCACCAAAATAGCGATAACCCCCCCTTCCCCACCCTCCCGCGGTGACTCAGGCTGGCGAGCAGGCACACATCTGCTTCTGATTTAATGTGCGAGTGCTCTGACCCTTTTATTTTTATTCCCAAAGTCCTCCCGTCGGTGGCTTTCTCTCTGGGGGCGAGGTGGGGGGAGAAGAGAAGGGGAAGCTGGATCCCCATCCTTGACGCTCTGCTTTTTTGGAGCCCTCAAAAAATGTGTTTTATTTTGGAGCCGTGTTTTCATGCAGGCTGGTGACAGCCTCACCCGGATCCGCGTCCAAGTCCCTCGCAATCCTGTCCACTCCGGAGGGACTCCAGCCAAACCAGTTTTCCATGGTTAAGCTGGGCACATTTTTCCGCCGTGGTTGGTTGGTTGGTTGTTTTTTGTTTTGTTTTTTTTTTTTTTGTCAGGAAGCAAACCCTCCCAGTGTGTGCAGGCCATTCAATAGGAGCCTTTTTAAAATTTCTTTTCCTTTTTCTGGCTCTGAAGAAGAACAGGACGAGAGAGAGTGAAGGGGCTGGCTTGTTCTCCCAGGGGAGTTCAGAATGGGAGGAAATGGCTTTTTTGGCTATTTTTAAGGCCGTGCTGGAAGGAGGTACCTACCACTGATGTGCTCATGGGATTGTAATGTTGTGTGTCCGTAGGGATGTATCCTACATATATATATCCTATATCACTCCCTATAGCAGGGTCTGGGCAGAAAGGGAAGGTGTTGGAGGAGAGTGGCTGCTCACACATGGGCAGAAATGCCACCAGCAACGTCACATACCTCATGGACCTTCACCTATCTCATGCCAGAGCTGCTGGGGGGACCAGCGACTTGATGGTCAGTCAGACCCCGGCACGGGGATATCTCTGGTGAGGATTTTCCTCTTGCTCTCTCTTTTCTTCCTCATTTTGGTGGCGTGGGAGGGGGAGCGCGTCACTTGAAGTGTGAATGAGTTTCCGTGAGAGTGGGGTGGTTGCAGAGGATGCCTGGAAACTCTCCTGTTTCACTTAACATATTCCCCTCTCCCACACGTGTTTTAAGTGTGTGCATATGGATACAGTGTGGGGAGATGCTCACCCAGGGTCATTGCCTGTACCAGCAACATCAAATAGAGCATGGCCAGGAGATCATCAAGGCTGCACAGAGCTGGGTAGACAGGGTCCACTACGGGTTTCAAGAAAAAAAAATAGGGTATTGAGCATCTTCAGCCTTGCAGCATCTTCTGAAGCCTCAGCAGAAGGGAGCAGTAGGGAGCTGATGCCCAGAGCACTCATCCCCTCATCCAGACCTCCAAGAAAATGCTTGAATGGGGGGGACAAGGCTGCAAGAGAAGACTGTGGTCAGATGTGACCACTCTATAAAGTCTCCTCTCTGGTACCTGCCTAGATGCTGTGGTTAATTAATTTGCCCCTGCTCTGTGCATGGATGAAGCCCTCAAAACACCATCTGGAGCCAGGCGGTGCCTTTGATGTAGCTCCACTAATTGTTTATGTTTATTTGACCATTTATCAGCAGGATCCCTCTTTGCCAAGACCTGCTCAGCACATCAGATGGCATTTGTCACGCAGCATGCAGACTTCATCAGGCTGCCACCCAGAAGTGACCTGGAGCTCCTGATTTTGGAGCTTTATATAAATTCTGAAACTGGGAAGTCTGATGGGCAATTTAAAGAAGCCGGGAAAAGGAAACCAAAGTGAAAACGTGGCCCTTCAATTATGGGAGGCATTGAACTCTATTCTGGCCCTGCCAGGGCTCCTGTTGGCATTTGTCTGAAGCTGAGAACTGGTTCCAAGGGAATGGGAGGATCATGGGACTTGGTGATGCGATCACGGAATGGCTTGGGTTGGAAGGGGCCTTTAAGATCAGGTAGTTCCAACACCCTGCCACGTGCTCAACCTGTTCATCACCATGTGCCACCCAAGAGCTCAACTTGAGCCTTAAGTTCCTCCGCAGAGAGGAGCTGAGGCCAGGAAATCTAGCCTTAAATGGACCAGGGTCAGGTCCTGGTGGTCATGGAGCAGCAGCAAATTCACATTGCAACCAGCAGCACCCAACTGTTCAGCTCGCTGAGGGATGATTTGATTCATAGTTTGCGATTTTGCCAGATCGTATCTGTGTGTAAACAAAGCTGATGAAGTACAGAGTGCTTCGTGTAGGCTCTGGGCAGCTGGAGTTAACCTGCAGGGATGGATTTGTTGACAGATGTGTATTTGCTGTGATGTGTAAGAAGTCTTTAAAAATTCCCTGGGATGGGTTTACAGAGGGCACAGGAGGTGCTTCGTCCTCCAGGCCCTGGTGAGCGAATGAGTGGCACCTGTCACCACCTTCCTGAGCACATAGTCCTCGTGGTGCTTCCCAAGTGATGTTGTACCAGAGGTATCCAGCAGATCTCCAGTGCTGGTGTGCCCCAGATCTGCTTGGCTGGATAAACTCCCCCATGGATTTTGGAAACTGGGAGGAGAAAGGGTTGTTGTTGGGATCACTGGAAACTCTGGAGATGGTTCTAGACCACCTTTTATTTTGGATTCCCTGATGGGACTTCAGTGAGTATGGCTTTTTTGTGGCCTGCTTGTAGGAAACTAGTAGTTCCAGCCGAAAAAAAAGGTCGGTTTTATATAGTGTGTGCAAATATAAATAGTTCACATGGGCTCAACTTGCCAGGCAGATGTTGGTAAGGATGAATCCTTGTATGCCCAAGGATTTCGTTCAGAGATTAGTATGAATACTGCAAAGTCCAGTAAGTAATGAAGAAATACCAGGGTGAAGGTCACCGCTGTGATCTCACTCCCCGAAGCCTAACCACTTTAATTATGTGATCAAACCATGCTCGACTTCTGGGGCTCTTCCATCTCATGCATCCTGTGGAGGGCTGGGCTCCTTGGCCACCCCTGTCCTGCCAGCATCAGTGAGAGGTCTCCATCTGTGTCAGCATCGTGGGGACTCTGCTTGGCCTTTGCCATCGGTGTCCCACAGAGCATCCCTTTGAATTGTGCTGACCTGTTCCATTTACAGGGCTGCTCCCTCGCCGGGAGACCTGTGGGGTGATGCCACCTCTGCGCCCACCCACAGGGCTTCCTCCCCGTCCGTGCTGCCAGCGAGCATCTTCCAAGGAGAATGGCACCTTCTGTGCATCCTTCCTTGCCAAAGCATCCCTTTGGAAACCTCTGCCCTTTTCTCCTCTGTCCAGATCCAAGCAAAATCCATGAGTTTCTGGCAAGATCCTCGTTTCTGGGTGGATGAGCTCAATTAAAAGCTGAACACCTCCAACTTTCCCAGCTCAACGCCGTGCTTCCCAGACTGGTCCCGGTTCCTGGGGGCTGGGACGGGTGCCCAGCCCAGCAGTGAGACCCTGGTGGTGTTGCTGTGAGGTGGTTCCGTCCCACGGAACCGCCTTTGGGTCTGCGGAGTGGATGGTGTCCTTCAGACCCCCGGTGATTTCCTTGTGAGGGAGGCAGTGGCTGGTGTCGCCGTGTTGTCCTCATCGTTCCAGGCATCCCAGGGAAGTGATGGAAAGGCAAGGAGCTCTCTGCCCCACCTTCGTGCTGGAGGGCAGAAACGCTTGCTGCTGGGGTGGGTGGTTTAATAACATGTTCTTCTGGGGACCAGATGTTCAGAGGGGGCGTGTGCCCCTATATTAAAGAATAAATTTAAAGGGAATATGTACTTTTTTTTAGGTTTTACACCTTCCTGCTGTTTTAAATTAAAAAAAAAAAAATAATCCCACCTCTCTTCCTGCCTTCAGACAGGCATTTAGGGATCCCAAGTGTTTCCTGGTCTTCCAAATTGGAGCGAAGTGCTTGGCCAAGGCAGTGGTGTTGTCCCTGTGGGGCTGGCTTCGAGTGGGGTATCAGTGTGGGTGGCTTTGCTCAGGGATATTTGCACAAGGGACTTGCTCAAGGTCGTGGAGCAGTTGGCAGATGCAGGAACAGAGCCTCAGCATCCTTGTGCCACCAAAATAGAATCCTAGATCGGTCTGGGTTTGAAGGGACCGTCTTGTCCAAGCCCCTTGCCATGGGCAGGGACACCTTCCACTATCCCAGGTTGCTCCAAGCCCTGTCCAACCTTGGACACTCCCACGGATGGGGCAGCCACAGCTTCTCTGGGCAACCTGTGCCAGTGTTTTTCCACCAAGTAACAGGAGCAGGAGTGATCGATCATTGGCCAGCACATCCCATTGAAAGTAGCTGTAATATTTTAACAGATTACAGTGATCTCACATGCACATCTTAATTGCCTCATTATGAAGAGGCACAAATAAAACTGGGGGAAGAAAATAACCCACATATATTTATGGGCTGATGGATGTAGCAGGCAGGTCTACACAGACGGAGAGCAGGCAGCCCACCCTGGCTGCTGCCTCCACTCCTGCAGCCTGGAGCAGGGATTGGGAAAGAGGTGCAGGTAGCACAGCAGCAGAGCCAAAGCGTCTGAGCCTCAGGTTGCTGGGTGCCCCAGGCCGGGGAGGTGGTGGTAGAAAATAAATCAGGGTGAGGAAAGGTGTTGAGATCTCCTACTGACTCTCCCGTCCTTGGAAGTGTCCAAGGCCAGGTTGGACGGGGCTTGGAGCAGCCTGGGATAGTGGGAGGTGTCCCTGCCCATGGTGGGAGGTGGAAGGAGGTGAGCTTTAAGGACCCTTCCAGCCCAAACCGTTCTGAGATTCATTCTGTGGTTCTCTGACTCCCTCTCCTGACAGGGTCGGCAGCCTGGCGTGGCCTGGCGTGCTCAGCACCCCAAAGCCTGGTTCTGACACCTCTGGGATGCTCTGCTGGGAGCTCTCATGCTTCAGGGGTAAAGCTGGAATTCCTCCAGGAGTTTTGTGTCAGCGAGGACTGAGGGATGCTCGGGAGGAGGGGCCAGCAGCTGGCTGGGATGGGGGAGCAGTGGCCAGGGATGTTCAACCCCAAGCCTTGCCCCTGGCCTTGCACCCTGAATCCCTCTCCACACACAGGCCGGGTGAAGGGCAGGACTGGAGACACCTTGTTTTGCCTGGAAAAATGACATTTTGACACCAGGAGCAGGCAGAGATCAGCCAGAGCCTCAGGCTCCTTCCTTCACTCTGCTGAATGCAGAATGAGCCTGGCATGGGGGGGTAGCTTCTTTGCATCCCCTGCTTGCCCTGGGGCACCCCCATATCTTTGGGGGGTGCTCCCCCAGAGGGAGACTGTAGGCACAGCAAAAAGAAACACAGTCAGGAGCCAGCACTTTCCTGAGGGAAAATCACAGCAAAGAGAAGGCCAAGCAATGCACGTTTTAAAGGGAGATGCTCAGAAAAATCTTGATACGAATATCAAAAATATAAAATAAAACCACATAAAATATGAATATGTTCAATATTAATGCGAAATTATAAATATCTAAAATATACAAATAATAAAATATTAATGTATCAGAATATTAATATATTAAAATATTAGGGTATTAAAATATTGAAACGCTGCGTGTTACAGCAATTATGTTACATGCCAACATACAATTAAAAGCCAAAATTGCCATCTCCCAGCCAAGACTTGGGCTGTGAAGCACTGTCCCCAAGGATGCAGCGGGTGGGAAGGGGACATCCCCCGTCCCTGACACAGCCCTGAACCAGCAGCCACGCGTTGCACAAGCGTGGGCTCTCCCTGGCAGCCTTTATCTCTTCCAAGGGCTCGGCTTTTCAGGGCGTTGTCACCGGGGGTGAGGAAGGAGATGGGAAAGGGAAGTGCTGGTGAAGAGCCCTCACAGGTCACAGGTCTCTTGCTCCTGCCATTGAGCAACACTGAGACCCAGGGGCAGGATCCTGTCCCTCCTCAGGGCTGGCACATCTTTCCAGGGCTGCTCCGAGCTGTGCCAGTGCTCCGTTTCCACCCCTACGAACGAGTACAGGCAGTACGAGTTCGCTTTATCTCTTTTCTGTGCATAGATCTTTATAATCTATTGAGTGTACTTCTGATTTTCACTTAGCACGCTGCTAAAGCGAGCATTTCGCCTCTGCCTCTGATGTTTCGGTTTCACATTGCTGGTTTGGAGATGCTGAGATCCTTCAGTATAATACTGAGGTTGGAGAAAAAAGATTATAAAAACAACAACAACAACAACACAACAACAAAAATAGAAGGAGTTTTTTGAGCAGCAGAGTGCCTGGATGAGCTTTGGGTCACCCAGGGAGTGCACGTTGCCGGTGGTTTATGACATTGCTGTAGTCCCTGGCTTGTATCTGGGGTTTTTCATCCAAAAAGGGGGCAAAGCTTAGCTCTCCCAACCCCTCTTTTTTTCCTGTTGCAGCTTCAGGTGTGTAAATCTGTTGGCAGAATGCGGGGGGGAAGCGCTCCAGTATCGCACCATCATTTTTTTTAATAAGTGGGGCTTTTCCTGGCGAGAAAGTAATGAATGAGTTTTAAGCACGACCATAAATGCAATGTTTCACGTCATTTGCAGAATACGTTTATTTTTGGTGCCCTCCACCCTTTCCACCATCTCCAGTTTATTTTAACAATGCTGTAATTTTCTATTATAAAATGGGATTTTTCTGTTTAACTCCATGTCGTCTGCTCAGCATTTGCATGTGTGTGTGTGTGTGTGTGCATGCACTGGTGACATTTGTCACCGTCAGATGCTATTTTTAAGCCTGTTATTATTGAGGACCCCACCCTTGGCTTGGGGAGGGGAAGGGGGGAGCGCAGGAGGAGGGAGAGGAGGGAGGGGAAGGATCAGGAACGTCAGCCTCAGCACACTTCCAGCCTCTGGCCATCAACCTCCCCGGGGGCATGGGAACCATAAGGTCATTTCTCAAGCTCGCTGAGCTCCAGAGCTGTCAAACCACCCTGCGAGTTTAAAAAATGCAAATGTATGCAAATGAATGGGCTGTTTCGCTCCCTCTCCCCCCTCACCCCCAGTTTAAATGACATGAATCACCTTCAATTTTGCCAGCATCCTGTAAAGTTATCGGCTTGCCTAAACGCTGCAGTTAACAGAACCACATCTCAGGAGGGCTGGGGGGGTGGATAAGAAAGGAAAAACAGCAAATTTCCACCAAAAACCCATGATTTTTAATATATTTTATACATATAAATTATATGTAACCATATATATAATCACGCACCAATCTCCCAATTCTAATTTTTCTTGCTGTCGAGTGAATAATCCACTAATTAGGGAGAATGAAGCTCAGTGTCCAGAAAAAAACCCTTTATAAAAACATTTCTCAGGGTAGTCTAATATTCTGCTGTTCTGATTTTTGGCACTTCGGGTGATCTGGCAGTGAGAGATCAAAATAGGAAGACACGTTCCTTCATGCAAGGAGCTCCTTTAACACTCAAGCTCCTTCCAAACAAAAATAAACGAGTAGATGATAAAAACAGCAATAGAAATTTAATTGCTCATGCTCATTATTCTGGTTACAAAGCCCTAGAAAGGAAGCTGTCTTTTCCTCTCTGGCTCAGGGGTTATTTATTATCTTACACTCCACTTGGAGAAGGTATTGGATTTACTGTCATTTATCGGTGATTTTCAAGGAGGATTTGATATGGAGCTGGTCGGGATCACAGAGGAGCGTTGCTGGTTAACATGGTTAAGCACAGCACACTGTAATGAATCAATTTGTTTCAGACAACAGACGTAATTAGCGTGGAGGTAATGGGCACACTGTGGGATGCGGGGCTGGAGCACTCTCCCTCCGCTGACAATGTCGGTGGCTGGAGCTGGGTGTAATTCCTGGTTCCTCTCCCCAGTTCTGGGCATGGGGAGGTGGCTGGAGAGGGCTTCCCATGGTTGGGGCTGCCCTCCAGCCCTGGAGAGGCTTCACTGACCAGGGACAGCTGTCCTCCATCCCTGTTGCTCCCAGCAGGCCTGTGGTCCATCACCTCCCTCTAGGCTGCACCATCCTCCCGAGACCTTCACCCTCTGGCTCCCACACACCCGTTTTTGGCAGTGCTGGTTAGGTGTAGGGGAGATACCTGCAAGGTCTCCCTGGGGAGGCAGGAAAAGGGAGACAGTGTTTCTTTTCCCACGGGAATGTTTCCTGCAGAGTCTGATCCCCTCTACGGGCCCCCCAGGCTTCCCCAAGGGTTGCTGTCTTGCTGGCCAAGGTGAAGCACAGGTTTCCATGGACAGCCTCCATCAGACCAGGCTCTTTCCATCTCCGAGGCAGCAGGGAGGGTAGGAGCCAGCTGAAGTGAACCAGGTCCCCACTGGTGGTTTGGAAGGAGGTTTGGAATCAGCACAGCCACAAACCGAGCAGAGAAGGACACCCAGGACACCACAGTGGATCCCGGGGGAGATGCGGAGGTGGGATGGTGTGGAACTGGGAACCTGACAAGAGCTGCAGAGGGCGACCCTGGGAACCTGCCTGATGGTGTCAGCCTTGCGAAAGGAACGGAGTGGGGCTGCAGTTCTGCTTTCATGTGCCCTGATTCCTCCTGGAGATGAACTGCTCTGTCCCTCGGCAGTGAACCAAGTGTCTACCTGCAGCAGGGCCAGGGCTGGTAGAGGTGACACTGCAGGAACACATGCTCTGTGTCCTGGGGGTTTCCAAGGGTTAGTGTATTCAAAGTTATTCTGTCTGTTTGATGTATTCTGTCTGTTAGGGGATTAATGTATTCGTCGCCTGCTGGAGGAAATCGCTTTCCTTTCCTGGGATTTCTCATGTGGAAGGGCTACTGGAGCCATGTGAAAGAGGAAACATCTTACAGATTAAAAAATGGCAGAAAAAAAAAAAAATCAGGTTTTCCTCTTGGGTGTGGGCTTTTTGCTTCCTAGTTTTCCTTTGAAGCTAAAGCTGCTCTATCAGGGGAAGATGTCTGCCAGATGCACAGGGCATTTTGATACCATGCCGACAAGTCCAAGCAGGACTGGGAATGGAGAAAGCTTCAGCTCGTGGGAAGAGATAGTAGACAATAATCTGTGTCTGGCCAGGTCCTTGCTACCTGTTTGTCTTCCTCCGAGTGTTTAGGGACACACTGTGACACAAATCCTTGCTTGCCTCCCCATTGCCAGATCCCTCAGGAAGACATTCCCACGTGGCTTGTCGCCATGTGAGGTGACATGTCATAGCTTCCAGGCATGAAGTAGCAGAACTGAAGATCCGTAAGGATCACTCTCCTGCTGCAGCAGGAAGCCGTGACCCTCCCTATCTGGGATGTCCAGTTGTACCAGTTCCAAAAACAATCACGTAGATGAGATGGGCACTCCCTGGCTCATCTTGTTTAAGCAGTGTAGGTGCTGGCTCTTGGCAGTGTGAAGCAATACAGCATCACACTTTCCCCACATAGCTCCTGGCAGGGCAAATCCAACATGTGCCTGGAACAATGTTGGCTCCAGGAGGATGTAGAAGAAATGTGATGGGGAGGGAGTCATTGCACAAGGTTCCTGGGAGAGGAGTGTGAAAGAGAGGAGGGAGCTCGTGGTGATTGTGAAAAGGTGAACAGGGTGGGAATCGAGAAGGATGAGAACAAAGAAGGAGATGAGGAAATGTGGAGGGAAGCAGAGGTTCAGCCGCAGAGGATCTGGAAGGAGCTGAAGGTGGCCTAGAGATGCACTGAGACAGTGCAAGCAGGAGGTGATGACAGGCGAGGTAGAGGAGGGAAGGACACTGGGAGAAGGCAGCATAGTTTTGGCATTATCGATGGGGAATCCCCTGCTAACGCTCTGCTGTCTGTGCTTTGTCCCAGGGCACTAAATGAGAATATGGCCAATGGCATTGAAGATCTTATCGGGATCCCATTCCCGAACCACAGCAGCGAGGTCCTGTGTGGTTTAAACGAGCAGCGGCACGACGGGCTCCTCTGCGATGTCATCCTCATCGTCCAGGACCAGGAGTACCGCACCCACCGCTCCGTCCTGGCTGCCTGCAGCAAGTACTTCAAAAAACTCTTCACTACCAGCACTTTAACAGACCAGCCCTATGTTTACGAGATTGACTTTGTCAAGCCTGAAGCACTTTCTGCCATCCTCGAGTTTGCCTACACCTCAACCCTCACCATCACCACCTCAAACGTCAAGCACATCCTCAGCGCCGCCAAGATGCTGGAGATCCAGAGCATCATCAACGTATGCCTTGAAATCATGGAGCCCGACGGAGAGGCCGAGGAGGAAGATGACAAAGAGGACGACGATGATGATGAAGATGAAGATGAAGATGAGGAGGAAGAGGAGGAGGAGGAAGTGGAAGATTTTGTCAATCAGGAGAACCTAACTGACGTACAAGAAGTCAGCTGCCACCAAAGCCCTTCTGAGTCCGATCTTACCGAAGAAGCTTATACAGAAGCACCAAAAGATTTTCCAAATCACTTCCCAGCTAGTAACTCCTCTGGACACTTGGGCATGATACGAGACTTCTCCATCGAGTCCTTGCTGAGTGAAAACTTGTACCCTAAGGCAAACATCCCAGAAAGGAGGCCGGCTCTGTCTCCTTTCACCCCCACCTTCTTCCCCCATCTGTGGAACGGCGACTTTAACTCCTTCTCCCAGCTCGAGGAGCCGCAAGTAGACAATGGCCCCTTGGATCTGGTGATCAAAAAGAGGAAGATCAAGGAAGAGGAGGAGAAGGAAGACCTGCCTCCGCCTCCTTTCCCTAATGACTTCTTCAAGGACATGTTTGCCAACACCCCAGCAGCTCCCTTAGGGCATATTAAGGCAGAGACTGACTATAGTGCTTATCTCAATTTTTTAAGTGCTACCCAGTTCGGAGGAGTTTTTCCCCCATGGCCTCTGGAGGAAGAGAGGAAAATGAAGCCCAAGGCATCCCAGCAATGTCCCATCTGTAACAAGGTCATCATGGGAGC
Organism: Rhagologus leucostigma; assembly: GCA_013397725.1. NCBI lineage: Eukaryota > Metazoa > Chordata > Aves > Passeriformes > Rhagologus > Rhagologus leucostigma. The sequence continues at coordinate 169,093 of VZTD01003093.1, forward strand.
CGGCAAGCTGCCCAGGCACATGAGGACCCACACAGGGGAGAAGCCCTATATGTGCAATATCTGTGAAGTTCGCTTTACCAGGTGTGTGTTGGTCACCTCTGCCGTGTGTGGGGAGTGGGGTGGTGGCTGGAGGGGCCACATCATAATCCATGGCTGATTTCTCAGCTACACATCAGGGGTTTTTCCTCCCCGAAACAAAAATAGGGAAGAAAGCAGGGCATGATCTCTATCCCTTCAGAAAAAAAAAATAAAAAGGGAGAAAGGGAGGGTAGAGGAAGAAAATGAACCTACTGATTTTTGTGGGTTGTGGATGACATCCACAACTCACTGGATCCATCTCCTCGCTGGACAAAAGCTTAAATAAGTAACAGGATATTTTCAACCCCACCATAGTTCACCACAGTGGGACCAGAGTGAGCTGGAAAACAGATGGTCAAACAGCCAAGGAGGCTTCAGCTCTAATGTGCTGAGAGATTCATGGAGTTGGGAGGGCCATTTAGCCACAGGATGTAATTAGTTTGGGTTTGCACATTTTGGCATCAGTGTAGGCCACAACCAAGTTGCACATGTTTGGACGTGACAGTATCTGGGCTTTCTGGGGCTGGAGCGGCCCTAATTATCATGTGTTAGTAGTGCAGTTGGGGTCTTGGTCTCTTCTCCAAAGTAGCAAATGACAGGACAAGGGGAAACATCCTCAAGCTTCACCATGGGGGGTTTTAGCTTGGATATTAGGAACAATTTCTTCATGTAAAGCACTGTAACAGTCTTCCCAGGGCAGTGGCAGAGTCTCCAACCCTGGAGAGATTTAAAAGATGTGTAGATATGACACCTGGGGACATGGTTTGGTGGACTTGGCAGTGCTGAGGGAACAATTGGACTCAGAGAATCACAGAATGGTTTGGGTTGGAAAGGACTTCAGAGTTCATCCAGTCCCACCCCCTGCCATGGGCAGGGACACCTTCCACTATCCCAGGCTGCTCCAAGCCCCGTCCAGCCTGGCCTTGGACACTTCCAGGGATGGGGCAGCCACAACTTGTCTTGCCAAGTTGCATTTAGCTGTGCAAATCTAATGTTCCAGCCTGAAACCGTGCTCTGCAAAGCTGGGCAAATTTAATCGGTGAGCAGAGACAAATAGATTCCTGGACCTGCTCTTGCTGAGTATAATTAATATCTAATGAGAACAATCTTTACCATAATAATAAAGCTTTCTGACAAGAGCATGGTATTTCAGCTCCTGGCTGCATGTGAGAGAGAGAGCCCTATTAAGCTGGGGCGAGAAAACCAGAGGAAAATAATCTGCACAGTAGGCAGAGGCGAGCTCCTGACAATGGCCGGACACCTGGGGTGCTCCTGCATTCAGCCTGTCTTTTCTTCTCCTGTCCCTATGATAATATTCGAATGGAAGATATGCAGATGATGAGAATTTGACCTGAAAATAAATTTCCATGCTCCCCTCCATTAACGCAGCAGACACCGTATTATAATGCGGGGAGCATCGTGCCTCGGGCAGGCATGTGCGACGTGAGCCAGCTCACCCTGGTATTTGCAGGGGAAAGGCCACTGCCTGGTGATAATTCCTGCCTGCAGGAATTTGGATCTGGCTCCTGCTGGTGCTGCATCCCCAGGTTAGCACTGGGCTGTTGTCTCTGTGGGGTGGGTTTGGCCCCGTGAGCGTGGTGGCATCTCGGACTGGAGGGACACCTGGAAACCCCATCCTGTAGTCCCTGTCGCTCTCCTGTGTGTGCTGCTGTGGGTGCCAGTTACTGATGAGGAAATAGCCTGGCTAGATCCATCACTGACACCTTCCCTGTAACAGGAATAATAGAGCTGAGCCCTCCCAGAGGGCTCTCAAAGTCCTTTATAAAGTCCCAAGGCGAGGGCAGCATTGTTCACTTAGTCTGGGGAAACTGAGGCGCAGAGAGATGCTGGTACTGACCCCTAATCCAGACAGGCTATATCAGCGTGGTGGAGGTTAGAAACTCCACGCAGAGCTGGTCTAGCATGATCCATTACTAATGCAGGACTAAACCCGTTGGATTCGACATCCCCCATGTGCTCAGCATCTTCTAAATACAGGGCACAGGGGAAGAGGCACTTTATCCAAGGAGAAAAATCACAAAACTGGGGCTGCCCAGCAGTGCAGTCCCCCAGCATCACTGATGAAAACGTAGCTGTTCTTGTGGGTTACCCCATGCAGAGCTGGGTGCTGGAGGGTCTCTTCTTTCTTTAACACCCTGAGCAAAGTGGATATCTTGAAACACTGATTTGTTTTTAAATGTGTTTGGAAGGATTTTGAATAGCATGCAGCTAATTGATTTTGTTTGGGGTGGGGTTTTTTCAGCTGTTCTCGTCATTACTCTGATGTGAGAGCTCTCTTTCAGGAAAAAACGTATTTTTAAGCAAAGTGGAATGATTGAGATGTAGAAAGAGATTCCTACCGGGATTTCCTCAGTGCTGCCACTTGCATTATGTGTTTTGCTCTGGGGGGGGAGGAATCCCATGCTTCCTGAGAGCATTGGACTTGCACCCACGGTGCCTTCACTGGGGAGATGCAAGCTCATATGGTCCCTTTTGGGGTCCCCTGGGAGTGAAGGTGCAGCGAAGCAGAGGTTCCCAAATGGAATTTCAGTATGAATCAGTCCTCTGCATTATTTTTGCGTTTAAGGAACTACGGAGGAGAAAATATACTGGGGAAATAGAGAAGATATATTTTCCTGGGTGAGGAGTGCCCTAAACTCCCCAGCAGACCCCTTCCCCTTCACATCAGTGGGATCTTGCATCCCCCGGCAAGGACCCCACATGCACCTGGATCTGCCACTCCTGCCGCCCAGGGACATCTGATCGCAGGAAGCAGGACTTCATTTAATAGCTCATTAATTATTTTTTCCTTAAACAAAGGCTGCTCAGCTTCTAGTCTGCCGTTCCACCCTGCTAGAACGCCGGAGAAAGCTGCAAATATTTCAGCTTTTCCACCAAGACAACCCCAGAGTGCTCAAGGAGATACTGTTCCAGCCGGAAAGGTTAACATTATTTGTTCCTATTATTTGTGTTGTGACAGCTCGCAGAGCCCTAATCGCTCTCCTAATGCAATTGCATTAAGGTTATTCACACACACGGAGCGCGGATCTCCGCCGGAGCGAGCCTCCAGCCCAGCTCCCAGCTCGCAAACCCCGAGTTCCCCGTGCCACATCCCCCCGGGGTGCTTCAGCACAGAGCACCTCACCCCCGCAGCCCCTGAGCGGCTCCAGGTGGAGCCACAAACCTCCCTTGCATTCCCCGGAGATGCTGCCGGGGCAGGGAGGATTGGGTTTCTCCCCGTCTGCTGCCGGAGATGGGTAATAGCCTGAAAAGAGCTTTGCCTGTATTTGCATTATACAGTCCTGGCACGCGACGTGTTTATTAGGAAAAGCGATCCTGCTAGGTTAAACATTACATATAGGGGTTTAAATTAAATTATAGGTGGGGCCGGCAGCTCTGCTTTTTATTAACATTTCCCACCGCTTTGCAGCACGGCTCATCTGTGCCCGACTTCGCCGCGGTTCTCCGTTCGGGGTGGAATTCTCCCTGCTGCTGCTTTGTCTGCTGCTGAGCACTGATCCCATCCCCTCCAGGGGAAATGCACCCTTGTGGAAACCCTGGGGTAACACCAGCTTTAAAAATGCCGGAGTGGGAAATTGCCCGGAGCTTGGCACAGGGACCGAGAGATGCCCTTTTTTTGTGTCTCCCTAAAAAATCTGTAGGTGCAGCACCAGGCTGGGATCACTCCCCGAAAGGCAATAAAGCATCACCTGGTGAAGGAGTGACTCTCCTGCTAGGGATACTCCTTTGCATCCTTGATCCTGAGGGACTGGTGTGCAGGGATGCCCAGCCCAGGGGTGCATTCCTCACGGTGTGGCCGACACCTCTGTGCTGCTGGGCATGTCACCAAAAGCTATTTCAATATGCACGCGGGCTGGGTGGCAAAAACTAGCTCAAACGCAGCACCTTGCAAGTTTAGAGAGCTTGAACTGCCTGAAGAAACAAATTTTTGTGTGGTTTTCATCTTATATAAATGAAAACATCGTAATACATACTTAGATTATGTAATTTATAATATAATTATATTTTAAAACAATAATAAGTTGTGTATTCTTTACTGTTTACATTAAAATATACCATCTAGTTTTATATGGCATATCTCTAATATATCATATATATTTTAAATTTAATAATGACTTTACTCCACATGTTCTATGTATTTTTAGCCTCAATACTAGCATGTTGGAGGGTTCATACTGAAATAGTTTTGGAAAACAATATGAATTTTCCCACTTCGCTCTTTACTTGAACTCCACTGGTGCAACCTAGGAAGCAGTGTTCAGCTCAGCTGAGCCATAATCAGCTTCACTTTTCATAATCATATGCTTTAGCTGTGATTTTGGTTTTTTTCCCTTTTTTGGCTGCAGAAGGGAACATTTATTTACTGGGGGAAAAAACAGTGATTGGATTGCCAGCATGGAAGAATATTCTTGCTTTTAGATGTTCCCCATAAAATATACATATATATATATATTTGTAAATAAGTGCCATTGGGATGGATATTACGCTCTTTCATGGCTGGATTTAAAAAAACTTCTGCAAACTGTGTGGGAGGCTGGATGTGTGCTGGCCTTGGGGACCCTGGCAGGGAAGGAAAGAGTGCCTGGGTGCTGCACCTCTGGCAGCATAACCCTCTGTGATGCTCCTGCTCCAAAAGAAAGCTCCTGAGACACCATGTGGCCAGTGCAAGAATAAAAGGAGAGGATAATCGGCTCCAAGAGGGGCTGAATCTAAGCAGTATTGTCTCGCATTGCCAGGCTCTTGAATCCCAACTAATTTCCTTATTTGCAGGCCGGAATAGGGCTGTATTTATTTAATAATGCCAGATTTAGTTATATATAGATATATTCCCATATTTAGATATTTGCTCTTTACAAATACATGGAAGGAGGTTGTAGGCTGGTGGGGGTCGGGCTCTTCTCTCAGAGAACAAGGGACAGAACAAGAGGGAACGGCCTCAAGCTATGCCAGGGGAGCTTGAGCTTGGAAAATCAGGAAAAATTTCTTCCCTGAAAGGGTTGTCCAGCCCTGGCACAGCTGCCCAAGGCAGTGGTGGAATCGTCATCCCTGGAGGGATTTAAAAGCCGTGTGGATGTGGCACCTGGGGACATGGGTCAGTGGTGGCCTGGGCAGTGCTGGGGGAATGGTTGGACTCGATGATTTAGGTCTTCTCCAGCCTTAACGATTCTGTGTTTTTTGGGTTTATTCCAGAGGTTTTTTCCCCTCCAATTTAAGCTGTTTTGAACTCTCTGAGATGGGCTGCAAACTCCTGATATTGAGGGCTCTGTGTGTGTGATGTTTTGGTGCCCAGGAAAAAGGAAGCAAATACAAACATCAGCCTGCAAGACCATCCGTACACTGGGAGAGGCCCCAGGATGAGCTCCCCACCTTCCCATCACCTCCTCCCCTGATCCCAAGAGCAATCCCAACCACACCCCTCCCGGCCCACACCGCCTGACCAAGCCCCTTTTCTTTCTGCAGGCAGGACAAGCTCAAGATCCACATGCGGAAGCACACGGGGGAGCGGCCGTACCTGTGCATCCACTGCAACGCCAAGTTCGTGCACAACTACGACCTGAAGAACCACATGCGCATCCACACGGGCATCCGGCCCTACCAGTGCGAGTTCTGCTACAAGAGCTTCACCCGCTCCGACCACCTGCACCGCCACATCAAGCGCCAGAGCNCCCTGGGGGCCCGCCCGTGGAGAACAGCTTCGTGATGCCGCCCACGCTGGAGGAGATGAGCGGCCACCTCAGCAGCACGGCCATGTGCCTTCCCGGCCCCAGCCCCAAACACTTCCTGAGCGGGGCCAAGACCCCGTTCAGCTTGCAGGAGCTGGAGAGCCAAATTGAAGAAACCCAGATGAAGCTCTTCAGGCGGGCCCAGATGGACATGGAGAGGAACGCGGGCATCTTCGCCTTCGCCCTGGGCCACAATGAAAACCTCGCTGCCCAACCCTTCTTCCCTCTCCCTGACCCTTGGAGCACAGGCTTCAGTGGCTTGGCGGGGCTTGGCCATGTGGCTCCCATCTCAGAGGCCAGCAACTAAATCTGCGCCCGGTCCCACCATGCGTCTCCTCCCGTCCCAACAAGGCAGGCGGCTCCCCCAGGGCCCCCACCTGCCCTTCTGCATCATCAGGTTCCCGAGAAGCTCTTTGTCCCCTCACTGCCATGGCCTGCCATAGGGCTTGGGGCACGGGGCCATCCCTGGGGCGAGCAGGGGATGGGCAGGTGCTGCGCCCCATGGCCACCGGCACTTTAGACTCCGCACTTGGCTTTGGGCCATCGGGCACTCACTGTCCCATCCCACCACTCATGGCTCCGTTTGGGGAGGCCAGGCCAGGACTGCTGCTCTCTTCAACACTCCCGAAAATGTCACTTGCCTTAGTCCAGGGCTCGGCCATCACCATGAGATGGCTTTTCTGTGGGAAATGTTCCCCATTTCCCACCCATGGAGCTCACTGGACACTGACAAGCCGTCCAGACTTGGGTTTGTTTTGTTGCATTCCTTGGCCCTTTTTGGTCGAAAGGACTTTTTTGTTTTCTTTCTGTTTTTGTTTTCTTTTCTTCTTAATTAATTCCCATGTCTGGCAACAATATTTATTCTACAAGGGATAAAGGGGAGGTGTAGCAGCCTTGCTGGGAGAGGGAGGATCCTGGCCACTGCCTTTCTCAGCAGTATATCAGATTTACAGGGCTGGTGAAAGCCCTGATCTGCAGCATGTGTTGGGACCTTAAAAACATTAAAAAAAAAAAAAAAAAAAAGGAGATAGAAAAACACCCAGCGCAAAGCTGGGTGGAAAAGGGGGATTTTACTTATTTTGGTTCTTTAGCTATTTCAAAGTTTCAAAAGGAGAACCAAAGCCTATTTTGAGTATTTTAACTTCAGTTGCTTGAAAAGGTGAAGGAAAAGTTTTGGAAGAATCAGTAATGTTTCGATACTGAGCTTTTATTAAACCCTTGCTTTGAAAAAATGAACCACGTGGGAATTTTGAAATGAAAAAATCGTTTCAAACCAAAGAGTCAGAATTCGCCGCTGCTGACCATTCTGAAATGTCTGGGGTTCTGTCCTTAATTCCCTCGAATTCCTAGGTGATAGTGACGAGAAAAATTTACAAAACACTTGCATGTCCCCAAATCTGCAGTGTTGACGGGAAAAAATTGGGTGTGCAAATACCCCTGTTGCTTGTCTCAAGGGATCTTTGTGGAAAAGAAGTTCACTAAAGGTGTCTTGATGGTGGTATCATCTCCTTGCAAGCAAATAGAAATGCTATTTCTTCACTGTTTGTTGGTTCAAAAGAGAAGGTGGTGACATATGACGGGGTGCTCCAGGCCGAAGGTCGCCCACAGTGGCCAGCAGGTCTGGGGTGATTCCCCAGCATCCCTGCAGACCCCGTCTTGGCCACCCCATCTGGTAATTCTTTTGGGGCAAAAAAAGTGGCACATTGGCTGGAGTCGCCCTGTCCACTTCCTTCAGCCCCAAATCCATGAGCTACTCTGAAGGATAAAGGCTTTTGGTGGCCATCTGCCTCTCGTGGCTCCTCCTAGATGAGCCGAGGGAGGCAGATGTGGTGGGACCCCAGTTCCACCACTGGCTGAGGTGGTTTGCAGTGGTTGTTTTACACAAAACCAACACTTCGAAATGTAAATGTTACAAATTAGGGCTTTTTATTCCTCTTTTTACTGTGACCTTTCAACGTCAGCAAAATCGAAGGGAATGCGAGGACCGCGGGTTCATGAGTTTTTTGGTTTTTCCATCAGTGGCGCAGTGGCTGGATGAGAATCTGCCCACCGCAGGCAAGGAGGGGGACACAGGGAGTCAGGGGTTCCACAGCCCCCAGGAGGGTGTGAGGGACTTCTGCTCTAAGACCACCCGTAGCAGAATGATCCCAAGGAACTGCCCAACACTCGGCTTCGTCCTCCAAAAAGAAATCCATAAAGACTCCACGTGCAACAAAAGTCAATGGAGAGGAAAAAAAAAGGAAGAAGAAAAAGAAATCTTCTTAGAACTGCATCAAACTTTTTCTTTTTAGTCCACATCAACTTCTAACACAAGTGACGTTTTGCAGATGATTGGTTCCTTCAGGTGTTTTTTTTGTCTACGATTTGGAGTCATTGTAAAATATCCAAAGATGCTGAGTACTGTATGATCTGCAAGGACTTGAAGCAAGGTGTTTTTTCTGTCTCGGTTTGTTTGTTAGGTCGGTTGGGTTCTTTTTTTTTTTTTTTTTCCTATATGTCTAAGTGGGGATAAACCTTTGCAATTTTTCTATTTATAACTATTTTTATGTGATTGCTTTATGTACAAAACAATGGAAAAAAAAATCAAAACAAAAAAGTAGTGAGGAACACACACGTACACAAACAGATTTGCCTTAGTTACTCACGGGACAATCACCCTTAACTTTGATTGAGGCTAAAAAGCAGATGGAAAAAAAGAGACTAGATCATTTTATGTATTTATTAAACTGTAGTAATTGATGCTTTTAAATTATTAGCTGGACTTGATTCTCTTGCCTGTGTGGCCACGGTGAGAAGGCAAAGCCGCCGCAGTTGCTGAGCTGCCAGCGCAGCCATCCGTGTGGCCTCAGCTCTGTGGATGTTTGCCTGACACCTTTTGGAAAGCCAGAATAATCAGTTATTAATTAAGCATTGAGCTGGTACGGGCTCCAGCCCCAGGGGCTGTTGGCGTTGCGATGCTGATGACGATTACGGAGTTAAGGTTGATTTTCCCGCGTTGGCGCTGGGTTGGGTAGGGCTGGAGGGAGCGGAGTGCTGGCAGTGATCATGTTTTGGGGTGTAGAGGGATGATTAGAGAAAACCCTGTTTCTTACCATTTTGATGTTGTGTGGTGAGTCCAGGCCACAGGTATCCACGTGGGAGCCCAGGATAAGTGTGAAGGTGCCTTCCCAGGGATCTGCTCCCGTTTCCCAATCAGGAAGGGTGTAATGAGCACCAAACCTCAGGCTGGAAGGACACAGGTTCTGTCCCAGCTCATGGTGTGGTGGCTTCTTGTTCATCTCACCTTGGCTCCTACAGCCTGGCTGCAACAGGGGCAGCGTGGGCAGCAGGGGAGGGGGGATTCTGCCCCTCTGCCCCCTCAGCTGAGACCCCACCTGCAGAGCTGCCCCAGCCCTGGGCTCCAACAGCACAAGGACCTGGAGCTGCCGCAGCCAGTCCAGAGGAGGCCACGGAGCTGCTGCCAGGGCTGGAGCCCCTCTGCTCTGCAGCCAGCCTGGGAGAGCTGCGGGTGCTCACCTGCACAAGAGAAGGCTCCAGGGAGAGCTCAGAGCCCCTGGCAGGGCCTAAAGGCAATTTAGGAGAAAGATGGGGGCAGACATTTTATCAGGGCCTATAGTGATAGAACAAGAGGAGATGTTTTAAACTGAAAGAGAGGAGATTTCAGTCTGGATGGAAGGAAGAAATTTTTTATGACGAGGGTGGCAAAACACTGAAACAAGTGGCCCAGAGAGGTGGTGACTGCCCCTGGATCCCTGGAAGTGTCCAAGGCCGGGTTGGATGGGGCTTGGAGCAACCTGGGATAGTGGAAGGTGTCCCTGCCCAGGGCAAGGGGGTAGAACCCAGCTCAAACCTTTTGATGATTCTATGATTACATGAGCACAACTGACACAAACATGAGCCCTGTAATTCATGTGGCCGCTCAGGAACTGCAGAATTTCTTAGTTGTTTTTGAATGAGGTGCAAAAGCCTGGAAGATAAGCTCCAGGTAGGAACGGTGGGACTTGTCCCACATTGTTCAGCCGTTCGGAAGCCGAGTAAACAGGTGCCTACTGAGACACCTACGTGTTGTCCTGCAACCTGCAACGTGATTTCCAGCCTTGCTCTGAAGCCATCCTGGCTCTGGAGGGAGGCAGGTACTGATGGAGGGTGATTCACCCCACCTACGCTGGACCTCCCAGGGGTGGGATGAATCACCTTTGGGCACCTCTCTGCTACCTACCAGCGTGCTGTGCTTTCCCATAGCTCAGTGAGATAAGGTTAACCACGGGGAGGGATGTTCCCACCACCACCGCTCCCTCCTCTCTGCTCAGCTCATGGGACAGTCCCTGGAAAAACCTTTCCCAAGAGGATGGGATGCTGGCGCAGCCCGGGGACCCAGGTCAGGCAGCTTGATTTCTTCCCAGTCCATTTTCACTGGGAATGCAATGGGAAATAAAGGTCCAAGTCCATCCTCCCAAACCTGGGGACCAGGGATTCAGGCTCATGGGTCGTACACCCTGCTGCAATCCCAGTAAAACATCCCAAGTTCTTACAGCCACAGGTCATTTTCCTTGCTTCACACTTCGGAGAAGGACTCCACAGCATCAGGTGCTTGGGCAGGGGTCCAGATCTGCAGGCAGAGTCCAGATATGTGACTTGGGAACAAAGAAATACCAATCCCCCTCCCAGGGCGGGTGGTCAGTTGTTGAGCAGCTCCTCTGTGCTTGGAGCCTGCAGGACCACGGCAGGGTCAGCCCATAAACTGCGTGTTTCCGAGCACAAAAAACCCCACAAAAAGAAAATTGTGTGAATGACTTTTTAGCTATTTAAATACATTTATAATTTTTTTTTTTTTTTTAGGTCTTGTTGCTTTTAACCCCATTTTATGCTCACATTCTGGTTTGCTTATAATGCCAGAACAACAACAACAACAAAAAGAGATAGATTTGCAAGGGGAGGGTGAAAAAAAAAATCAAAAAAACGCTCAGAGGAGCTGTGCATTAATCAGACACATGGGAATCACGGGAAGAAACCAGCTTCAGTAAATGCTTGTTAGCAACAACATATGGCTACATGCTTGCTCCTGAACAGCTGCTGTTATCTGCTGGAGCATCCAGGCTGCGCAGGGGGAACGGCACCGGGGCGATGCTGCGCACGCAGCGTTCGCTTGGACCAGGTGTTGCTGCCAAAGGAGCATCTCCTGGCACGAGTGGCAGGGAGCTGCATGGGCAAACCCTTTCCGTGGGCTCGAAACCCTTTGCTGAGCACTGCCAGAGCCTCTTCCTGCAGTTGTGCAGAAGGAAATTACATACAGAAAAAAGTATTTGTGTTTTTAAAAAAAAGGGCAGAAAGAGCCTGCAGTTTGGGAAGTGAGAGGCTTTTCCATTTGGCAGTCACCTTCAGGAAAATAAAAGGGGAATAATTTCGCCAAGTACGTAGACTTGAATGTGTCAGCAGGGCTCCTGGTGGCACCAGTGAGGCTGCAAATGCTGCCCAGTCTCTGCTCTGCTCCTGCTCTGCCTGCAGCCCCCTGGGACCTGCTGTGCTCCCCATCCTTTTCCATCCATTTTGGAGGGGATTAGCGCTTTATTTACAGTCTCAGTGCTCTCAAGCTGGAATATTGTGTGGTTGCAGAGGAAACTTTTAAGGTAAGAGAGTACATGAAGCAAGACCCCAACCACCTCATTTTGAGAAGCAGGTCACCCGTGGCTGGGTTTTTAAGATCTCCCACTGCCTTTTGGTACCTCTGACTGTGTGCACCTGAGTTTCTTTCCAAGCCAAAAAACAAAAAGGGAAGAACTGAGAAAAACCCCTTCTTGCAGAAGATACACCCCATATAGTCCGAGCCTGAGTGAACTCATCCCCATCCCACCTCCCAGCCTCACCTCTGGGATCTCCAGCAGAGGGAGAGAAAATACCTGTGGCTTGGAAATACCATTCTTCCCCCCGTGTTTTCCTATGTTGAACCAATGTTTTACATGACTTGCACTATTTGCTGTAGGGCAGGACACTGTTTAGGTTTCTTTGTTCCAGTCTCTTGTTCGGTTGCGACTCCTCTTGGCGGTCCTGTACACATACCTGCTGCACATCTTACACCCCTGGAGAAAATAAACTGTTACCTGAAGCAGTGAGTCTGTCGTGTGTCCTTCACGCTGCTCTGGGGCTGGGGAATTCAGATTTCAGCATCAGATTAGTGGTTGGACTTGTTGATCTCGGGGGTCTTTTCCAACCGAAATGAGTTCTACCGTCAAATGATGGTGAACAGGGTGATGGAGCATTTGGTGGTGGCCCTCCAGGGTGACCCCTTCATGTGGCATCCGGGCTGTCACCACGAGGGTGCAGGGGCTGAGAAGCAACCTCTGGTGATGCCCGAATGAAATTCTGTGGGGGGCAAATCAATGCTATATAGGTAAGTACAGGTGTTGGGGTTTTGTTTTTCCCCATTTCGGCACATCTGCCTGCTCAGCTCCCTGCACACCCGAACTTGGACTGCCCTCGTGTGGTGGCCTGGAGGCAGCTCTGCCACCGGAGCGACGCCGGGGACAGCAGAGGGCTGGCACCCACATCTGGAGCTGTTTTGGGGGTCTCAGTTGGACCAGGACATGCAGGACCCTCCATCACCTCCCGTCACACCCAGCCACGTCTACTTGCCAGGAGGAGGAAATACAAACCTCAACCACATCCAGAGGGAGTTTAATGGTTGGACTTGATGATTTTAAGGGTCTTTTCCAACCTAAATGATTCTGTGATTCTAAGAATTTTTTACACCTCAATTAACCACAACCAAGTAGTAAGGCCAGTGAGGCTGGGAACGGGCCACAGTGGTCGGTGGCCTCATGGGAACTCTGATTTTTAGGGAATTTTTCCTGAAGGGTAAGCCAGGACAGGACTCTCTGATGCCCACTGTGGCCTCGGCTGATATTTCCCACTTGCCCTCACGGTACCACTAATAATTTGGTCAGTTTGGGCAAGTAGGGGTTTCAAATGTAAATCTGACGCAATTTATATAACGCTCATTTCCTCAGGAACTGAGACTAAAAACCATAAATACAAATACCAAGGAAGAAGCCAAACAGCAGTGCTGAGCTACAACCCCCGAAGTTTCATTTTATTCCTTTCTCTCTGCAGAGATGACACTGACTGAGATGTCACAAATCCGATCGGGCTTCCTAATAGTTCATGCAGTGCCTCGAGCCTCAGGGGTCATCTGAAATTCAGGCAGCCAATTTGCAGGCAGCAGATGCAAAGCCAGACCAGGCAGGGACTGAGGGACAGATCCTGTCAGCTAAAACCTTCCTCTGCTCTTGGGTAACCTCTGGCAAAACCTTACAGGGTTGGCTGTAAACCTGCCTGTCTTTCAGGTGTAGCTGTTAACTCAGTTTCCATAGTGAGCAGGACGGGGTTGTCTCGGTGGGACCAACTTCTGCAATGTGAGCTGGAGTTTTGCATCGCTGGGGAAATATTTCAGGCTTCACCTTTGAGTTCTCAGAAATGGGGTTCTCATTTAGGCAGCTTTTACAGTATTTTTCTGGAGGTCTTGATGATATAATCATTGAAAAAATCAGTTGGAAATACAAAGTCCTCACAACTTTTCTGAGACGAGGTCCTTGGATCTGAAGTGAAGGTGAGCAGGGATTTGCTCTGGGTGCTGCTGCAGGGGTGTGAACCAGGCTGTGACACCCCAAAATTTAAACACAGGAGCTGGATGAGAAAAGTGAGGAGTGAACAGAAGCTCTGTGGGAGATGGGAGAAGATCTCCCATGGGGAGACAGTAAGCCCACACCTCCAGTGCTGGGGACAGCTCTCGGCCCCTCAGGACACTGAGACATTGAGGGGCTGGAGTGTGTCCAGGGACGGGAACGGAGCTGGGGAAGGGGCTGGAGCCCCAGGAGCGGCTGAGGGAGCTGGGAAAGGGGCTCAGGCTGGAGAAAAGGAGGCTCAGGGGGGACCTTGTGGCTCTGCACAACTCCCTGACAGGAGGGGGCAGCTGGGCCGGGGGTTGGCTCCCTAGTGACGAGAGGAAATGGCCTCAAATTGTGCCAAGGCAGGTTCAAGTTGGATATTGGGGAAAATTTCTTCATGGAAAGGGTTTTCCAGGCCTGGCACGGCTGCCCAGGGCAGCAGTGGAGTCCCCATCCCTGGAATTCAAAAGAGATTTAAAAGATGTCTAGATGTGGCACTTGGGGACGTGGTTTGGTGGACTTGGCAGTGCTGGGGGAACGGTTGGATCTGATGATCTCAGCAGCTTTTCCTACCTAAAATGATCCTGCGATTCTGTGAGCTAGGGGCAATCATCACTGCTGGAGCAGCAGCCCAGATGCAGACGAGCTCCTCATGCAGCTGCCTGGTGCTCTGTGTGTTCAATCCTGCCCTCCTGCTCTTCATGTTCAATCAGCTGAGCCTACGACAGAGATTTGTAGCTCCAAGCACTTGGGATGCTTTTTCCCTGAAGCAGAAATAGCAAAGCTGGATTGTATATATGTATGTGTGTACATATATACATACATACATATATATATACACACACACACACACACATATATATATATATATATATATATATATATATACACACTCTCAGATAGTNTATATATATACACACACACACACACATATATATATATATATATATATATATATATATATACACACTTTCAGATAGTTTCAACAACCCCAGTACACGTGTGAGTGCATACACAGACCTACATACATCTAACATGCATTTAGGTGTTATCCTCACCAGATTTTGTATAGAAGACAATAGTATTTCTCCTTTGGGAGGGGAAACTGAGGCACGGGGCGGTGCAGAGATTTAGTCAGAGTACCCTTGCAGCACACAGGTTTTCTGTGTGTGTGCTGCCAGCCTACCCTTTACACAGGTGCAAATCATCCCTGGGGAGTGCTAGACTTCGGCAATGGCTTCATCAGTCTGTAAGATTAAATGTTAGGAAGGAGAATTCCCAGGAAACCCCACCTCCTTGTCGCCAGCATCCCTGTCTGATTCAGCTGGCCACTGCACAAATTACCATCCAGCTGGGGAGGGTGAAATCTGGAGCAAGAGGGAAAAAGAAAGTAACCAAGAGAGGGCGTTTTTCAGCCGAGAGGAGACCATGCCAAGATGAGCTGGTGAGGGCAGCAGGAGCCGTCGGAGACACGCACGGCTGTGGCTGGTTCAGGGCACCGTGATCTGTGATAAAGGTTTCTCTCTGAGGGTGGAGGGCTGCCAACACCCCACCTCTGAAAAAAATCCCACCACTAGAGGTAAATGCCCACGTCCCTGGTGATGCTCTGAAGCAACCGTGCACCAGCAAGGGAGAATGAAACTCGAGGATGATTCCAAACGCCAGCGAGGAAGGAAACTCCTTTCCCGACGTCCCTACAAGCAGCATCAGAGTAAATCCCGGCAGCAGGCAGGGGCTGTAGACACTGCCACCAACCCCCTTGGTCGGGCAGGGATGTCCAAAGCATGGGATGCGGCCACGTCACGCACGTGGGTTCCTTGTTTGCAGCCCAGGCGTGCGGCCGCCGAGCCGAATCCTGCACCGCCCTGCGCCAGCTGCTGCATTAACGCCCCATATGCCCGGCCATATGCTCCATCCACGCAGGGGGGTGCTGGGTGGGCCTCCAGGGGAGGAAAAGGGACATCCCAGCACGTGGGAGCAGGTAGGGTTTAGAGAGGCCTCGGGGACCAGAGGTGTGGGAAGGATGCCCAGTGACTGCAAGAGATGGCATGGAGTGAAAGTCTCTGTGCCCAGAGACTAGAGGGTGTTAGGGGCATGTTGGAGGGCACTACAGACCTTTTGCAATGAGTCCCTGGTATAAAGCAGCTAAAATTTGAGCAGGAGGATGCTAACAGGGTGTAGGAAGGCACCACTGACCCCTGGCAATGTGTTTCTCTAAAGCAATTCGGCAGCAGGTTGCACTTGCAAAATTATGAAGTGGATTTTCAGGACACCACCAAGCTTTGAAAAATGTCGTGGTGGAAATCAGAGGGTGCTGGGTGTTGCTGCCCACTGGGAGCATATCCTGCCTGCGTGGATGGAGGAAAGTGTTTCAGCTCATCCAGGTCAGACACTCACAGAGGGACACTGGTGTTCCAGCTCCTCCTACAGTCTAGGGGAGAGCAATCCCTCTTGAGTTAAACACCTGGAACGGGTCAGATAACCACACTTTTGAGATGCTGGTTGCTCTCCAGTGGCAGGTAACAGAGAGCATATGTCCTCACTGTCCCTTCTCGTGCCCTGTCCCCTTGGTTATCAGTTTCCTGGTCCCTTGCAACCAGCGTTCAAAGCTTTCACCAATCACCACTGAAGATGCCAGCACATTTAAACACCCAGGATGGGACACAGCGTGGTACTAAAGGTCACATTCTCTGTATGGAGCAGCAGACTAGAGAGGCAGGAGGCTGTGGATGCACCCAGAGCTCTCATGTTCTGGATGAAGGGCTAATAAGGGACACCACCAGCTGAAGATCCACAGGTTCAGCCCAAATAACTTGGGGTGTTTGGCTGTGTTGTTAATCTCAAATCCCTGGGGAGAGAGGAGGGAGGGATCTGCACCATCTTCAAGCCATACTATGGGGTGCATGTGTTTTTTCCTGCATTCTTGGTAGCTCAGACAGGTACAGGTGAGAGAGGGAGAGGATACCAGCATCGTGGAAAAGGTTAGCGAAAATGCTTGAAAAGACACTTTTTTGCTTTGAAAATTCAATTTATCTGGACAAATTAGGGTATTGGCCTCAAACAAAGCTGGGGACCTAAGCCTCATTATATTTAATAAACTATCATGTGTTCTCTCCCATCAGCCTGCACCAGGCACTCCGTGATTTACAGCCCACAGCTGTAACCTGAGCCATCTCCCTGCTTAGAGAGAAACTCATTTAATTTGAGTCCAGGTCTGAGGTTCCTTGAGGGAAGGCAGCTAATCTTTCTGCCTTAGCCCCTCTCTTTGTAAAATGGAAATGGTGACTTTATCCATCTTTGTGGGCTGCGGTGGGGCTTATCGCTTAATCTGAGACTCTGCTGTGCCTTGATGAGGGAGCCTGGTGTGAAAGGCTGTATTAGCTGTATTGTTTGGGATGCTGGTTCCTTGCTATGGCTCCGAGGATGTGGAGGGATTTGTGAGGTGGGAACAGGAGGGGAAGGACTGGGGAGATGATTTCAGTGTCAGGAGAGCAGGTACAGGCTCACCCTTGGTGAAAAGTAAGGAGCCGCTTGCTCAGGAAGAGAAGGGAAATTTTGAGTATAAGGAGAAATGAGTCTTGCTGTGGCCTTAAACCCATTGGGGCCAGTCCAGAGGAGGCCACGGAGCTGCTGCCAGGGCTGGAGCCCCTCTGCTCTGCAGCCAGCCTGGGAGAGCTGCGGGTGCTCACCTGCACAAGAGAAGGCTCCAGGGAGAGCTCAGAGCCCCTGGCAGGGCCTAAAGGGGCTCCAGGAGAGCTGCAGAGGGACTGGGGATGAGGCCTGGAGGGACAGGACACAGGGAATGGCTTCCCAGTGCCAGAGGGCAGGGCTGGATGGGATATTGGGAAGGAATTCCTGTCTGTGAGGGTGGGGAGGCCCTGGCACAGGGTGCCCAGAGCAGCTGTGGCTGCCCCTGGATCCCTGGCAGTGTCCAAGGCCAGGTTGGATGGGGCTTGGAGCAGCCTGGGGTAGTGGAAGGTGTCCTTCCTTGCACATGCAAGCCTTGAACTCAGTCAAGGCAAGAGGACAGAGCTGTTGTTGTCTCTGCTGGTGCAAGACCAAAGCCTGGGAGGATCTGCATCTGCACGCTGTCTTCCAGTGTCTTTATAATTCATGATGGTCTGTCTGAAAGAAGCTTCTGGCAATGTGTTTTCATTACTGGTCTTAAAATAGGATGCAGAAGAAAAGTTTCTGGGACATAATTCATTTTATTGGCTCTTCTGCACCAGAATTAATTGCAGCCATGTTTATTGCTCCAGCAAGTAAAGATGAGTTAGATAAGGGAATTACTTTGTTTAGGACAATGAATAATTTATGTCGCAAATTCACCAGAACCTTGAAATTTGAAGGGCTGGGTTTGCTTCCTTCCATGCCCACAGAGCAAGATTGAGCCATAATCCTTGTTTGTGATGAATGTTTCATGGTTTTTCAATCATTGTAATCATCTGTTCAAACTTCTGTAACACAAAACATGGAATTTCCCTGTGTAGGGTGCCTTGGCACCCAGGTTACTTCTGCGTGTGGTGGTGAGAGGCTTGCCCAAGGAATAGCCCATTCTGTCCTATGGAAATATCTAAGGCAGAATAAAAGACACCACTGACTACAGAGAGAGTTTTGATAGCTTTGGTGGCTCATCAAATCACCTGCCAAGACAAGGGTTCTGTGTCAAACCCACAGCTCCTAGTTGAGCTGGAGGAGAAGGTTTTAGAAAGACACCCTGATCATCAGGGACTAAAAACCTCCCAAACTTCACTAGAAAGCTGCAGTTTCTTTCCCAAAGTGACTTTTCCCCAGGTTATGGACTCCTGATCAGTTTTTGAACTGTAGAATATCCTGAGTTGGAAGAGACCCACAAGGATGATAAAGTTGTACTCCTGGACTATTATTAGCATCTGTGCCCCGGGGAACCCCTGAATATCTATTTTTCCAAGGAGGATAGATCTGTTGTTGAGACTTATTCCGTCCCTGGGGTGGGCATAGCTGCCTGCCCACCTCCCTGGGAGCCTGCACGGCCACAGCCTGTGTCCCAGGATGGGAGCTGGATGGGTTTGAAAGCCTTTTCCTTGGAGATGGATGATGCATATCGGTTCATCAGTCTGGTCTGCCTGTGTTCTGGAGCAGAGCTGGAGGGCTCTCAATCAAGCACGCATCGGTGTCCCTTGGATGATCCCTTCCTTCAGAATGAGGAGGGTAGGTAGGAGGGAGAGACAGCAAAAGTCAGAAACTGTAACTTCAAAGACAAGCTGGGATGGGAGCCCGTGTCAGCTTCTGAGAGGAAAAACAGGGATGGTTTTCATTAGTGAGAAGGTAAAACACATGGCTAGGCGAATAGCAATGCCCTTGCATAGCTCTCTTCCAGTCCAAGAAAGGACACTTGCGGGGGACACTGGCACCCTCAGTGGAAACTGTTATGTCTTGGGAGAAAAATCTATTTATTTTAACCAACTGAGAAATAGGCTTCAGCCTTGGAGTGGCCCCCTTTTTGCGACACCAGAGTTGCTGCTTCTGCAGAGTAGAGGACTCTGATATCAAACCAAGGCTAAAAGAAGGCACTGAGTGAGGGGAGAAGGACATCTTTGAGGCCTAATGTGCCCCTGAAGAAGTGAACATTGCTCTAAAGAATGCGAGTTGAAGGCTGGTTATCCAGACCTTACAGTCTGAAGGGAGGCCACCAGCACGTCTCAGCTGTGACAGAGTATTCGCTGTACCATCCAACATGGGCAGAAGTCCTTTCAGAGCACACAAAATGGGTGGGTGGGCGATTGTAGGGAATACATGTATTTTTCAGAGTCAGTAAAAGCAAAAAGCAGCAGTAGGATCATGGCGTAGAGTGAGCAGGCCACAGGATGGCAGAGGAAACCGAAGCTAGATAAACCACAAGCGCTGAGTGTGGAGGGGGCAGTGGGGAACGATGCCACTGCAGTGACTTAGGCGGTTTGGCCAGAGTCTGATAGATGATGACAAACATCAACACTGGCTGAAAATTAATATTTAGGGCTTGGATTTTGGATGTGGATACGTAAAATGGGATTCAGCTGCCTGATTTGGCAGTGCTGTGGTAGCTCTAAGTGTGGCCCCTGTGCTGTGTGTTGCTTGTGCTCTAGTCAAGACTGAGCTATGTCCTGAAGCCCTCAAAGGTCCCTGCTTCTAATTCCCATCCTCACATCCAAGACTGAGCTGAAGCAAAATACAAATAACGGTGAGGAAAAGGAATCTCACCGTTTTCTAATTTTTTTCTTTCAAAGTACGAGTTTGCTGGTGTTGCTTTCCTTCCTTGCAGGAACAAGGAAGGCACAAGCATTTTGCCCCCACCTTCGCCATGAGCTTTCTGCAATTTGCCGGTCAGCATTCATCCAGAAGCTGAATTTTTGTCTCTTGCAAAGGCAGAGAGGAGGAAAAAAGTATGATAGCTAAAAAGCCACCTGTGGCTCAGTCACAAGCAGACAGACCTGGAGGCTGCTCGGGGAGCAATTTTCACTGGCAGAAGTGACCAAGTGGCCAGCTTTTTCTCCCGCTCGGTGTTGAGAGTTGTCCAGCAGCTGGAGAGGTGGTCTCTGAGCTGGAAATTTCTGTGACAGGAGAAGTAATTTAGCAGCTGCTGAAGTGTGTTAGCCCTCAGCTTCTCCTGCCCTCCTGGATATGGCCTTAAAAGCCACCTTCTGTGTGTGAGAAGACTGGAACATGTGGGTGCTGGCTCCTCCAAGAGCATACGCTGCCATCCTGGTGAAGCAGTTTTGAGGCAAAAGCTTGGCATGTGTCAGGGCCCGAACACCAAACTTTTAACTGTGCTGTCTCCCAAATCTGCTAACTTCATCCATGCTGTTTGCCTCCCCTGCCTCAGTTTTTCCTCCAGTATTTTTAACCCCCATTTACTCTAGTCTTCAAAAATTACCCCTCCTCGGCTACAAGAACAGCCAAGGCTGCGTCATGTTGGTTAGAAAATGGTAGGTCACGACTTTTTGAGCCAGCTGGGCGATGTGGAAGCTGGAGGAAGGTCTGGGCAGCATCTGACATAACTGTGCTCCCGTGGGCTCAAGGTCTGCAGCCTGCCTGCAGCTGGGGAAGGGTCAGGTTGGAGGGCATGGGGAGAAGTGGATCACCACAGGGGAAAGGGTGAACACCTCTCTTTTTTCTGTCTGAGCAGCTGTGGTTTGCACAGAGGCTTCAGGCTTGGGGGAGGATGACTGTGACAGCTTACTGCAGGATTAGATTTTGGTGCAGGGGCACTTTTTACAAGAGCGTGTAGCGACAGGACAAGGGAGAATGTTTGCCAACTGACAGAGGCCAGGGTAAGATTAGATATTAGAATGAAATTCCTCCCTGTGAGGGTGATGAGGCCCTGGCACAGGCTGCTCAGAGAAGCTGTGGCTGCTCCATCTCTGGAAGTGTTCAAAGCCAGTTTGGGTGGGCCTCTGAGTAACCTGGTCGAGTTCAAGGTGTCCCTGCCCACGGCAGGGTGTTGGAACTAGATAATCTCTAAGGTCCCTTCCAATCCAAGCCAATCCATGACTCCCCATCAGCTGCTGGCCATAGGAGGCACCATGCCACAGGCACAGCCCTTGAGTCACCACTCCTCGGGGTTACGGGTTATTTTTTCTTCCCTAGTGCTGAAATCCCTTATGAGGCAAATGACAGCATAAACCAGAATGCAGTAAGTGCAGACTCAGGCTGCTGCCCTCCCTTGCAAGGCTTGGACCTGTGTCTCTCTGATCACTGCCTCTCTCTGCCCGCTCAGCCATGGGGAAGCTCCACTAATGCTTCCGCTTGCTCGCACCCATCCAAGGCTCTTCGAGATCATGTAGGGGACAGCGAGAGGGCTGAGCCCATCTGTGCTGTGGGACTGCACCGAGTGAGAGGCAGAGCTGCAGCCCCTGACACCACGGGCCAGCAAAGTGACACACTGTGCTGGTGGGCTGCAACAAAACCCCCTAGGAACTCGTGCCCTTCTTCACGGAATCACAGAATGGTTTGGCTTGGAAGGGACCTTAGAGACCATCTCACTCCACATCCTGCCATGGGCAGGGACACCTTCCACTATCCCAGGTTGCTCCAAGCCCTGTCCAACCTGGCCTGGAACACTCCCAGGGAAGGGGCATCTTCAGATATGCCCTGATTCCCCTTCTTCTGGTGACTCCAGAACTCAGTTTACGTTTGTGCCCAGGCATAAGCAAGCTCGGCCTCGTGCAAGCTCGGCAAAGCATCTCCCACATTCACTGTGTTATATTGGTCCTCAGATGGAATTCCCAAGTGCTGCCTTGCTGGAATGGCTTTAACAGCATCTCTGGACTGTGTAAGATCAGACTTCAAGGTGTCCATCAGAAAGGTGGCTCCTACAGCCTCCACCACAACTCATCTGTGTCCCTTCAAAACTTAGTCCCCACCTGGAATTCTCTGAAGCAGCCAAGCTGGCAAATCCACAGACAGAGGTCTAGCAAGGGAGCAGCTGGGGTTACATTAGCATCAGGCTGTACAGTGGGTTTTTTTCAACACCGAAAACCAAAAATAATGAGCAAGTTTGGTTTCAGTCAACCAAGAGAACAGATATTTAAAATTCAATAGTTAAAATCATCGCAATGTAAAGTAATGGTCCAATGAAAGCCCATGAAATATATTTATTCTGAATGATATGTAGGAAAAAAGGGAGTAATTACTTAGCTAAGACGTAATTTCATTCATTGTTATTAGGTGGATTTAGATTACTTGCTCACTCAAGATTAGAGATTTGAAATACACGGCTGAAATCCTCTTTCTAATCCAGAATTGCTAAATCCTTGGGTATTTCTCCACGATGCTTTGATTTGCATCTATGTTGATGTTCAGGACATAATTTGAGTTCTCTGCCAAATATTTGTTCCTTTCTTCTCCCCTAAACAAAGTCCCTGGTTTTCCTGATAACAAACACTGTAGACAAACCAATGGCACCAAGGTTCCACGAGGCTCCCAGCATTTGAGACCTCAGCAGGGTCTTGTAATTATAAACTAAAAGCAAAAGAAAACGAACTTTATTGAAACAAAAAGTGCCAACAACTTGAAAATACTTGAAAATGTGATTTTATTTTCTTTTTTAAAATTTTAACAAATCTGTAGAATCATAGATTGGGTTGAGTTGGAAGGGATCTTAAAGATCATCTCATCCCACCCCCTGCCATGGGCAGGGACACCTTCCCACGTTGCTCCAAGCCCCGTCCAGCCTGCCCTTGGACACTTCCAGGGATCCAGGGGCAGCCACAGCTGCTCTGGGCACCCTGTGCCAGGGCTTCCCCACCCTCACAGCCAGGAATTCCTTCCCAATATCCCATCTAGCCCTGCCCTCTGGCACTGGGAAGCCATTCCCTGTGTCCTGTCCCTCCAGGCCTGGGTCCCTTTGGCTCTGCCTGCCCGAGAGCTGTTGCTGGGTGTGGGGATATGCCAAAGGAAGGAGAAAGCAGGCAGAGCTGGTGCTCCAAGGAAGAGGATAAACCTCAGCTGGATAACCAGGGTGGCTCTGACAGCGCTAACAGGGTTTTGCCAACGTACGGTGGGAAGGTTTCTTTGGTCCTTCATCTTTTTGGAAGGGGGTTTCTAGACCCAACTGGCTCTCATTAACCCACTTCTCTTGGTGTTAAAGCCACTTCTCTTGGTGTTAAAGTACTTGGGGAACTCCATGATGTGCTGCCTGTCTGCCCTTGTCTTTGTTAGGGGAAGAGGTGGTTATTTCTGGGTGCTCGTGTGATGTGAATCCTTGGTAAGGTGGAGTAGATTGTGATTTCAGGTTGCACAGTCAAGGGGAAAAGGCATCCTATGCCATGACTCTGCTCACTGAAGATTCACCCATGGGTTACTCCGGGACAGCAGGATGTCTCTTCATGTTCACTGCCACGTCCTAGCAACTGAACCTCACACCAATTTAGGGAGCAAGGAGTGGTGCCCAGGGACCAGCTCTGAGGGACAGTGGTTAGGCAGCTCCTGAACTGTGGCACTCACCAGCCTGCTCATTAGTACTGCTGGAAAAGGCATCCATATTTTCCTATGTAAAGTAAAATAAAACCAAGAACTGTACGAGGAGGAGAAAAAAAAAACAACCACATTTTTTCAGAAAAAAAACCAAACCACCACAAAACCAGTCTGGTGGAGACCTACCTCCAGCCCTCTTGGTTTTTCATCAGCCTAAATAAATGCTCAGTGTGTGAGTTTGGGTGCTGCCCAGAGCTGTAACCACACTGGTTGATGTTTCAGTCACGTCTGGTTTCTAGCTGTTACCTGCTCTCACTCAACTGATTTTTAACTCACTCGGCATTTTCCGTGCGTGCGAGATGTTTGATTAGATCCCTTATGTTGCGTGTGTGGAAATAAAAGGCCAGCTAAGAACAGACAACTGATTAGGCATTAGGTGAGGTGTAATCCTCCCTAATCACATTTCTAAACGTGGTAGTTGGAGGTGGGATTAGAGTTATTAACATGTGGACAATAAAGTACATAATTTATTTAACAATTACTGGCTCTTTGTGAAGGGGGGTCTATGCGAGATGCAGCCACACACCAGCTCCTTCATCTCGTGCAGGATGGATCTGCTGTCAGTGACAAAGCTGGCAGATAAGGATGGCTGTCCACTGACATGAAGAGCAGCAAAATAATCAACAATCCACTCACAGGACCCCTAGGCAGTCCTATAGGAGAACACCTGACATCTAGGTATTAAACTGAACAAAAATGGAAAAAAAAAAGAAAATCAAAAGTTGAAAAAAATTTTGCCGAAGTTTCTTAGTCTTCTCTTCCTGAACACACTGAAATGCAAATGTAAAATAATATTAAAAGCTGTTTAAAAACTTGTAGGGTGAAGAACAGGAGGCAAAGGCAACAGCTGGCAAGCAGTGATGTTGTGCAAGATCAGCAAGGAAGGGAATTCCAGAGCTCCCAGATCAATCCCTGTCCCAACCTTGTCATACAGTTTTCCCAGCTATGCTGGCCACTATGGTGTTACACCAGAGATTTACATGCCAGATAGAAGTTCTGGTAGTCAACAAATTTATATTTTAATTCTTGAGTTTATCATGTCTGCCTTTGGAGAACTGAGACTTCATCTTGTGATTGTGCTGAGGATTTTTGGGACAGCAAGGCTTTTTCTCAGTACATTAAAAAAAATCAAAATAAAACAAGAAGTCCCAAACCTAACAAAACAAACAAATAAACCCAAGCTTGAAGCCTTCAGAAACACCAAAAACCCCAACTCTGCACCCCAGCCTGTTGCCTAGTATATGTATTATCCTACTGAAGGGTAATTGGAAGTTGCTCCAAGAAGGATGTCAGGTCTGCTCTGCAGCAGGACAGGATGCCAAAGCCTGGGGACAGCTCAGTGTGATCCCAGCACCAAGCAGATGCAGATGGGAAAGCCCAGCACACACAGCTCTGCTGTCCGTGCTCTCTGATTGCTGCAGTCCTGGCAAAGGCTGGGGCGTGGGCCAGCTGCTCTCTACAGACAAGTCTTGGGCATGGTTTGGGATGTAGGTCAGGCCAGGAACCATTTGCAGCAACGTTTTCCACATGCCTGCCCTGTTTGGAAAGCAGAAAGTCTGGCTCTCTCTGGGTGTTGCTGGTTCCACGCTGGCTGCGTCTCTGGCTGCGGTACCTACACGGCGCTCTGCTGATCTGCTCACGCTGCTGCAGGAGGGGGAAAATGAGACTGCTGTGGCCAGCTTCAGACCTGGCTCCAGGTTTAGACCCTGCGGGTTTAGACCCTTCATGCTCTGCTGTGTGTCTGGAGCCAGGCTTGCAGACTTGAAGCAGCCTGAGGTATCTAAAAATTAAGAGGCTACATTTACAGTCAGTGCAGAAAAATAAAGGGAATTCCTATAATTACTCATCTCGCCCTAAAACAATCTCTAAAACAGGCCAGATGAACTGTCCTCTACAAACTTTAGGGTGAGTAACTTGGACTTTGATGTCTAACTTCTAACATTTGGTGAAGTGCATCCAACCATCTGTCTGCGAGGATTTGGTGTTGGATATAGCCTCAAGGCACCCTCAAAAGCCAGCACAGGCCTAGGCTGTAAATCCCACAAATGCCTTTTTTTGGTACATATTATAGAGCAAAACCATGTTACAAATATTCTGTCATGGAATGAGGTTGGCCCTGTTCCCCAATCTTTCTCCTCCAGGCTCTGTTCTTGCCACAGACAGCAGCCATGCAATGCAGCTCCTGGCTCGGAGCACGGAGATCTTCCACGTAAAGCATTCTGTGAGTGACCTGGCAGCCTCACCAACAGCTGAGGCTGTAGTTGGGTCATGTCACATGTTTGAGCCATATCAGACGCCACTAAGTCTTTGTGCTCAGAAAAGGGCAAAAAGACAGGAGAGGGGAAAGGCAGGATTCATCCATGGGGACAACCCTATCTACCCAGATCATAAATGGTGCTGGGATAATTCTCTCACTCTTCTCTGCTCCTCACCCTTTTGCTGAGAAGCAAGCTAAGAAGAGATACTGATGTTCTGTTTAAAAACAGATTTTTTTTTTCAAGCCACTAGCCTTAATTTTTAAATGTATGCAGAGTGTAAATTGTCACGGATTTTCTTCTGGCTTTATCTAGCAGCAGGAGACCACTATCTACTGACATTAGCTGTTAAGTAAGTGCAAACTACCTGTAACTGCAGCATTGCATGTGCCTGGGGAATTTGTTTAAGCCTGAGCTGATGACAGCGATGGACTTTGGAAAAAAAAACCAAACCCTAGAACATCTTAAAACAGGCAGAGTTGATTCATCAAATTGTGTCTTCATATGAAAATGTTGTACTTGCCACTGACACAAATAACCTCTGAGATCACGACTGAAAGAGGATTCACGGGGAAAATATTCTCCCCTATCATTTTGTTAACTTTGTGCATTTGACAGCACATCACTGCGTCTAGACAGTTCCACGGCTAGGCTGACAATCAGCTGTCTGGCACTGACACGTGGTAGGTGAGACACTGCAGGTGCTTTGCCTCCGGATCAACTACAGGAGAAATAGCAGGAACATCAGCTGAAGGATGAGAAGGTAGCATCCAGGAATGGATGATCAGAAAGAAGCCCAAGTGACTGGCTGTCACTTCTCCAAGCATTTTCAGGAGAGGGCAGTTCTCACACGGAGCACCGTGGCTGCCACTGCCCATCAGCCGAGTCATTAGGGCTTGTGCTGGGCACTTTCCTTGGGCAGAATGACTGCTGGACTCAAACTCGCTCCAGGCATGTCTCCACGGTGTTTCTTAAGAACGGACAGAGTTCAGACTGACATTCCCTGACTCTCTTCCTCCCCAAACACTGTAATCACTTGCCAAGTTTGGTGCATTGCAAAATCCACCAGTGCCTGGGTAGCCAGCCAGCCCTGAACTCCACACTGTGGGTTACAGAGCTCACAAACCTTGAGATACTGAGCTTGATCAAGAGGTTTTCAACTCTCATTAAACTATAGATGAATCCTGGAAATGGCTTTCCAGATGATTCTTCTGTTTTCTTTAACTTCTAAGGGGCTTTTTTCTCGCTGGTGGGCCAGAGTTCAGCTGAGCTTCATACACAAAATTGAACAGCAACAACTGCACCCAATTCAAGGTCCTCCAAAGCATTGCACGGTGATAAAATCACCCACCAGGAGTGCTTGGGCCAAAATTCTTAGCCTCTGCCCTGCAAACCACAAACATCTATCCCCTTTGTTATCTAAGGAGAAGTCTGTGGTTACACTGAACACAGTTAATGTCAAAACTACACACAGAGGACAAGGTGGGTCCTTGAGTCCAAAAATAAAAAACTTGCCTTAAACCTTTACTTAAATCTTTAGCTTTTAAGTTTGTGAAAGACACTTGCATTCGTTCTGCAAAGGAAGACATCATGTCCTTGGAACATTTCTCATATAATGCCTTAATAGTGCTTGAGGTGCAAACTGTTCTTTTGTTTTGTTTAGTTGGGTTGGATTTTTTTGCTTTAATCTGCAAGCCAGTGGATGAGAGCAAGATGCTCCTTCTGAAGGCTGTTACAGTTTTTCTTCTGTTGCTGTAGACTACGAATTGCTGCAGATTGCTCTTTGTGCAGGCTTGGAAAGCAATGTATCTTGGAATGAACACATAAAGCACAATTATTAAATTTTAGCCTCTTCCATTTGTTTCTTGCCCTTTGCAGACCACTACTTCTATCTTAGATGCTGCTCCTTTTTATTGTCCTTGGTGTCATCTTCCATGTTTTCCAAGGTTTTCATCTTTTGTAGCTCATTCTTGCCCTGCTCTCTGCCGTGACACATATCAACAGGCTGATTAATTCTGAATCTGACTTTTGCAGTCCGTATGCAGTGATTTCCTTATCTCTGCTGTGTAAAATGATATGATCTGTAATCTGTTTGCTTGCAGCCTTGTCAAACTTGCATGAAGGAGCTAACTCAGCCAGACTGCAGTTTCGGGTTTGGTTTGGTCACATCTACCAGAAGGCATTCCTCTCCATTTCCATTTCCACCAGCAATACCACTCTAAAGCATTTAAGTTCTCATTTTTGTCTGACCTTTCCTCACCTGTAAAGCGTGGAGGTCTGAAAAATCAAAAGCTGTCCTTGCCTGTGGCTGGAAGCTGGGAGTCTTTTCTTACTGCCATGTTTCATAAATATTGACAAATTACTTTTACAGACCAATCTGCACAGTGCAGTAAATGTAGTCACTCAGGTTGGTGTTTTTAAGACAGCTGTCTGAAGGAATCAGGGCGGCACATCTCAACTTGAAGAGCAGGGACTGCATTTGGGAAAGCAGTGGCTTTAAAAAGGATTTACAGGTCACTGTATCTATTCCCAGTTCTACATAGCAGCCTAGAGTGGAAAGGGGGCCTTTGAACGCATAAACAGAAGACAACTGAATAAAGGCAGAGAACTGTTATACCACTGTAAATGAATTAAAGAGCTATTCATTGCTTCAATGTCCCTACTTTAAAAAGAAAATTTAAGGGGTAAAGGGGCTTTGGGATAAACGTGGAAGTTTGGAAATCCTCCTTGCAGGGAAAGACCAAAGAAATGTGGTTTAGACTGTTTATTTAAGAAAAAAAACCACTGAGGTGTCTCACTCCCAGTTGCCAAATACTCACACGGGATAAAGATTCCTATGTGAAGACATCAGTGTAACAAAACACAACCAACAAAAAGGTATAACAAGATCTAACAGCATGAAGATAAAAGAGAGAGGGCCCCATTTTCACCACACCAACGTACCAGGCAGATAGGGGATCCTTCTCAACGCAAGTTTGTCATCAGAGCCGAGCTGCCTTTCCTGCAACAGCTCATAGCTGCAAAGGTTGTGGACCCAAAAAGGGATCCTTTGGGGGAAATTATTTGGTCCTTGAAGTGAGTAACATACAGTAGATGGTCGTAATGATCCATCTTAGTCATAAATTTGAAGACTCTGGTAAAATGTTAATTTTTAGCCTCTTGGTGCCTTGCAGCCCGAACACAGCATGAGGACAATGACTGCCCACATACTGGTGAGATCTGGTCTGTGTTGCAAGCAAGGCACTTCCTAAGTGTAAAACAGGGCAAAACTTACTTCTGCAGAGTGGAGTTTGCTGTGCTGAGAGAGGACATGTGCCCAGCACCAGCTTCTTGCACCATATCGATCCTACACTGAGGGAGGACACAATCAGCTGACTCTTACACCGCCCAGCAGAGCCACGGATAACTCAAGCCCTCCCCACTGTCCTCGTAAACACAACGGCTGTCACAGCATCGCTCCAGGGCTGTCCACAGCAAAGAGCTCCTTCTCCTGTCACCCCAGCCGAGGAAACCAGCCCCTGGTAATGCGGAGTGCCAGGGATGGAGGCTCTGACACAGGCTTCCCTGGGGATTACACAGAAAAAGCTATCAGTTGGCTGCAAGCATTGTGAGAAGGATAGACATTTTTTTTTGCATCAGTTATTCATCATGATAAATGCCAAGAGCTAAAATAAACAACATGACAGCTTTGTAGTGATAAAACCCCACTATATTTTTAAGGCCTAATTTTTTATTATGGCAACATTTTTATTTTGTGTTATCTTCACCTGCTTAACAGTAATATATGTTTTATATCTCTAAATAAATCTAAGCAAAAAAGGATTTGTCAGGTCCTTTAAAGTCTTGCTTGATTTATTTGGTCCGCCAGAATAAATCTTTTAAGATGATAACTTTTAATCAAAACTTTTAAACTGATACTGTCATAAATCACTAGTTTTTGAAAACACAAGGAAAATGGCCAAAATCTCTAAGTAAAGGTCTGCTAGACCAACAATAACAAAAAGAAAACTTCTACCTCAAAGTGTTCTAAACACTTCTTCAACTAGTACAAACAATATATACAAAGATCACTTCCAACTCGGCTACCAGTCTTGCACAGATGGTGTAGAAAACTGGGGTAAATCTCATTGAGACTAATCTATACAAACATATGCTTAATTAGCATAGTGCATCTTACACAGTGTAAAACAGAAACAGACTGTATTGCAATAACTGATCAGAGCATAAATTGGTTTATTTTGATCCTTCCTACAGAGGCACAAATTATTTTTCTTGATTATTTTCCAGATTTCAGTGTAATGAATTAATGTCAGCTTCCTGGAAAAAGCAAACAGAAAAAAGAAATAAAGATGACCGAAAAATTAATCACACCAGGTTTGCATTTATGCTGAATTTTGTTTCTATGACTGGTCTCACTGGCTTATTCACTGCATAGATTTAAACACGTACTCAAATTCTTCCTGGACCAAGGTCTACCATTAATTCAGAAACAAAGCTATTGTCCCCCAGGCCTACCCACAAATTACACTTGTTTATTTAAGTCAATAGAGATAAACTTGTGTAAATCTCTTTGTAAACAAGGCTATTTCACTTTAATGATGGCTTATTTGGGGTTAGCATAAATGTGTTTCTAATCAACTAATCCAAAATAAAGGATGTAGGCAGATGAATGGTGCAGTATTTGGAAGAATAAAAAAGGACAAAAGAATAATCTGAGGAAAAACAGAAATGCTGGCAACATGTAATGTTTCTAAGCAATAAAAAACAGAATTGGGGAAGGAAAAGCCAGGTTTGGTGCATGAAAGTTTCCTGTCAGTTTCAGCACAAAATCTAGCAAGTTATTGCAGCAAAGAATTAAAAATTCGAATGTCTGATCGTGCCAAAGTTGTCTGTCAATTTATTATGCTTTTGGTTACTCAGGGCAACTGGGTTTATGTGCACAAAGGCACTAGAAATTAAGGTAAGTTAAGGCAGTTAAATCATTTAGTCATCAGAATTATACAGTGTAAGTTAAGTACAGATATATAGGTCTTCTCATTGTGCTATGAATGTCTCAAGGGGGATGTCACTTCTAAGGATTATGTCTGACTCCATTCCATCTGATAAAAGCCATGTACTTTACATCACAAACACCAACCAGTTTGTGCGATGATGGGTCAGAAAGGCAGAACTTTGCTTTTAGAGTATTATTTTGAATAGTGGTTATTTCTTAAGTCTGCTTTGCCAAGGGGATAGGACAGACACAGCAGGCTTATATCAAGAGCTGTCAAGTTTTATTTTTTGTCAATATTTTTTTCACTGTGGAACTGATTCCTCTTTTTTTTTTTTTTGGCTTTGTTTTGAAATCTCCCAACAGCTCAGTCTGAAGTGACAGTGATTTGTGTAATACTGGAAACATACTTCTGCATTTCAGAAGAGGTAGTGAACAGATTTGAGTTTCAAGGTTTCAGAGGTTATTAATTGCACTACCAAAATAATGAATAATTTCATTTTTGAAAAGATAAGATGCCTTTTTAATGTATTTTGCTGTTATTCCCAGCCCTAGGTCGAAACATTTTTGTTAAAGTTTGAGAAGTTTTGTGAGTATTTAATTTATGCTGGTATGACCGAGTAAAGCTGCTGTTTATTTTGGAGATTTTTATCCCTCGTGCAATGGCTTTACTTAAATTTATGACACTAAAGCTCTTCTCTAGTCACTTTTTAATGCAGTGCCTGTTTTGATGGTACGCCAGACATTACCTGTCTTGAAAATCAACTGACATGTTCCTCATGATGCGATGGGGAAAGCAGAGTGTGGTATGCTCTTTAACCCTCTTAATGCTGCCAGAAGAACAGATACAGGCTGAAGCTGTGTGCAAGCTTGATGTTACACAAGGAAAAGGGGTTTAAATCCATATTTAACCCTCTGAGGGAGACAATCTCAGTTCTCCAGGAGTTTTTTCATGCTGGTACCAACAACAGTTGGGGCAGTTTTTGCCAGTGTTGTACTGTTTCCCCCATGGCAGGCAGTCCTGCAATGGTATGGACAGGCTGTTTCCATGTTTGGCCATGAAGTAATGCAGGGAAAGGGAATCTGTCCCTTTCACAGCTTCCACACTCAGTGCCATTCCCTCTTTCATAATCTTCTGCAGATTTGTGCAAGGGGAAAGTTACTTCCATGTAAGTTTGGAGAGAAAATAATGTGCTCGGATGGCATTTAGAGAAAGCACGGAAGCAACACTGCAGCCAGTGATGCAAGAGACAAAGCACGTACTGAAGTACAGGATAGTTCTTCAACAGAATGAGCTAAGAAACCCAGGAACATTTAACAGTGGTTTTCCACGGATTTGTGGTTGTTTTATAAAAAGAAGTAAACAGTATACCCTGACTTGGATGGGAACCACAAGGATCAGGAGTCCAGCTCCTGGCCCTGCACAGACACCCCAACACCCCAACAATCCCTGTGCAGCCCTGGGAGTGTTGTACCAACACTCCTGGAGCTCTGGCAGCCTTGGGGCCATGCCCATTCCCTGGGGAGCCTGGGTAGTGCCCAGCACCCTCTGGGCGAAGAACCTTCTCCTGATATCCATCTCAAACCTTCCCTGACACAGCTCCAGCCATTCCCTCAGGTCCTGTTCCTGGTCACCAGAGAGCAGAGATCAGTGCCTGACCCTTCAGCTCCCCTCATGAGAAAGCTGCAGACCAGGGTGAGGATTCCCCCAGTCATACATTGTTTCCTGTCTTGAACATGCTGGCTGATCCTTATATATCATAACTCTGCTCAAAGCTCTTCCATTTTTTTCAGTTTAACACATCACTTCGACACGTTGGTAATAATGACTTCAACACACAAACTATCTGCTCTGCTGCCAAGACCTGTCTTCCTGGCATTGCACTTCACACTTGTCTCCACCTCCACACAGGGATATCTGCTAGTGTTAGGTCATTCAGAAATCCTAGGTGTTTTTGAAGTTATCTGATATTGATGTCGTATTTCTTTTACCTCTTACAGGATTTTCTTACAGGTCACAGGCTTTGGGAAGTCAACATGTATCCTCTGTAGCATAGCAGAGCCAGCTACTGCCTCATCATGTTTTTTTTAGGTCCTAGGTTATTTCATACAATCACAGAATGGTTTGGGTTTGAAGGGACCTTGCAGATCATCTTGTTCCACGGGCAGGGACACCTTCCACTAGACCAAGTTGCTCAACCTCCTTTGTTCTTTCTAGCAGACAGATGACAGATACCACTGAGCTGTTGCTGTCTCTGCACATGAACGTCCTTTGTGAGGACGTTGAACCCCTCACACACATTCTGAGACCTTGAGGGAGGTGCTCATGTTCTTGCACTGAGGCCTCAAATCCGCATGGGACTGACAGCCATTTGTACCTAACTGCTAATGTCCAAAATGTGCTGAGCTACATGGTTTGAGAAACTTGTGGACCTGGGGTGAATCCAGAGGAGGCCACGGAGCTGATCCCAGGGCTGGAGCCTCTCTGCTCTCGAGCCAGCCTGGGAGAGCTGGGCTTGTGCTCACCTGCACAAGAGAAGGCTCCAGGGACACTTCACTGAGGGCTTTCTGTACCTACGGGGATCTTATAAAAGAGATGGAAAACAACTTTTTGCACAGCAGATAGTGAAAGAACAAAGGGGGATGGTTTTAAACTAAAAAAGCAAAGATTTAGATTAGATTTTAGGAAGAAATTCTTCTCTTTGAGGGTGGTGAGGCCCTGGCACAGATTTCCCAGAGCAGCTGTGGCTGCCCCATCCCTGGAAGTCACCAAGCCCAGGCTGGACAGGGTTTGGAGCACCCTGGGACAGTGGAAGGTGTCCCTGCCCATGGCAGGGTGTTTGGAATGAGACAAACTTCCAACCTTCCAACCCAAACCACTCTAAGATTCCGTAATTAATTAATAGGACCTAGCAATATCCAGCTTTGGTGTCAGGGATTGAGTTTTGCTGTTTGTTTTACTACATCAAGTATTATTTCACAGAATTATAGAACAATTTGGATTTGGATTTGGAACAGACCTTTAAAGGTCATTCAGTCTAACTCCCCTGCCAAAGGTAGGGATATCTTCAATGAGATCAGGTGTCTGAAAGCTCTGTCACACCTGACTTTGAACGTTTCCAGGGATGCGGCATCCACCACCTCTCTGGCCAACCTGTGCGAGTGTTTCATCACCCTCATAAAAAAAAAAAAACCTTCTTTCTAATACCCAGCCTAAATCAATGCTCTTCCTGGAGGTGCAGGTGCATGGCTGGGAGTTCTTTCTAGAGCAGATGCACAGCCTGCCTGGCTGCCTTCTCTACAGCCACCCTGCTTCTCAGGTAACTTCTGGGCTCTGAGATTTGCAGCCCCGATGCTGCCTTCTTCCATTTGCTTTCTTCCTCCTGCTTGCAATTTCCTTTCCTAGAGAAAGGTTTATGCAAATGTTGGATTTGTGTGCGTGTGTGTGTCTATGTGTTTTAGGGTCCCCCAGTAGAAGCTTGCCAACCTTTTGACTAATTTCAACCACACCTGAAAGAGACGTAGCGCTTCTGGAAACACAAAGTCTGTCGAGTTTCATGGCAAACAGCAGCTGCATTAGAAAAGACACATGTTGTTAAGTGCTCTGCTGGGGAGAAAGGCAGGGAGAGCTCAGCCCTTATCAGCACTGCTTGGCTTCCTTGGCAGTAGATAACGGGCAGGCAGCTGGCCAGGCAGAGCACACACATCCCTGAACCAGGCACAGCATGTGCTGCTCCAGACAGAAGGGCAACACAAGTAGGTTGGGGACATAGAAGGGAAATTTGGATGTATCAGGAATCAGCCTTGGAGATAGGAGGAGAAGGAGCCATGGATCTGTTGCAGAGGAGAGGTGAAGGGAATGTCTGACGCAAATCCATATATGAAAACTGAGCTTAATTAACTTGCTGTTCACAGAAAAAAATTTCTCTCTGAATGCAATGAAATCTCTGTGCTGGCTGAATACCCTGTCTCTGTTTCCAGGCACAACATGACTGGAACACCTTATCTTTCAAAAACATGATGGCAATCTCTCAGATGCTCTGCTTTGTCTGCAGCGGGGGATCTTCTCCATTTCACTTCGCCGCTAATTTCACGACCAGCTTGAATCTCAAACGTTTGGAACTGGGTGAAAATGCTACCAAAAAATTAAGCCACATGTCTGCTTCAAGCTGGGAAAATCCAAGCACAAAAGAGGCAAAGGTGGATTTCTGTGAGTTCACATGTACCATTCTGTAGAAGTGCTAAATACTGTGAGGTGTCTCACCTGGCTCCTGGGAATACCAACCCTGTTGAGATGGGACCTGTGCCCAAGACACTGAATCATAACACCTACATCAGTGAGTGCGGAAACCCTTCCAGTCTAGAAGATGAGCACGACTCTGGAGAGACAACTGCTATGTCACGGAGATGTGACCTCAGGTGTAAAGGAAGTGGCATGGAGATATACGATATATAATAAGGAAAAGTATCAAAAAGGCAAAGGCAAAAAACCAGAGGATCTCCAACAGACTTACAGCAAATCCAGAATTGACCTTCTCACCCCCAAAAAACCCATTAAACTCCAACCTTGTGGATTCCCAGTCACAGAATCATAGAATGTTAAGGGGTTGGAAGTGACCTTAAGGTTCATCTAGTCCTGACCCCCACTGCCATGGGCAGGGACACTTTCCACTAGACCAGGTTGCCCCAAGCCCCATCCAACCTGGCTATGAGCACTTCCAGGGTTGGGGCATCCACAACCTCCTTGAGCAACGTGTCCCAGTGTCTCACCACCCTCATAGCAAAGAATTTCTTCCTAATATCTAACCTAGATTTCCCCTCTTTCAATTTCTACCCATTCCCCCTGGTCCTGTCACTGCAGTTCCTGACGGAGAGTCCCTCTCTGGCTTCCTTGTGGGCCCTTTCGGATACTGGAAGCTGCTGTGAGGTCTCCATGCAAATTTCTCTTTGCCAGGCTGAACAGCCCCAGGGAACGTGCTGGGCATCACCGCAAGGGTCTCTGCAGACAGAACAGCCATGGGTTTCACAGACTGACGGGTCTCCAGACATGCACTGGCAACAGGCTCTGATTCTCTTGTGGTGACCCTTGGTCCCAGCTTAGGCGCAGGAATTTGCTTACCTTTCACCATTACCACAACGCAGGTGGTTAAAGCTTTGCCTACTGAAGGCAGCAGGTAAAAGAAAAAAACAACATGTGGGGGAAAACCACTGTGTTAAGAGTTGCTGAATTTGGGGGGCAGCCCGGGGTGGGTGCAGGCAGTAGAGGGAGGCTGGGAAGGCTCCGGGGCTGCCTCATGTCCGTGTCACACCTCAGGACCCCCGGCCTGGAATGTTGTGCCATTGCAGGAGATGGAGCTTTGGGCAGTTTGAATCTACTTAGAACCACAGACTTGACGAAGCTGGAAAAGTCCTCCAAGACTAGCGAGTCCAACTGTGACACCGGCACTGCCAAGGCCACCATTAGCCCATGTCCCCAAGCGCCTCATACACACGGCTTTTAAACCCTTCCAGGGATGGGGATGCCACCACTGCCCTGGGCAGCTGTGCCAGGGCTGGACAGCCCTTTCTATGGCAGAATTTTCCCCAATATCCCCAACCTCAACTTCGCCTGGGGTCGATTCTTCTCCTCCTGTCCCTTTTCCCCGGGAGCAGAGCCCGACCCCCCCGGCTGCCCTCTCCTGTCCGGGAGCTGTGCAGAGCCACAAGGTCCCCCCTGAGCCTCCTTTGCTCCAGCCTGAGCCCCTTTCCCAGCTCCCTCAGCCGCTCCTGGGGCTCCGGCCCCTTCCCAGCTCCGTTCCCTTCCCTGGACACGCTCCAGCCCCTCAATGTCTCTCTTGTCCTGAGGGCCCAGAGCCGTCCACAGGACTGGCAGTGCCTCAGCACTGCTGGCACACGGGGGCGGTCGCTGCCCTGCTCATGGTGTCACACTATTGCTGGTACAAGCCAGGTGCCATTGCCCACCCGGGCAGACCCCAGCCGGTGTCCAGCGGCGATTCCTGCCGGGAATCGATGCACTTTTTCGCCGCTCGCACCGTGCCCACCGCGGAAGGATACGGCTCCGGGGCGCCGCACTGCGGTTGCGCTCCCGCAGCTCACCCAAACCTCCCATGCTCCCCGACCAACCTCCCGCGGCGGGCGCGCGGGGCTGTGATTGGCAGCCGATCCAACCAATGAGCGCCGCGCCCTCGACAAGCCTCCCTTCCCCTCACGCCTGTTTCTTCCACTCCCCTTCCCTTCTCTTTTTTTTTTACGCCGCCGGGACTCCATTGGTAAATGTAACTGCCAATCAAACCCTCAGACCAATCGTCATCCCTCTCTCTAAAGAGGAGATAAGTGCTGCCAATGGGTGACCTCCCCGCCCAGCGGCGGGGGCGGGGCGGCGTGGGGGGCGGGCCTTCAGGGGAGGTAACGCTGAGGGAAGAGGCGGCGGCCGCACAGCACTGGGGGAGACGGAGGAGGAGAAGGAAGGGGAGAGGGGGAAGAAGGAGAGGAAGGAGCGGTGGCTCTCGGCGGATCCTGGTGGCTCCCGGTAGGTGCTGCTGGGTGCCGGGTCCGGGTCCCGGTCCCACGGGCAGGGTCGCCCCGCTGGCGCTGCGCGGGCCGTGGGGAACCGTCCGGGCCTGGTCCCGGCGGAGCCGGGGGCGCCTCCCTACGCCCTCGCCCCTTTTGTTGTGTTGGGACCCGGGCTGGGTTACCTCGCTCCCACCGGGATAACCCCCGGGCTGGGGTGGGAGGGCCGCGCTGTGCCGCCCGTGTGTATGTGTAGGTGAGGGGAGGGGGGAATAAAGAAGTTGTGCTGCTCCTTCTTCTCTCCCCTGCTCCCTCCCTCCGTTCCCGGTGTGTTTTCCTTGCAGGGGTCCGCAGAATACTGCGAGTTGGAAGGGACCCGCGAGGATCATCGCGTCCAGCTCTTAGCCCTGCACAGGATACCTCCATGTGCCTCTTGGACTTACAGTCAGGGTTAGGTGTGCAAAACTCGGAGTTTTGGAGGAGAAAGTTAGGAGCGTTGTGGGGTGAGGAGTTGTGTTTGGAGCTAGGAGTTTGTGTTTGGGATTGCGAGGCTTCGCCTCATCCTTTTGTCTGTCCCCTCTCCTTGTCTGCAGAGCCGCGGCTGTAAGATACACATAGCCCGCGTGAGACAGGACTTGAGATTACTGGTTTTATTCTCGGCTTTAGTGCTGCAGCAACCTGTGTGTTGTCAGAGGGCAGGGGTAGGTGGGATACTGGGGAGAAATTCCTCCATGTGAGGGTGGTGAGGCACTGAAACAGGTTGCCCAGAGAGGCTGTGGCTGCTCCCTCCATCCCTGGGCGTTGTTTGTAAACAAACATAACCTGGTAAATGTCTCATCTGTCTCGATAAGTGCATGGGGGAAGTTGTGTCGTGATAAGGGCAAGTGGTTGGTGTTGTTGCTGTAGAGTTGTGGAGTTCCTGTTTGTAGTTTGGTTTTTTTTCTTTTTGTGGAGAGTGGAGGGGAAGAGAAGTGCAATACAGCGTGGTCTTTTAGTCTTCACTCTGGGGAAATAAAAGAACGGAAAAAAAGTGTGTGAATGAGTGAAGAGCTCTTGTGATGACTGTGGAGAGCTGTTGAACAGCTGGGATTCAGGCTGCAGGCTGGTCTTGTCTTTTTGGTTGTCCGTCACAGCTTGTGACTGAAAAAAAAAAACGCAACACGTGTGTTGTGCTCTTTTCAAATGCTTTGCGAGCAGGATAGCATTAGGAAAAAACTTGTTTTCTGGGTTTACCAAAACAGGTGTCTCCGAAAAACTGCAACCTGTGTATATTGTGTGTGGAGCTCAGGCTATCGCAGTCCGTGGGTATAAATGAGTTAGATTCCATCGGTAGTGAGAGGTTTATAATAACAGCATGTTAGGAGACTGCAGGTAACAGCAGGTTTGTCTTTTCTGAAGTGTTCTCTCTTAGCCGGGAGAGCTGTACTTTCAGGCTGATTCATGACATTATTTCTGTGGGGGCTGGACTCTGTAGTGAGGGACTGATTAGTCCTTGCTCTTTTCTCCAGGCTGGAAAAGAAACACCCTCTGGTTGAGGTGAGAGGCCAGCGGCGCGAGGTTGCTTGTTTAGATTTTCTCATGCTTTGTCGAGGTGTTGGTGCATGAGTGGGTTGTTGGTGTGCTTGTTCTGAGGCGCAGCTTTCAAACTTCTAACGTTTACGAGCTCCAGTGAATTCGAGGGGGATGAGAATGTGAGTAAAGGAGGTGTTTGTGAAGTCCCTTCCCCCTTTTGCTTAGCACTATCATGATGAAAGATAACATTAGGTACAAATGCCTTTAAGAAGAGGAAGGGGAGGGTCTTGTTTAAGGTGGTTTCCACTTAAAGATGAGTCTGAGCATGTATTGAACAACATATTGGGACGTTGAAAGAGTAACCTGGCAGCTGATTGTTGTTCTGCAGTTGCGTGGGTCAGATACACCGACAGTCACCAAAAGGAGTGTAAGTGTTTGAAGATCTAGTTTTCTATATAGAAGAGGCTGGACGTGTGTGATAGAGTCTTGGAGAAGAATTCATCAGCTTTCCTGAGGTTCTGTTTAACGGTAAAAGAAACAGCACAGTTGAAAAAATGAGGTTAAAAAATTGGTCTCTAAACTGTTCTCTTGTTTTCTTCCACCCAGCAGCTAGATTCACCACCAAAATCAAATACGCTGGAATTGCACAGCGAATCTCCAAATGAAGGGCTCTCCCTGGGTCCTCCTCCATCTTCCTGTTCCACTTGATCTTTCAGAAGTCTTGAGCACCAGTTGATATAATTGAGTTTATTGGAGCTCAAAAAAACCTCCCTGCTACTGAGAGCAACTTTAAAAAACAAACCTTGTTTCCATCTCTCTAATCCCTTTCCCACAAAAGTACTGGGAGAACAGGCTTTGTAGTAGGTTCTGGGTAACAATGAATCTGAGCTCTGCTTGAGACTGAAGCAAATTCCTAAGTTTTGTTTGTATAAAGAACAGTACGCAAAGTTTTAATTATTATAAAAAGTATTCTAGAGTTTTCAGATGTATTCAATGCTGCCTTAATGGTTGTGCATGTAAATGCCCTGTAATTGAAAGCATCCATTTATGGGCCTGACTTGCTAAGTGAGCTGTAAATTCTGCTTTTCAGATTGGATTTAATGACTTTTATCATAAAGCCATAAACTGGTTGTGAACTGTGCCGAGAGGCAAACAATACCTAAGCTTACTTTGCCAAAATATTTGTAATTGTTGATTTGTTAAACTGAATTGCTGCAGGTCATGCGATGGGATTAGGTTTTTGTAATAGAATGGAGAGTACAGGCAGCCCTGTGCTCAATACTCTCTGGGCTAGAAGAAATTGGCTACTGCAGAAAACCTTCCTAAACATTCCTCTCCACTTCCAGTAACAGAAACTCCATTGCAAACAGTAAGCCTTCATTCCAGATGACTTTTTATTCTGATTGTGTGTTTGACAGCCACAGTGTGAATTAAGACCAAGCAGAGACTGCAGGAGAGGAGCTCCTGGGTCTCCCATCAGTTTAGTCTGGGGTTTGAGCTTGGTTTAAAACACTGAAGCAGTAAGAGTTTAACATCAGATACGTAACACAGTGGAACCCTGCTCATCGAGGGGGTGGGGGGATGGCTTGTTTGAGGAACACTAGGCCTATATTGAAAGTGAACTCCCATTAACTAATTGTTAAATGCAATTGTTTGGGCTTTAACAAAGTGGAGGAGCTGCTAAGCTATAAACTGAAACAGGTACCTAGGTAACTGATAGCAGTTCTGTGAATATTCCTGTCAAATTTAGCGCAGGAGTATTTATTTTCTAAAATAATGAAGCTGACACTTGCCTGTTGCACATGGAAAATTTTAGTCAAAATTAATGAGGTGAGAAGGGCTTAAACTGCCGTGGTTTGGAGTGCTTATTCACCGCTTTTCTGGGGCTGTTAATGTCCTTTGAGTTTTAAGAAGCAGTACTTGGATGTTGTTCATAATACTAAATAAGTGGAAGAATCTTGCTTCTTTGTAGAGACGGTGGATTGACCAACCACAGTTATGGTAATTTTCCTCTTCTGCAGTTCTAGGAGAGTTGCTAAAATACACTGGTCCCTCCAGTAGTTTAATCAAAGGTCAGTAAAATTAACAACTCTTCCTTCTCATGTCTCCTGTTACAGGCAATTTTAGTGTACCATGAGTTCATGTGTTAGATGGAGTGCTAATTTTATAATAGCGATACACCTTTTCATTACTGCATTTGGC
This sequence comes from Rhagologus leucostigma, assembly GCA_013397725.1. Lineage (NCBI taxonomy): Eukaryota > Metazoa > Chordata > Aves > Passeriformes > Rhagologus > Rhagologus leucostigma. Next base: position 210,038 of record VZTD01003093.1, read on the forward strand.
TACAATTTGAGGTAGCTGTTAGTAATTGAAGAAAAATCCAGCTTCCCAAGCTTTTTTAATACCATGATCATGCTTATTTAGTTCAGTATATGAGAAATTTGCGTTTTCTCATTTGATTCATAACCAAACTTCATGGAGTGAGCAAGAGGGAAAGAATACACTGTCATAATAGGTGAGTAATTATGTTTTCAATGAATACAGTTATGTAGAGTTTCAAGATGCATTGCAATACTAGGGCATGGTAAACTTAAAAATGAATGTGTAAATCGAGTCTCTGTATAGGCATGTTTCGATTTCTCACTCTAAAGCTGGCCCAGAGGAGGAAATGTCTTTGCTCCTGCTGCCCTCTAAAATCACAAGCATCGTGCCTTGAACTTCATCAGCCTGTGTCAAAACAGAACCAGGACCTTGGTCTTGCTCCTCTGAGCTCTGGTCTCTGAGCTGAGCTGAACAGAGCTCCTTGGGATGGGAACTCCCCAGAGCCACCACCCCCTACTGGGCTAATTGGCTGAAAACCTAAACTGGAGTCTGAGGGTGTTACTCAGTAGGGCTGAACTCCCCTTTTGTCAAAGAGAAAAAGCAAAACAAACCCTAACACCCAAACCCCAGTAAGGGAATGCTGTTCTGCTCTGACCTGAGTATGAGGAGGTAAGAATGAGCACCATATAGCTTTTTTTGGTGCTTGTTCTTCAGAAGGATACCACAAAACCAGGTATCCATTATTCATTTGTAGGAGGTGAAAGAATTAGCCCTTCTGGAATCTTGAAAGGCAGTTTTTGGGGGAGTGGTGGGTGCAGCAGACTTGTCTGTTGCACTGAGTGATTTAAGCTAGAATGCGTTCTGTCTGAAATGGAAAAGACTGACTTTTGATTTTAGTGTGAAGTTCATACTGAATTCAGGTGCATGTTGTGTGCTTGGTGAAATTGATAAAGAATCTTGTCCAGATTCCAGGATTAATGAAAAAAACATTGCGTTTAAAAAAATGTCAAAAATGGGACTAAAATAGGGAGGAAATAAGCTTGTAGACTTTCTCTCAAATACCACAAATTATTTTCCTCGATCTTCTTTCCTCAGCAGCTTAACTTCTGTCCTCTTTATTCCAGAAGAGCTCTTACAAATGAAATTTCTCTAAGCCAGAATACTTCTGGTAAAACCAGGAGAGATCAGATTTCTTTATTTCAAGTTTAAGATGAATAAGCAGACTGATATGAAATATGTTGCATAAGGCTTTAGAATAAATTAGCCAGAAATCACTTGATATTTTTGGTAGCACCAGTGTGTTTATAGTATGTTCCAGACACTCAGGAAAGGAAAATTTCCCTTGAAGACTTTAGTCTGCAAGCATGCTGCCCTTAAGGTTTTCTTCATCTTTTATGCTTAGTTATTGCTGGGATCATGGGCTTAATATTTAATACTTGTTCCAGAGAACCACAGTAGAATGGAATAATAGCAGACATGACTCAAACTTTGACTTTAGAAGTTGCCAACTATGACAGTGTTTGACCAACTATAGAAACATGTGTGCATCAGGGAGCAGCGATAGGCTGCGGGGGTAGGGATGAAACAAATACCACCAAAGTTAGGCAATTTGTAGCTTTTCCAGTCTTAATCTGTTGAGAGTAACAGTAACAGCACATGCTCTCTGTGTTCCGGCAATCTAAAGGAACTTTTGTACCTTTCTGGGTAACAGTGAGTACTCCCTGAGTATCCAAAGCTGCAGTTTGAAGACACAGTCCAGAGATGGACTTGGGATGGAAGGGATGAAATGGAAGTTTTCTGCTGTGGAGCACACTGCTGACTTGGTACTACTAGTTCAACTACAGTTGAGTTTGGAAAGGGATCTTGAAAATCTCCCTGCCGTTACCCACAGAGTCCCTGAATCTTGGTGTGTTGTAGTGGGTATTGGAGATAGTACAGAGAAAGGGAAAAAAGATCAGATTTGGGCCATGCCATTGTGCCTCAGTAGAAGAGGGCAAAGGGGGGAGATGGTGCAGAGAGTAAGTGATGGTGAAGCACATCTGAGCTCATTTTAAAAGCAAAGGCTGTGAGTACTCAGTTTTTTGAGGCGGTTGGCTGTAAACTACAAGAGAATCACAAAAACTTCAAGTAAGAGGGGATGTTACATATTCAGCATTTAATCTGAGGTCATTTTTTACATTTAATTTAATCTGAGCAGTGTGGAAATGTTTTTTGCAGCACTGGTAAAGATTGTTTTCTGTGTGCATTTGGGGGAAGAACATACTTCATTCTTTTTTAGTGGATAAAGAATGTGTACTGGGCAAAAATATAGAGTAATGTTTTTAGCAAGAGTCAAGTGTCAGCAGCGGTAGTGTATGCAATTATTGTCCTTTAGGAGATCAAAACTTCAATTACTGTATCCATTTGAAGGTAAAAGTTTTAACTGATGAATAGAAATGGGATTTGCTGGTCAAAAATGAGCTTTAACAGTGACTTGTAAACCCATTAGTACAAAGTGTTTCTGGTACTCTCTGGGTGGGTACAGTTAGAACCCCACGCAGGTCTAGGGCTCCTTATTTTTATTTGAGCTACTGCCGTATGTTCAGCAGCAGACATGTGCACCCTGCCTTCTATCACCAGTTTCTCATGGGGTGTAAATTTCTTTCTTTGTACTTTTTGTTTAAACCATGATGTTGAGAGCTTTAGGATAATATGACCAAAGGGATAAGTGCAAAGATAACCTTAGGCTGATACAATTTTTTTCTGTGGTCCTTAGATTAGTCCTTATGCAGTGTCTTCAAGTACTTGTAATTTAATTGAAGAAGTAAAGCTTTCAGGCTTGGCATCTGTCCAGAGGAGCATCTCGAACTGTGTGAGCTGTGTTCAGATACTTTCTTTGTGAAAAGAGGCTAAGAGCCCTCTTATTTGAGGGAGGGACGTGATTGAAGTGTACAGAATCATGAAGCTTGCAGACCAGATGAGTACAAATAGTTCTTCATCAAGGATTGCAGTGGTAGAACAAGAGGGACTTTCTGAAACTAGGAAGGGAATAAATGAAATTACTAAAAGTAGTTCTTTTAGCGGTGGGCAGTTAAATACTAGTGCAGTCTGCCACAAGAGGTTGTGGAGGCATGTTCAAAAGGTGGTTATGGATGGATTTGTGGACAGCAAGTCCATAAATTGTTGCTGACAGGAATAAGTAACAATGTAGCCTTTAATTTTGTGTTGTAACAGTTTAAATTGCTGAAGGATTATAAGGAGAACGGACTACAGAAAACAGCCAGGTTCACGTGCTTTCCTTGAGTAGCATGTCCTTTTGCCACCCTTGGAGCCACTGGAGCACTAGGCTGCATGTACCATTGCTGCTTTTTTGTTGCAAAATCTGCATTTATCCAAATTGTTCATAATTAAGCCCAGTCATGCCTTGCAGTTTGCACTGTCTTCTCTAGGCTTGGAGCAGAGTGCCTTTTTTTCATAAATTAAGCTGGCTGAAATACTCTCGTGTGAGTAGTCATCACAAGTGGCTGAAGTATTAAGCTGAATGAAGTCCTGTCCTACTTGTGTCACATTCTCTCTGCTCACCCTTTGAAAGATACAGGGCCACTACTGGAATAACTTACTGAAATTCTTATTGATAACTCCTGGCAAATCCCTGACATGGCAAAACAACAGCTAGAAGGAAGAAGTTAGTTTAAGCGTCCCAGACGCCTTGTCTGCAGCTGTGATGTATGTTGTGTTTTTGTTAAATAGATGCTAAGCTGAAGAAACCATTGTTATAAAGGGCTCTTTAAATGTGTCCCTTGGTGTTTTGGGGTTTTTTACAGCTAATTTTCATGGAGATAGCAGATCAGTTTGTGCTTTTTGACATCTTCTGGAGAAGCTGGATGAGCACACCATCTGTAAGGCAACTGTATAAAATTAAGTATGGTATCTGGAAATTTCTGATTAGTTAGGTCTGAGCCTACAGTCTTTTGTAAATGTGAAAAGAGATTTATTTATTTATTTATTTATTTTCTTCTGAGTATGTCAAAATAATGAGAGTTCAAATACAGAGAAAAACTGAAATGTATGGAATTTCTGAATTCTTTCCTGCTCCAAGACTTAAGTCATTCAATGTGCATTTGAAGTAGAAAAGCAAATCTTTGTTTAAAAAAAATTACAAAACCAGAAAATACAGAAAATTACATATCATTCTTAAGGGAGAGAATACTGCAAAACTGAGCACCTCATCACAGGGAGTATTATAAAGCTGAAAAATTGGATAAAGACACTGAGAATGTTTGGAGGGCCTGGAAGAATAGGCACTGAAAGAGGCTATTTACCACTTTGGTGGTAAATGAGACCTTTCTGAAGTCTACGTTTTATAAGACTGACAGTCAAAGGAGTATTCTGTGGCACTGAAAGGTGTCAAATATGAAGCTGAAGAACAGGAAATATTCAGATAAGGATAAGAATTGGTGTGTGGATCAGCAATGATAGTGGTACTTGATTGCCTGCATCTGTCAGCACTGAATTTAGTATTCAGATATTATACCATCAATTGCTGCTCTTTGAAACAGGATCTTAAAATCCAAAGAGGTTGTCTCCTTTCGTTCAGTCTTTCTGAATTTCTCGTGTGTACCTCCGAAGCACCCAATGTTGGCCTTGCTCAAAGGTTGAAGTCTTTTTATACAGCTCGCGGTGACTGCTGCTCCCAGTTTTAGAAACCAAGTGTTTCTTCAACCAGTGGAGGCCGTGCAAGCCTGCGTGTTTAATCTCTGGAGCTACTTGGTGTACTCATTAGGGGTCCAGTGTGTCTCACTGCCAGGCCCTCAAATGGTTCAGAACATGTAAGGCTGCTTAATTTGGCTTTGTTACCAAAATAAATGATTGAATTTAAAGCACACTTCCAGCTATGCAGTCAACACTAGCACTGCAGTTGAAGTCTGGGGCTAGAATTCTCTTTCCATACTCTTGTAACTCATTTGGTATCACCTGTAGTACATCAGTACCACGTGTGAGCAGCTTGTTAGCTTGAAAGAGAACTAACTTGGCAAAAAAACCACCAAATTGATCGGTTTTTACTCTTACCTGGCTGAATTTTTGTGGAAGAGCATTAGCACTGATGCCGAGGTGGTGGTGCCACAGGAAAGAAAGGAAGGAGAAGTGGTCTTCCTGTGGCAAGAAGCTGTTGTGTTGGCGTGATTCCTTATGAAACTGTACCGAGTGTCTTAGGCAGTGTTTCATTAAAAATGTTGTCTATTCAGTTTATTTTTCTTGTTTGCTGTAGCCAGGCCTCCAATGCAATGCTTTTGCAGTCAGCAAAACCTGCTGACAGTTATCAGGGACAATTCGGTAATAATTTAATGTTATTGGAAGAATGAAAGTTTTTTATAGTCTTGTGTGAAAATAAATGCTTTGAGTTTTTATGAGGGCCTCTACTGACAAAAAGAGTGCAACAGTTTAAAACTGAGAGAGGGTTGATCTGGACTGGGTGTAAGGAAGAAGTTCTTGCCTCTGAAGGAGGTGAGGCCCTGGCATAGGATGCCCAGAGAAGTTGTGGCTGCGCCATCCCTGGAAGTGTTGCAGGCCAGGTTGGATGGAGCTCTGAGCAGCCTGGGATAGTGGAAGGTGTCCCTGCCCATGGCAGAGGGTGCAACAGGATCATTTTTAACAGTCCCTTCCCAAACCACTCAGTGATTCTGTGATTTAGGATGGAGTATTTTGAATGACTTGCATAAAATTATCAGTGTTGGTCTTGGTCCCTGTTAATTGGAACCTCTGTCTCCTTGACCCCAAGAAAACTACAGTGCTTGCTTCAGTCATATTTTTCGGCACTCTGAGAAGTTGGTTTATGGAGGTGTAATTTATTTGAAACTGAAATGTCATGCCTCCTGAATGTTCTGTTTTGTTGAAGTTGCAGAGTTATGACTTAAAGTTACCTGTAGAATATAATCTAGTGTTTGTTGACTTGGCCCACATTTTGAAACTGCAAAAATGTTACAAGGCATAAATTAGCCATGAATGCTGTAGCCTGAAGTACCTCAAATCACGCTGTTGTGCAGGTGGGAGACTTCAGTAAGATGAAGTTGGTATATTTTGGATAGGTGTGGGGAGTGTGCCTGTACAGGTTGGAGAGGCACGTAAGCTGCCTTCAAAGCTCAAATCAAGTAGCCCAAAGGTAGTGTTAGCTTTTAGTTAAAACAAGGTATTTTCAGCTGACTGAACTAATTTACACAGCTTGGGAATATGGGAACTTTCTGGAGTTCAAATACCCATTTGTTGCCTGGAAATAGGATCATTTTTGACTTCAAAGTTATACTTCCTTCCATAGGACCATTAATGTCCTTGAGCAGTTTCTAACAGCTATCTGCCTGTTGATTTCAGGTATTTTATTTTAATGCCTAGAACTGGCCTAATGGAAGCTGCAAAAGCAAGATGCTTTTTTCTAAGTGACTATCATTTCTCTTTTAAATGATTTGAAGTGCATATTGCAGTGAATGCTAAACATAGCTCCAGTTTCAGCATCTCTTTTAATATTTCATTTTATATTAATATCCTGATTGGGTAGTTATACTGAATGAAAGGCTATCAAAATTGAAAACAGACAGTTCTACTACCCTGATGCCTGCAAACTAAGATTTTAACTGTTCCTTTAATGAATTTTGAAAGACTTGATTTTAAGGGCTGCCAGTTGAGAAGATTCATTATCTCTAGGCCATTGAATTTTAGAGGGGAATAGGCTTATTACCAGACTTAGGGGGAATTTGAAATTGGTATCCCTCATGGAACAAAAATTGGCAGTTACTTAAAACATGACAAAATGAGAAAAGGTTTGTGAAATGGCTGGCTGGTGGAAGATTTCTGTCAAGCCGTAATGACTAAGTGACCTTCCAAACACAATTTCACCTGCTGAATTAATTTGGAGATGGGCAGAACATGCATATATGTGTATGCAATTTGCCAATCACTTGTGGAAAATATTAATAAATTACTAAAACCAGCTAGCGTAGTTGCAAAGCTAGACTCAAGTTACCTTCTGTATTTGCTGAAGTTTGCTTTAGTCAGGAAGGATTTGAGAAAAAATGAAATTTCTATTCCGACAGTAATCTTAGTCTGTGTTAGCTGTTGAAGAGTCTACAGCAAACTTGATCTTTATTGATGAAGTACCTAACCATGATACAGACTACTTCTGAGCTATTTATCTGTCTTTTTTTTTTGGGATGTGCCACTGTGGAATTTGGCAGTGAAAGGTTCTAAGGGAGATAGGTATTTGTTTCATGTGAAACCTCAGTGCTAATGTGTGTCTTGTTTTGGTTTGTATTTTTAGGGATCAGACGGGAATCTCCAGTTTACTGCTTGCTGAGTGTTCTGTCTCGTGAAAGTCATGTCGTCCATATTGCCATTCACTCCACCAGTTGTGAAGAGACTTCTGGGGTGGAAAAAATCTGCTGGTGGCACTGCAGGGGCTGGTGGTGGTGAGCAGAATGGTCAGGAGGAGAAGTGGTGTGAAAAAGCAGTGAAAAGCTTGGTCAAGAAGCTAAAGAAAACAGGACAGCTGGATGAGCTTGAGAAGGCAATTACCACTCAGAATTGCAATACAAAATGTGTGACAATACCAAGGTAAGTGCTGTTGTATTTGAAATTGTTACAGCCGCTTAGGAAATGAGTAAATGGATGCTCAGACCTTCTGTGAACAAATGACTAAAAAAACAGTTGCATGCTTTTGATTCTTTAAAATTATTTAAAACCTGTATAGGATCTATATAGTGCTTGCGTACCTGAATCACATGCTTTGTGAAGTCACAATTTCTTACATTTCAGTTTTCATTGCTATGTAGGTTCCTGTTTGTGTGTATTCTGGTGATGTTTAACACTGCTCTTAGCTTGTAGCACTACTTTATGCATTTATTTAATAACCCGGTCTATACTTGGGGAGGGGACGTACTTGGGCCAACACTTTCAGTTAAAAAAAGCCCGAAAGACTAGTTTTTCCTTGGTCAACACTTCAGTCATCTAATTATTTTCAGTTACATCTGCTAGTTTAAATTGTACAAGCTGCCTCCATTCTCCCTTTTGAAGGGAAATTTTATCTTTGGAGGCAGGTTGTCTGAAGACCAGTTTATTTACTGTAATTATTGTTATTGTTTAATGAAAACACTTTTGTTTAATAACTTGGGGTATTTCTAGAATTGCTTTTCTGCTCCTGATAGGTATAAACATTTAGATGAACAACTTGCATTCTACCCCTTTGACTTTCCCAGCTTAATTCATAGCAACTGCTGTGCGAGAGCAAGGGTTATGTTTGTAAGTATAATGCAGTCTGCTCTTGATTCATGTTGCACTGAAATCCCACTGGGGTGCCGGGCAAGCTCACTGTGTGTGACAGAAGTATCAAATCACTTCACAGGTGTGTTTTTTCCCTGAAAAAGTAAGAGGATCTCACTCTTCTGGGCACTTAAGTCACTTGACACTATAATTATTTATAGGGGAGAGGAACTACATCTGGTTTATGAACTTTGTTTCTGTATTAGGACGTTCATCCCAGCTGCTTTTAAACTTCTTATTAATCGTAGCACAAAGTAGATTTGACTGGTGTCACTAATGATTCCATATATCAAATGTGTTGTAGGTGTTATCTGATAATGGTTTCAGCATTTTGTTTTAGATTTGACACAGCTGTCTGGGAAAGTCATGAGTATGCCCTGAATGAATGACTACTTTAATTCTTTTTTTTCTCTATTCTGTTCACCTTTTGTTTCTAATGCTGCCCTCTGCTTGTATTTTCTCCCCTAGAATATACCCAAAAATTTCTGGCTTTCCCTTCTGCTTTCTGCCTTTTGCCAGATGGAAACAATCAATTAGAAAACATTAGTGCTTTCTTGTATTCTGTATTATGAGCAGACTAATATTGGAACCTGTAAGGGTAGATATTTCTTGAGATGAATTTATGTATTTAGCAAGTCTTTACCATGGCTAAGATGAAGTGCTTAATTGGAAGGTGTTTCATATGACAGAAGTTAAACACACTTGATATAAAATGTGTATCTATGTTCTAGAGCTCTTGGATTTTCTAAAGCTCTCCTGCGGGGATACTGGAGCAGTAGATATTGCTACTTCAGAAGAACAGATGTCCACACTGAATTTTGTTAGACGATATAAACAATATTCTAATACATCAGTGTTTTTGAGTAGACTGTAGTCTACTATGAGTATGCCTGCATGACCTTTTGTGTTAAAGTAGACATAACAAATAATTCTTTAAAATGGAATACAAATATTCTGGGACCAGCAGTTCTTGCTGTTCTCTATCCTTGACTCAGCTGTAAGAAGGACTGGACCTGGATTTTACTCCTCTTGTGTACCCTAGGAGTAAGCCGGGAAGAGTTTTTCAAGTGATGTTGGCTATTATACAGGGTTTAATTTTAAACTAAAAAATGGCTTTGGCATTAAGGGGCAGGGTGATATCAGGGTCACCAGCCGTGCCATACAGAAATTTTGAATTTCATAGCTGGGTTTTGTATTGTTGATATTATTTCACTTTGACAGGAGTAGTCTGGGTTCCCAAGAAATAACAAACGTCAACTCAGTACTGTAATGACTTCTTGGAGATTCTGTTCTTGGATTTAGTAAGTTAATGAAACCACTGCTTGAGATCCACTTTAATGAATGTCTTAAGGATCTGCAGATCAGCAGGGATAAATAATAAAATGCTGAATTTGAAACTTTTTTCCTTACTAGTCAGCAGGAAGTTTGTGGTGCCAAGCTGCTGAGATGCAGTTCTGATGTGACAGCTGGGCTAGCTTTCCAAATGTTGTTCTGCTTGGGGAGGGTTTTTGTGTGTCTTAGTTTTTTTAGCTAGCTTTAGTTTTACTTAGTAATGCTCTTTAATTCCGTGTAGATATTGACAACTGTTGTGAGATGCTTCTGTTTGCCAGTGTTGGCATTATTCCCTCAAGAAGAGTTCCAGTTGCAGTTTCACAAGTTTCTGGTCCCCTCAGAGATTTCCAGAGAGTTTGATACAGTGTTTAACTCTTGTATACTCTTTCATCATTGAAACCTGAAGCATCTAAACTCCTACAGACTTTCCACAAAACTGAGAAGCAGCTTGAACAAAAGCTGTATTAAATCACCTACTCAGAAATCTGCATTTCTTACTGTGTGTCATCGATAATCGCGCTGAATCAGGTTTGTTCTACTCCTGTGCTGTTTGTCAAGGTGACTGCACACTAAGGGAGGCTGATCCTGTGTGTACTACACAAAAGCTGCTCATGTGGTAATTAACACAACTTCTTATGAGACTAATGGAGGTTCTGAGAAAGCAGAAGCAAACAGATGGAGTGGGTGTTGGCATTGCACAGCAGGACTTCTTAGCTCTTCATAAGTGGGTCAGTAATCTAGAGCAGAGGCTAAATAAGTACAGAAGTCCTTTTGACACCAGCCCTCTAAGTAATTTGTAGTTATCTTGCTGAATCCTCCCAGCAAGCCAGTGGGATTCTAATCACATAATCCCTGTGTATTCTGAAACTAAATGTTGGCACTTGAGTTCACTTTTCTAAAATACGTAATGAATTTGGTGATATTTAAGAACTTGTCTTCATGCTCTCCCTTCAGTTTTGACATGGGCACAGGATGCAGTCAGTGAAGAAACTGTGTGAGCATCCTTCTTCTGATGGAGCAGTTTCTTCCTTCTTAGCCTGGATTGTTCTTTTGAATCAGAATCTTTGAACAGTTTGGGTTGAAAGGAACCTTAAAGATCATCTAGCTTCAGCTCTCCTGCTGTGGCCATGTGCAAGGGCAGCTTCCGCTAGACCTGGTTCCTGAAAACCCAGTCCATAAATGCCTTGTAACTAGTGATGGCTAAAATCCAAGCGTTTAACAAACCAAACTCTATGCCATATAGTGAATAATCAACTGGCATATTGATAGTCTTACCTTCATTTAAAAAGTTGTTTCAGTGGTAACAGCACAGAGAATTGGAATCCAAAGTGTGGAAACACAACTAGTTTCAGCATCCCAGTATTTTGCTGTGATCAGTTGAGTGTTTTTTCTGTCTTAAAAAGAGTACAGATATGCTTCATGCTTTATTTTTGCTTCTTTTAAATGAGACCAAAAAACAGTTGCTTTGGTAAAATTCCTGATAATGTACAAATAATGAAAGAATTTAGTTGGGTCAGGTTTGGGATAATACTGATCGGACTGTTGTAGTTGTATAGTAGACTGTTGTAGTTGAACTGTTGTATATTTCCTAGTTTTTCAAAATTGGAAATAAACTTTTAAAAAACAGCCAGAGGAAGGGAAGTGTTGAATTTTGACAAATTTTTGTTGACATTAATAGCAGTAGTTACGTTACAATTATTACATATAGTTGTTTTTGATACTGTATGTGGAAGAGTGTTTAACACTTGAATCTCAGCTTTAATTTGAGGCCTTAGTTCCTGCAGAGGAGGTAAATTTTACTGCTGCTTTATATTAAATTGCATCACAAAAGCAGAGCAATGTTGAATGTTGATTGAAAGCAATCTGACAGATTTTTGGCTGAAGTAAGATTTAAAAACCAGCTTTCCGAAATAGGTAGCTTAGAGACTTTCTGCTGGGGTGCTGGTTCCACGCAGGTGCTTCAGAGTCTCAGGTGAAACACAGGAGTTGCTTCCAGAACAGAGCGAGGGCTAATACTCCTGTCAAGCTCTTGCTTTTCAGCGTGCTTTGCCATTAGAGTTTTAGTATTATTTGGTCTTACTTGTGCTCTCTTTCTGTCCTGTTTAACATAAGGAGAGCAGCTCTGTGCTATGGTTTTTAGAAGCTTATTTTTACTTGCTTTTCTGCAGCTTCCGAATTTTGACTTTGAGAATGAGAGTAAGAATATAGATGATCTATGGAATTTACAGTCCACAGTTAGATTTCTAGAGCACCTGGGTTCTACTTCCAGTATGAGTTGAATTCTTATTTTTTGTACCATTCAGAATCAAAGAAAAAACCCTGCAATGGGTTCCATGGTTTTGGGAATGTGGAAGGTGGTAAGGAAGTGCTGGGAATGTGAAGCAGACAGCTACAAATGAAGTGATTGGTTGTAATTACTGATCTACTTCATTAACACTGGTGTTTCTTTGAGTTTTTTAAGATGAAGTAGTAATATTTCACATATTTTAAAGCCATACTTCTATGGCTTTCACTTCATCCAATATGAAGGCTGGTATTTTTTTAACTGCTGTCATGGAATTGATCACACCCTGGTTCTGGGGAAATGAGGTGTTGCTATTTAAGCATTGCATTCAGAATACCTTTCTGATACTCTTTCCTGAAGAATGTAAAAATACAGTAGCATATATTGATTACATCTGAAGGCTGTAATGTTTTTGGGTTTGGTTGTTGTTTTGGTTAGGGGTTTTTTTGTCAAGTAAATATCCAAGTGACTTCTGAGCCTGAAAGACTGCTTTTGATGCTGAAGTGAATAACGCTATTGACACTTGATATCTTCTCTTAGACTTGCTTAAAGTATCCAGGAAATAAATCCAGTATATCCTAATTTTGCTGTATTTGTGATGTATTCTGCAGTGCCTCAGTACTTAAAACTGCCGAATCTGATGAAAATTTATCAAACACATGAAAACAAGGCCATTTGACATGATCAAAATCCTTTAAAAAACTGCGTTTCTCTTTATATAAAAGTTATTCCTTTGGATGCCTGCCCTGCAGCCCTTTCCTCCTTCCCTGCAGTGAGTTAGCACTGTGGGTGAGACAAGGAGCCTAGGCATGGTTTATGGCGTGTGTTAAAATTGTTTTCTGAAGGTTGACTCTCTTTATTAGTTACTCTGAGCCTCTGTACAGGGAACTTACAGGTGCTGATCACAGTCTTTACTCAAGAGTTAACAGCAGGTGTACACTGGGCAAAGAAATGCCCTGTTCAAAGCTGGGGCAACTGGCTTGGAACTGCTGTTTGGAAACAAACATCTTTTAAAATTATGGCTTTTTGATGCCTTTTTCTTTACAGAACCGAGTAAAAAGTAAATTTAGGTGTAAAGAGCACAGTTCTTATTGAAAAAAACACTCTTCTACCAGTTAGCATGTTTTCTTGAATTTCTTGGGAATATTTGTCAGGAAAGTGATCACATAGCTGCATGCAGTAACCTAGTTTTAGGAATGCTTTTGATCACCAGTAGAGCAGAGTTGTCAAGCTGATGTGGCTTCTAGAATAGATTGTTTTCAGGCTTTAATATCTTTTCCCGAAATAGGTTACTTTGGAGGACAGCCATACAGGTGCTCCTTTGTTCCTTCCCAGGTTAAAGCCATAGGACATGAGTGATTTCAGCAGTTAAACTGGGGAGCAGGGAGAGTTTCTCTGGGAACTGTTCTAGGAGAGTTCCCAACGTCTGCTAAGTGATGAGCGAGTTAATGAAGAGGACAGCAGTAGGCAGTTGGGTTGGCACAGTAGATCCTAAAATAACATTGCAATCCAGACAGAGGTGAAGCCTTTTTTCCCAGAAACAAAGCTTGGCACTGTCTGATAGTTTGTAGCAGAGCTGGGGTAATCCAGTACTCACACTAGGGATGGACACTTTTTCTTAGTCATAGTTTAATATATAAAAAATGTTCTCAAACCACGTAGTGTTTCTCAGTCTGGATGCATTCAGTTAGATGTAAATTATTTCTCTAAATGTATCAAAACTATAGTTGAACATCTTAAGCTTTCAAAAATATATATAGATATTTAAGACAATGCATCAAAGTTCACTAAAGTACCATTTTCATTGCTGAGATTACAGGAATAACATGCTTGTAAATTGTTTATTGATAAACTGACTCCCTTTTCTCATGACAGGATTATTGAGGATGAAGTAGACCCCCCTCTGCTTTTCTCTTGTTGGAATTTCAATTAAAAAAACTCTTTAGATCAAAGCCAAAGGAATCTTTTCTGAAAGTATGGCAAGAAACAGCTGAGATTTTGTGGAGTGTTGGCCAAGATTAGCTTCATAATCTTGTGCTCCTCCTTGTGATACCTGGTGCTGTGAATACTTCAGATGTGTTCACTGGAAAGGTGTAGCAGGAGGATCAAACTGCCCTTACTCTGCAGTCCCATAATTATGGTGGAACTTCAGTATCGTTCTCTGTAGAAAACTAAAGGATGTGCTTATACACAGAAGGATGCTGGCCCTAGTTACGTAAAATGACATGTTCAATCTGTAGGCTGCAAAATACCTCTAGATGCTGCGTGGACATACAATGGGAGATAAAAATTCACGTGAGTTTTGACTTCAAGTCTCCGTGAATCTTAATGTCTACACTTGAGTTTAGCAATTAATATGGCAGTGTTGGTAATGTTAGCATGTTCAGTAATGTTAGTCCTTCTTTTATGAAACCTTTCAATATAATTTCCACATTATTGCCTAAAAGCAAATTCTGTTAGTTTTCTACTATTTGATTCATGATGTTGGTATATTTCATATATAGAGAAGGACGCAGGATTAATATGAGCACAAGGTAATGCTTTTTTCCCTCTAATAGCTTAGTTTTCCCCTGCTGCCACTTCCTACTGGAACAGTCTCTCTCCAGGGATACCTTAGAGCCCCTTCAGGTACCTTAAATGGGCTACAAGAGAGGGACTTTGGACAAGGGCCTGGAGTGACAGGACAAGGGGGAATGGCTTCCTACTGGCAGAGGGCATGGTTGGATGGGATATTGGGAAGGAATTCCTGGCTGTGAGGGTGGGGAGGCCCTGGCACAGGGTGCCCAGAGCAGCTGTGGCTGCCCCTGGATCCCTGGCAGTGTCCAAGGCCAAGCTGGTCGAGGCTTGGAGCAACCTGGTCTGGTGGAAGGTGTCCCTGCCCAGGGCAGGGGGTGGAATGAGATGATCTTTTTGCTGAAATTAAGAACAGCAATTGTGTTCAAGTGTAATTGAGAGGTGTGAGGTTTAATTACAAGTACTAAGACATAACTGTTAACTTGTTTTGTGGCACAGCTGTGGCTGGTGGTGAGGGCTGAATTGCTGTAGCTGAGGTTAAGCTTTAGTGTAGACATAGCTCAGGTTACAGCATCTTATAATGATGTCATCCTGAAAAAGGAAGTCTTAGAGTATTAAATAAAGATACTTAGGTCTGCCAGTTTTAAGCTTGTGCAATTCAGGAAGCCATGTGACTTACCCACATAATTTGTTAGAGTTGGTGTGCCAAGCAGAGGGTATTGGCATGTCATTTGAGCTAGGTCAGTGTGTAAAAATACAAATGTGCGAGATACTTAGCCAGTAGCAAAATGCTGTATAGTTCAAAGGCGCTTGTCTCTCGAGTCAGGAGGAAAAAATGTTGAATTTTGAGGATTATATTGTATAGTAACTGAAACACAGGATAAAGGATCGGGGAATGTGGATTCTGGCCTTGGCTCTGCTGCTTTTTCCCAGGTAACCTAAGTTTTTAATTTGCTATCATTTTTCTGTCTGTAAATGGAGTTATTTTTTTTAAGGATTGTGATAAGGCCACCTTCACTTCACTGATATAAAGCATATGAATTGTTTAGGGAGTAAGCTTAAAGTATTTTTGCTGTTGGAGTATCAGTGATGTGAAAGCAAATTTGGGGGCGAAAATGTGAGTGGTTAGAACTCGTGAAAGTTCTTTGTTCAAGTTAGTGTTGTTCTTCATTAGGATTGCCTTAATGGTAAGAAGCAGGAAGAGTCTGAAACAAAAATAAGTGTTAAAGCTTGCTTGATTTTTTTTTTTTTTTTAATATGCAATTAATTATCAGGTTAACAACTGATGCTGGGGCTACTTGTGTTACTTTAGCAACTTACCTGCACAGTAGATTCTGGTAGAAAGCTCTGACTAGGGAGAGTCATACCTGCATCTTGACAGTTCATGCTGCCATTAAGAAGACACATTAGTCACTCCAAAAAAATATGTTGACTGTGCTTTATTGTCGATACTGACCCCCAAATTATCTCGTAAATAGTCGTTATTTTTTCTCTCCAGTAAAGGAATCAGTCTTTACCCAGCCCCAGTCAATGCTGAACTATTCCCTAGCTTGCTGGGGTAACTCATGGTTTTCAGTTGTTCAGTGTGGTGAAGATTCCTCTCCTCATTATATTCTTCTATAGTCAGCCATTTTAGTTTTCTTGGTACTGTAACAAAACACCTGAGTGCTGTTTTTACTAGTGTGAATGTTTTATGGCAACCCGCCCAATTTTACAGGAAAAACTTCCCGAATATGTAGCTCAGGCTGTTAGCCTAGGAAGAATTTATAGGCTAAACAAGATACTGCAGTTCCTTTACTGCTGCAGCTTTGAACACAAATAGCTAGTTAATAGGCTCCCTACTGATTTAATCCTGCTTGTAATGTACACCTGCTAATTTAATAAAAGTAATTTCCCATGTCTTGTTTACTACTTGTTTTTTTTTTTTTTTCACTGACTCAGTTGCACTGCTGATTGGTGGAAAGCTTCTAAAATTTACTGTGTACAGTGCCATAGTCTCATCATGCACAGCTTTCTTTGGCTTCTGTCACGCTGCATTGTTTGAAGCCGACTGGCAGGATACAAGAGAACAATCGGGAGCTGGAGTAACTTCACATCTCGCTGCATATGCTTTAAAATTGGCAGAAGAACAATGAGGTTGGGGAAATCCCCTTGAACAAGTGCTGCATAGTAATCTGACTTCAGCGTTTATGCAGGAAAGATCCTCCAAACTGGCACTTTTCATTACAAAATGTACAAGCAAGTTTTAGAACAAGAGTTGAAAATTTTCGCTTAGAATCTTTGCTCGTAATTGTAGGTAAACAGACCCCTTCTTTGGGTGCCTGGTTTGTTCTTTTCTTGAGTACTGGATAGGGAAAAGCCCAGTGCAAACAAAGCATATCAGTTTTGTTTAAATGGAGACTTTCAAAGGTACTATTTAGTTCAGTTAGTGAGTTACCTCCCAGAACTGGTCTTTACTTCCCTTTAGTTTTGTGAACGGCTTCAGGTTGAGTTCCTCTGATACTTGAAATAATTTCAGCTCATGCTGTAGTTTTGAAGGTTTGAACAATGAAGAAAGGCTTATAGCAACTGATGTGGAATCTTTCAGCTTTGTTACACAGAAAGTCATGTTTGAAATGGTTTTTGACTCAGATGTTTGGCTGAAAAAGTCTTTTCTCCTTAATAGACTACTCATATTTTCATCTCATGGACTCCAGCTACATTTTTCAGGAGTGGCTGCTGCACCTTGCAGTGTTTGCACAAACCTACAGCAGCACAGCCTCCGGTCACCTAAGCTCATTGATAATTCTTTACTCTCTTATGTCATAAATATCCTCTTCTGCTACTTGAATATAAACTTAACAGCCATACCAGGAAAGGAATTCAAATGTGTCCATACCCATAAATTCCACAAAACTAAGAACAAAAACGCTTTTTCAGTTCTTCTGCCTTTTAATTTTGAATGTCTTCTGTTTGTCCCAGGTACCTGTCTTGCAGACTGATGCCTTGTCTAAACACAGTTAGTACCCGAAAATTAATGCTTTGCTGTCCGCTGTATGTCTTGATCAATATAGGAGGAAAAGAGAAGGGCTCTACCTAGTGTAAGCTGCATTAAATGGCAGTCGTTTTAAAAATTCTGTAATTCTGTTCACTGATGGGAAGACATTTTTACTGGAATTGAGTGCCAGTGTGTTTGTTGATCCTCTGGGAACCCCTCAACGTTTTGGCCAACAACCACAGGCATTCCAAGAAGGATTTAAGCAGCTCTCCTTCCAGCAAAATCCATGTATTTATTAACCTAAATGTTAATGTTCTTTGAGCCTTTGAAACTCCCATGTTTTTGGCTGCCGTAGGACAGAGAGAGAGAGCAGGGCAATGCCACCTCAGCAGAGGGCAGGTGGTGGTAGATCAGGGCTGACTTTTGGTGAGTGGAGTGAGGAAAAGAAACTGTTGGATGTCCTGGGAAAGTGCTTTACCTGTTAAGCAACTGGATGTGAGGCAAGAGCACTTGTGGGCACGGTCTTCAGATACATTCTGTGGGTGTGGATCATGAGCAAGATGTCGACGACTTCAGGTCTTGGCCAAGGTCTTAACACATCCTTTCTGCCTAAGCTCTAGTCAGCAAAGCTCAGAAAGTAACTTTGATTCTTATTCTATAGGTGTCTCCTGCATATTCCAATATTCTGATGACAGTATCTGCTGTGGGGTCACATGTTCTCTTCTGTGCCTGAGGAGAGTAGAGGCCTCTAGTTAGGCACCTTTGCTATTACTTTCTTGATTTTGCCTTACCAAAAGCATATAAGGTAATATAATATCTAAGCAAACATGCAAAATGCATTTTAAAAATAAAATACTGCATTCTTTTATTTGAACAATGCAACTCTTCAAGGCTGTTTATGGCTTCCTTGCTAGCTGTGAATTTTCTTTAGTATTCCTCATAAAATATGGGCATTGTCAGTGTTTTTGTCAGACATAATTTTGTAATTTTTTTTGGCAAACAGTGATGTCACAAGTACCGTTCAGTTCTCTGCCTTAGTGTGGGTCTTGGGGAAGCGTTCTCTAAGGCTCAAACTTAAGCCTCATTTGAAATTCCTTATAGGAAGCACGCTTTAGCTTTGTAATAGTTGGTGTTTCTTTAAGTTTTCATAAAAACAGTCTGTTGTTTGGGATATGAATCAAGGTCAGTGTATTCTCTGCTTCACCAGTTTTCTGCCAGGTGTGCATGGCTTGGACTGCAGCGGGGGTCACTCTGGGTGTAGTGGCCTCCATGCATCGAGCACTTCATAACATATAACCTCTGTTTTTCTTCTTGGGTTTCTCGAGATGGGTGTGTAATTCGTAGGGCCTGTCCAGAGGAAAGTTCAGTTTGAGATGAGGTATTAAAAGATCCTGTAACTGTTGTTCTAAGAGTAATCTTTTTGCCAAGTTAACATACTTTTTGAGGACTGTGGACAAGGGAAATACCTCACAGAGGTAATCTCTCCCCCTCACTACCCCAAATACACAGTAGTTTGAGAAGGTTAATCAAAACATCTCATGTTTTCTCAGCTGTCCATCAGTTGCAAAACAGCCCACGCGAGTGGTAGCATCAGCCACTCACCTGCTTGGAGGATGACGGACTACTTGAGAAAAATGACTTGACTTGGCCCTTTCTTGGTAGCTGTACCTGTTAGCTTGTGGGGAAAGCTTTCACCACACCTACTGTGACTAATAGTGGTTAGAGAATGTGAGATAAAAGTCATTTTTTAATGTCTGTTGAAAGTATGATCTTCTGTGAGATTTGTCTGCTGTTAACAAACCAATTTGTTGCGGATATCAGCCAGTATTTTGAAGGATATGTCTTCACATACAGGTACTTTGTCTTTCGATATTTCTGATTTTCAGGTCTGTAGAGAATGATACAGTGTTAACCTGTGAAAATTCATTGGGTGTCGTCTCAACCCACTGCCTGATATTATCATAGAGTAGTTTAAGTTTCTAAAGATGAGAAACTGCAGCAGTTAGAAAACCTTTATTAGATATTACAGTGTAACAAATGAAAGCAGTGTAGGGGCTCCAAGTTACCATTTCAAGAATGCCATCTTAAAGCATAAACATCCATGTCCTTGGAGCTTGTGGGCTTGCATGGTAATAGGTTTTTCTTCATTGTTGTTTTTGGTTTTGGTTTTTTTGTTGGGTTCCTTCCGCCCCTTGGTTAGTTTTCAGAGAGCTGCTATTGTGAGCGCTGTTGTACACTTGTCATCTTCACTAGATACAGGGTATCTAGGAGTCTTTGGTTTTGATGGCTGTTTTTGAACACGTGACTGGAGGCAGTTTTTCTGTGCTTAGGTTCTTCTTACCTCCAGTTAGACTGCTTCAGTGTTTGTGAGATGCAGAGCTGCTGAAAGCTTTGGTGTTTGGTGGAGATTAGGGAACTGCAGGGCAAGTTTCCCAGCAAAGCTGTTAGCTCATGGTTTCCGTGGGCTGCTTTTGGATGCTCCACATCTTTGGTCTTTGAGCATAAGACTTGTGGCCAACTCCCTGCTGAGTCTTGAAGGAGGCTGAGCTGCATTGCCTGTCTTTTATTTCTGAGTCCTGACACCACCTCTGTGCTGTTTGACCTTGCCATTTAGAAGTTTTCAGGCTCTACTCCCCACCTGCCTTTGAACACAGAGTAAAGACTCCTTGGTAGGATCTGCGTCTGAACAGACCATATGGACAATGAAAAAAGAAAGAAATATTTTACTTCAGCTTGGTTTCCATGGCATCCTGGGAAAATTGCTGTTGAACTCTGAGGTGCTATCCTTCCAGGATCTCCTAGCATTGAGAGAAAAATAAAGGTAGCGCTGATTGTTGTTGGCTGCTTTATTCTGTCTGACAGCACTGGGCTAGCATGTCAGATTTGGGAGAAGGGAGGACAATAAAGTGCTTTGAAGAGCCTTACATATGTATTTTTGCCTGTGTAGGCAGTTTGTTGCACATGTGACCAGGAACAAGTGTGCCTTTAGAAAAAGCAACAGGAGCCTTGAGTGTTCATCAAGATCACTTGTTGGCCTGGCACTCAGCAGAACTAGAGAAAACTAGCTACTGGCCCTGAAACAAGCACTGGGCAGCTCCAATGCTGGGCTCTGACAGTGTCATTTGTACATCACGTTCCACTTTTGTGTTCCCTGTGGACATCCTTGAAGTTTTAATGTGAAGTAAATGGGAGTTATTCAATGACTTTTTTTCTTTTCCCACAGAGTTAGAGAGGTTAATTGCATCCTGTGCCTCCTGCTTTTCTGGCTATTTTGATGTGTTAATTTTTTTAGCATACATTCATTTATAAGGAAGGTTATTAAGTCATTTTCCTCAGTTCAGATGCTGCGTTTTGTATTTGATGTAATGGTTTTGAATATACTTTATAAAATTCTATGTAAACTTTATTCGTAAAAGCGTTCTGAAAGATGAGAGGTTGTGTAATGGTTCCTGATTTATATTCCACTAAATATGCACATACATAAATGTTTCTTTCTTGTCTATAGTGTGTCTTGAATGTGTATGTAGGGTGGGGGAAGGCAGGGAAATAAGGTACAGTTACAGTTTTCAGCAAGTAATCTGTGTCTTCTGCTTGGAGCATAAAGGTCTGTTTTTAGATTCTGGGGAAGAAGGAAAACAATTTTTTTTTCTTTTTTTTAGTAACTATATAAGACCAGTTACTTAAATAAGTAAGCCTAAGGGGTTAGAGACACTTGAGGAAGCACTCCTAGTTGCAGGAGCTCAGTGCCCAGCTCACAGTTTTACCCTTGTTTTGTTGAGTCTGTACTGAGAGAGAAATCTGTGCTTTCAGTTCTGCAAGAACATTCAGTCCAGGGCTTTGTTAGACATTACTTAATACCCTTTCCATAGACTTGCCACGTTCTTCTGTTTCTCCTTTGAAGAATGAGAGATTCTGGTGGCAAACTACCTATCCACCTACAGTTACATGTAAAATATGTGTAAGTATTAATTTACTCTGGTTGCTAATACTGCACTTTAACAGAACTTTTCTAGGGGTCTGCTTTTCTACCCCAGGGTCTATCACAGAATGGTCTCCATGGAAGAACCTTTCTCCAGCTCCTCTTAAAGGCGAGTGCCACCACAGAGCAGTGTAAATCATTTTCAAGAAGAATTCATACCTGTCGTTTTTATTTGGCATTTGTTAACTTATTAGCTCATCCCTCTAGCAGGTGATTGGAAGAGAAATCAGTATTTCTTACTGAGTTACTGAATCTTTATATTTTCTGTTGCAAGATAATGAGATCAGTACCTCTGTAACTTGATGTCGTTGACAAGCAGGACTGGACTGCTGTAGCTTTGGGTCATTCCATTTGATGAATGTGTATGCCTGGTTCTGTACACTTAAGTGAGCAGATGACATTATGTCATTGTAAGATGGGAGGCCGGAGATGCAAGTAAAAACATTGATCAGTTCTGCAGAGATGGAAAATGATTAGAAGGAGGAGTATGGTAGATATCTCATGAAAGGAGCTTAACATTCTTGTCCTTATTGCAGGTTGGTTTAGTCTTTCCTAAGTGAGCATAGTGCAAGTAACTTTTCCCCTGTCACCCCCAGCGTGGGGAAAAGAAACATAAGCAACATGCATTTCAATAGTTGAGACACTCGGGTCAACCAAACTGCATTTTAGAGTGTGTTTGTTAAGGCAGTTTGCTATACAGCTAGCTGAGGTGGTGTTTGGAAAGACAGATAATGCAATTAGCATTGGTCCTGTCTGGTTTGTAGGCATTTTAGGCTGTAATAGGGAAAAGTGCTAGTTGTCAGTGTATAGAAAGGACTATCAAATCCGAATATAAAAGCAGCTACACATATTTTCATTTGAAACCCAGAATTAAGGAAACCATGATCAGGCAGATTTGGTAGGAACTGTCTGTGCTGAATACAATACTGTATGTAAGCCAGTGAACTTTTTTAATTGCTGACTTAGTTTCATCTCTGTTACACCTAAGCCTTTCAATTCAGTTTTTCCTGTTACTGGAGACTTTGAGACCCTCTCTGAACTAGCTCCAAAGGCTTGATGTATCTCCTTAGCTGTTCTTGAATCTCAGTTGCATCAGGAAGAAGACAACTGGTATGAGAGGGAGGATTCTGTTCTTCCGTACATCAGTTCACTGGTCCTTTTCTCAAAGATAGAATTGATGGAGTGTAATGGGCAGTGTAGTCACACGAGTGCAGCTTCAGTGTAGCTACAGTGGTGATAAACTGAAGGCTGAGTCAGTGCTGTGGTGTTCCTGCTTTGGTTTCCTGCTCAGTATATTGTTCTGAAGTCTTGGATCTAAGATCTTACATAGCAAGATGGATTTATTTTTTAAAAACAGTATACAAGGTACAGATCTTGAGTTTGCAGTTTCAGCCTGTTTTCTCAGGTAAATTTTACAGAAGCAGCCATGAACAATGCTAAAGCACTGGCATTTGCCCACTTGTTACGAGAAAATGGAATTCCATAAGTCTAGTGGCCATTTCTTACTATTCTAACTCCAGTTTGAATGGCTTGGTGTAGCTGTTGAAGCGAATTTTCTGCCTATTTTCTGCCTCCTTGACGAAAAAACAGTCAAATTAGTAAGCGTAGTAAATGTTAGGCTGGTGTAAAGGTGCTTGTGTGCTTGTATAAGTAACTTCTCTAATTCAAGTGGAAACCTGATCATTTTTATGTTGTTGTTGTTGTGTTTTTTCTTGTTTGGTCTTTGAGAAAAACAGAGTTAAAAACAGCATCAGGCTCACTTCTATAGGGAAGACTTTGCATGAGAGTTCTAGAATTGGAAAACTGACTTTGATTCTCATCTCACATTTTGAAGCAGATAAATGGAGCACTGTCACAGATTGCTGAAATTATTTTTCACGTCAGCCACAGCTCCAGCACTACAAATGCTTCAGAAAGTGTAGGGGCAGACAAATTAGATTCAGTGGGAGAAAGGCTCATGACTATAAGATGCAGGAGAAAGGCAAATGGAGATTGCCTTGAACATGAACTTGGCAGACTTGTTAGTGGCTGCAGATTCTGAAAGATGTGAAAGATTCAGGAAGGATAGTAGAGGCTCAGTGTAATACTTCACAAATAAGCAAATTAAATGTCCAAGACCATTTCTGTAATGTTTTCTGTATAATGTGGGCTTTGACTAGCACAGTGCTATTTGCATTTCAAGTTCTATTTGTCATATTTCTAGTGCTACCACTTCAGGTAAAGAGGAGGCTGTTGACTGAACTCAGTGCCTTTTAGCTCCTTTAGAGCTGTTCCACCTTGCAAGACTTTGAAGAAAAACGTGTAGCTGAGGTTATATATGAATTGTGACAATATTTAACTACTTCTTTATAGAGTTTCTGGTATTTCATATGTAAATATCTTTGAAGTGGTTCTGCCTGCTTTCATCTGATGTTGTACTTGTTGCAAGCACTTCATTTAGTACAAAAAGTACCCCGCGCACGCAGCATTGCCAACACTGTAAATAGTGGTAGGATAGTTATTTGCTCATTCTGTTTCTCAGTAAAAATTGGTAATAAATTCCTAGTAGCTACAACCTGTAATATACCTAGAGCAGCCCAAGCACTGTGTGTGATAGTTTTGGTGCACACAGGATACTGTTTAAAGCTCTGCTGGCTTCAGGTTTTTCAGCTATAGCCTAAAATAAACAGCATCTCTGTAAAAATGAGTGTTGTTGACAAGATCTACCACCTTTATCCCTGGTTGTATCTCCTGCTTTGCAAATGCTTTTGGGGAAAGCGCAGGGATGTCTTGGAGGATGTGCAGTGCCATGTGTAGACGCCAGCTTGTTGATGCTATGGCCGTGAATATCTGGACAGTACTTGCCCATACTTGCTTGGATCTGCAAATCAGTACATCTGGCGTTCAGCTGCATTGAGAAACTGATCCTAATTAAGCAGCCTATGTTGAGTACCAGTAGGCTTTAATAGTTGGCATCTGGACATCAGTGAGGGGATTGTGGATTGATCTGTGTGTATACGTCTCCAACTACTGATATTTCTAGTTTCGAATTACTGTTGCTGCAAGCCGAGATGCAAATGTCTTTCTATATTCACTGAGATGAGGTTGTGCTGTCACGGGTCATCTTACCCTGTTCAGCCTTCTCCTGCAGTGTCCTTTACCACCTCATCATATCAAATACAGGAACTTGGTTTTGGGCAGTGTGTTCCCCTTGAAATGATGTCCATGTGTGTTTTTGTACTCAGAAAGATTACTACAGTGTGTTTCTTTAAACTATTTCGTTCATGTAGGATTTTTTTGTTGTTGTTGTTATGGATTTTGATAGGAGCATTATTCCTCTGGTAGAGATACATTACATTAAAACAATTTTATTGCTTACTCATGAGTGTAGCACCAACTGTTTGTCCATGTTCATTTTTCATGGGCAGATCAATAATTTATCTGTATTTGCACCAGGATTTGATAGTCCAGTTTTTGTAGTAGAGTTACAGTTAACTGACATTCCACTAAGGTAGTGGAATAATGACTGGGAACGCCATCTATGTCATGTAGATAAGGTAGTACGAATACTTTCGGGTTGTCTTTAATAGTTGGGGTTTTCCTGTGTCCACATTTTTCTTGTGTATGTCAGTTTTCTCTGTCTTACTGAATAAACACAGTCAGTTTTGGCATTTTGTCTGAAAACTGTGAAGCATTGCTACAGCTCATTGCTGTGTAGGTAATTTCTTGCCCAGAGTACAGGTTTTTGGAACTCAGATTTTCCTGTTAAAGGAAATGATGAAATGGAAGAAGTGAAGGCATACTGTGTACTGTTGCATGCTGATAGCCACATTAAAGATTCTTCTTGCCAGAATTGCACGGTATCATCTGAGATGCTGCTCCTTATAAGCACATAAAAGGTCAAGTTGAAATGCCAGCTCTTACAACCCTTTCCATTCAGGGAAAGACTCTGACAGGAGTAGCTTTGATTCCACCATGTATTAACTTGTCTGATCCTTTCTTCCCCACATCCATCCTCTGGTCAGTCCCAAACACAGTTGTCCCAGGTTTAGTGTGTAGCAGCTAAACCAGACACCTGTTAGATTTGGACTTTTCCCTTAAAGTACCTGGGTCTCAAAGAGTAGTTCTTACTCTTCCCAGGTGTTTTTTCATCATTTCTCCTTTCTCTAGGAAATAATTTCCTCTTGTTAGACCTCCAAATCACCCAGGAAACTGAGCCAAATTGGTGCTTTAGATCCCTGGAGTCCCTTCTCATAAATTCACTCACTTGTGGAATCCGCAAAAGTAACAATCTACTGTTAAAGCAGGGTGTGCTAGAGGCCACAGAACATGGTGATTTGCTGTTTTGAGCTAGTGTTGAAAAGTGTTGAAAAGATAAAAAACTAGCTTTTGTATTGTTGACCAAATGTTGACTTGTTTCTGTCAACAAATTGTTTTGAGAACAGCAGTGAAAATGCTCTGTGGAATGAAAGTGTCCACTCAGGAGAGAGGAAGTACATTAGCTTTGAGCTTGTGTTTTGGAGTATATTTAAACACTGTCTGCACAGGAAAGATTTAGGTACAGCTTGGACACAGAAGCCAAATTATATTTTGAAAACAATGATGGCTTACCAGTGATAGTGTACAGTGAGTTCAAAACCAAACCCCCTTGTTTGGTAAAATACAAAGCCTGAAGTGTGCTTCCAGGCTTCAGCTGGAGTGGTTACTGAAGGTGAAATGGTGATACGTCTTGACTGCCTCCCTCCTAATAAATTAAACGTGCCTGGGAACATTCCAGGCACCACGTCCAACTGGCTCAGGACTGCCTTGACCACACTCTTCAACCCTGAGCTAGTAGAGCAGGGGAGCTGCACCTGAGCTGCCCAGTATGAATGGGTCCCGATGGTGTGCGACTCACACGCCTGGGAATTCTGTGGGAGAGCAGTAATTGGCACGGCCTGGTGCTGGGGGATGTCCTAGCTGCTTTCTAGCCTACATGATCATGTTCCAGGGCCTGGGAATATTTCCAGACAAGGCTTCACTTCAGAATACAGATGTTAGTCCTTGATTCTCCTGAAATCTTTATGGACTAAGGCATGGAAAGGACTTTTTGCATCATGTGGGATTTTGGATGCTTCAGGAAGGTAGACTAAGAGTGAGTGATCCCTGCTTACTTTGAGGCAGTAAGTCTGCACTACTAAAAATCTGTACCTCCTGTCTTACTTTCAGATGGTTTTAGTGGTGGTTAAAACATCTTTCAGAATTCAGTCACCTTTGCAGCGCCACCTTTCAGGGATGAGTAGGCATCACCTCTGTCAGGCGATGGCTTGCGTATGAATGAACATACTGTGGCCTTTCGTGGAAGTACTGTGTATGAAGTATGGTTTTTAGGGTTGTGAGGAATTTCATTTTGATCTGGTGCGCGTGTGTGTGAATATTAAGTGTCTTGATTTATTGCCTGGGTGACGTGGTGAGGGGACGGTCTTGCACCTTGTAGGCAATGGATCTTTTATGTCAGCGGGAAGTGGAAAAACCTCTTTTATTTCTTTAGATATTTCTTCCAGCAAACAGTGAAAGCTTTGTTGAGCTGACTTTATTGATCATATGGAATGATTTCCTGCAGGCTCTTCTGTGTTTGATTGTGCATTATTGGAGTTTAAGTATAGTCCTAGTGTAGATGAGCCAGTAAAACCCTGATACTAATCCCAGCTCTAAGCAGATATGCGTCCCAGAAGATAGCATGTCGTGTAAACCAATGACTATTGGAGCAGTTTTGCTGCTCTGACTGATCACTTTTCTGTGTCTCCTGGCCTGTCCTCCCTCCATGGTGTTTTGAGCTTCATTCCAAGCTATGGCTTTGTCGCACAGTCCACCTCACGATACTGTTTGTCTTTCTGTAGGTTGTGGAATATGCTGTCAGCTTTGATAGTTTGAATATTTACAGAGAAAAGAGGTTAGGAATATAAAATTCTGTTCCTGTTCGTTGTGTTTTGTCAAGGGCTATGAAGCTGTACTTCTGCATGTGCTATCTTAAAAGCCTTGTGAACCAAATGCGTGGCATGTCATGCTTACACCAGTGATGCACCCCACAATTTTGGGAACGTGTAATCTGTGTGACAGCATCAGCTTTGGAGCACTGCTTTGTATGAAGGATCCATTGCTCAAAGGTAGTGAGCTGTCAGAGCTCACTGTGTCAATTAATATGCAGCAGGCTTTGTGTCTGCTGATTGTTCTTCTAATTGCATGTACAGGATGATCTGTCTTACCAGCAGTAGTGGTGCATATTTAAGGACACAGTACAGTGCAGAGATGCTCCCTGTTGTCCCACAGGCTGCCCGTGTCTTCAGGACAACTGCTTCAATCCTTGCAAAGCTTCTGGTGGCCCACTATTCTTGCAGCATCTTAGGAATGTGGAAAAGAGAAGCTGCAGGCTCTGCAAGCATGATGCAGCCATGGGCAGGATCTGCCCGCTCATTCTGGAGAGCTGTGATGCAGCTTGGGTCCAGCAGGGATGCAGCTTGTTCAGGACAGTTGGTTTTTCTGAAGAGCTGGATCTGTGCCAGAGAATGGGCCTTCATCTCTGGCTCTCTGCTGCTCTCTACTAGGCTAAGTCATCTAGTACAAGATTTTACTTGTGTCTATAATCAGTAAAATATCAAAAGGCCATCTTTTATTTAGCATATTTATTTGTGATAAGTGCAGGCTGTTGCCACCCACAATTACATCCTCACTTCTCCTTTGTAGTGCTCATATAACTACAGTGAATAGAAGAGATCTGACTGAAAAGTAACTCAAAACATGTATTTTCAGCCATATTTGTTCTGTGGTCAGATAGCCAGTTTATTGATTTGGGTTGCTTCTCATTAGCGTGGACATTTCAGCCTCCCTGGGATGGCATTAGAAATGAGGTGTGTGATAGAGGCAAGAAGGGAGCAAGACCATTCATTCCCTTCACCAGTAGCCAACACTTAGGTTTTATTAGAAGTCACTGTGGAATTGAGGTGGTTGTCAGCCCTGAAAGTGGTTTCAAGTCCAGTGCTGTGCTGTCTGCTCTTCTGTTTTGTAATGTTAATGAATTTTCCCTGTGTGATAAGGAGAAATAAAAACACCAACCTCACTTTTCTTTTCTTGAGCACTCAATCCAAACTTGAGTGTATTGGCTAAACTTGGTAATTTAAATTTCAGTCACAACACTTACATTTAAAATCAGAAGTTTGGTGATCTTGGACTCTTCTTGTTGCAAGTGTTCAGAGCCTGTTAATTTTAAAGGTAATGTAGCAGCCAGCCAAGCTTCAGGCTGCGTAATTAGGAAGCAGAGATTCAAGTTACTTGTGAACCACACTCTCTTCATTTCTGAGGTGCGAGGTTTACTTGTATGTTACTTATGTAAAATAAACTGTCTGTTTTCAGTGGTCGCTGAGCAAGTATGTTATAGAACTGAGCTTCATTTATGCTTCTGAAAGTCTGCTGCCTGTTTACAATCCTGTGCTGTTTTCTTGCTTTGTTTAAATCTTCCTCTGCTTTAGTTTGTGTCTGTGACTGACTGTTCCTTTATCTTTGCTGTTGTGATCTTCTCCTTGAACCAGTTTGGTAGAGACTTAGTTGTCTTTCCTTTCCTCCTGCTTGATTTAGCAGTTAAAGTTGTTATTCTATAGTTGAATCTTAAAGTACCACGCTGTAGAACTGTGTTAAACATTCTGTGTTTTGTATAATGTGTGAAAGAATATTTAGCTGTATAATCAAGGAGAGTACAGAAAACAGTGAAGTATCAGCTATAATGTGTTTTTCTTCAGAGTCTGAGTTTTCATTTTTCGGAATAGCAGCAAATTAGTGTGTGAATGGAAAATGAGATTAATACTGAAGTTGTGGTACTTGAACTTTAGAGTGTGATGTTCAGTTTTGGATACACATGGCCTTTGTTTGAAGTCTTAGGGCAGTTTATGTTTAGAAACAAACAAAAACAAAAAAAAACCCCAACCCAGAAAGTACCTTTTAAAATTGAATTTTGTAAAGAACTAGGCTGAGGAAGTTTTGCCTGTTTTAAGGAACATTGCAACTGTATCAATTACTTAAAACCTGAGAACTTGTTCACCTTTAAAAACATTTATCATTTACCTTGAATCACTTGTTCCATTTTGATAGCCTCCTTCATATAGAAAATATAGCATGAGATGTCAGTTTAAATGCCAGTCTAACAGTGCTCTATCTTCTATGTGAAAGGAAGTATTCTGTACATTTTTCCATGTTTGACATCATGGTGTTTTGAATAACCATGTTCCATATTCATATCGATTTTTTGTTTTTGTTTTCAATTTATGCACAGCACTTGCTCTGAAATTTGGGGACTGAGTACACCAAACACGATAGATCAGTGGGATACAACAGGCCTTTACAGCTTCTCTGAACAAACCAGGTGAATATTCTGCCCTCTCTCGCATCATAAAAATCTTGTGGGAGGGATTGGCTTTGGAGGGTCTGTAATGGGATGCTTTAGCTGTAAAATAGACTAAAATGATTCCTAGGCCTCTCATGGTACAGCATTTTGAAGTATTTCCTTGCTAGTGTAGAAATCAGTGTGTTCACAGCTGATGTTTTGACCAATGAAACTCTTAATTCTACAATTATTCCTTTTTTGTGCCAGTGCTATTGAAAGAATGGGAAGACTTGTTAAATGCAAGCTCTAATGTGATTTGGTATTTATATTAACAAAGTTGGAAAACTTAATTCTTTAGACCTAATCTTACAAAGTGTTTAAACTGCTTTGTATGCCACAAGCTTTCAGTTAAATCTTTCTAATTGGCTCAGATACGAGCTACTAAAGAATTGTTTGTAAATTCTTCAGTAGTTAATGGTGGGCAAATTCTAAACAGGGTCTTTATTTTTTCATGTCACATTACTTGATTTGTGTATTGAGGTTTGTCTCCCATCCCATAACAATCATAAACATCTGCATTTGTGTAAGCATATGCAGTCTGTCTTAAAACTAGCAAAACATTTTCAGCTGGTAGCAAGGCAGATGAAGTGAAGAAGATAAACTGTACAGCCCTTACAAGATGTGCGTTCATGTTTTTTGCATTACTGTTATACTGCCGTGTGGATCACTTGGGCAGCTGACTGCTTATAGGCTTATTTGCAGTCCTGTGGGAATTCTTATGCTTAAAACCATAAAGCATCCATGCCACAGCAAAGCCTTGAGGTGCCTTTAGCAGTGGAAGGGACCATTAAGTGTGTGATTTTGTTTTTAACAACTGTCTTCTGCATTTAAAAAAAAGTATATGGAGCAATCATTCTAAATACTTGGTTGGATGTAAGTGGCTTTTAATGAACTCTAAATTCACTGGCAATGATTTGAGCAGCTCAAAAATAAGTTGACATTGCTTGATATGATCATTTTCATTGCATTTGAAGCCTTTTAAACTAGAGTATAAATGTCACTAGCAGAGTCAATGCACTGAATTCTGAGAGAACTACCCATGTGTGTACTCTGTTGCTCGAGTGATCAAGGCAGCGCACAGTCTGTAAATGCTTCTCAACATCTTTCCCCTGCAGATCTCTCGATGGCCGTCTGCAGGTGTCTCACCGCAAGGGATTGCCACATGTCATTTACTGCCGCCTGTGGCGCTGGCCAGACCTTCACAGCCACCATGAACTTAAGGCAATTGAAAACTGTGAATATGCTTTTAATCTTAAAAAGGATGAAGTATGTGTAAACCCTTACCACTACCAGAGAGTGGAGACACCAGGTAGGAGGACTGCTTCCAACTTTCTGTTGCAGCATCTGCGTGTGCTTGTTCAGCCTAGTGTTTTAAATGAAAAGTAAGAGAAAGGTCCTCTCTTGATAGAAGTGCAAGATTCTTAGAGATACAGTTTTGAGATCATATCCCTGAAAGTTTTTAATAGTAAAGTTACTGAAAAATTCTTACAAATGTGTTTATAAACATTTCCAGGACTGCTAGCAGTTTCCAGCTGGCCAGGTGAAATTTAGACTGAATAGGACAAAAAAAGTGATTTACCTTTGCTAATGTGGAATAGTCTTATTTAAGGCACCTCAGGAATCCCATCTCTTCCAGCTGTGCAAATGTAGTACTAGCAGTGCTGAGTTTCAGAAAATTTCAAAACATCTGAAGAAATTGTCGGATGTTTTAGATTTATTTTTTTCCTTTTAGCTCACAGAATCGTGTATGTTGATTACCAATGTTTTTTGAATTTTGCCTTTCCAGTCTTGCCTCCCGTCCTTGTGCCGCGGCACACTGAGATCCTAACGGAGCTGCCGCCTCTGGATGACTATACCCATTCCATTCCTGAGAACACTAACTTTCCAGCTGGGATTGAACCACAGAGCAATTACATACCAGGTATTTTCTTAACTCCCATGGCGTGTAGACAGCGTGTTCTAACGTTGTGCCACTGGAACAAAGATGGTAATTTCATCCTTGTAAGTGATCGAATTAATTGAAATATGCACTAGTAAATTAGATTTAGTTCATTTTGTGTATTAATTCCAATGGAAATACCTAAACACCATTGTTTGCAGAACATGATCCTGCATGAAACCATCTTGCTGTCATTTCACAATAGCTTACTTGGTTTCATTAGCTTATTTAAGATTCAGAATGCTAATAAGTGCAAAGTAGATCTTCACCTTATGCTTTAAGGCTCTTTCACAAACATACAGGGGTTGCCAAATGCTGTGCACTGGAGGTTGAGTAATAAACTGATGCTCAATCTCATAATATGTAATATGTGGAGAAAAGCTTTAAGTTGCAAAGCAGTGGCTTAAGAAATGTCTTGATCTGTAGTTCACATCAGTAACCTGCTTTAGCTTTTTGTTACTATTGTGTGCATACAGTTTTGTCTTTTTAGTATGAAAGAACAACCTAACAATATTGAACTGTTGAAGAATTTCTCCTCCCCCTCTTTGCCCCTTTTTCCACCCCATAACAAACACCAGTGCTAATCTGCACCCAAACCCCTGTTACCCTCATTGAAACATAAAATCAGTGACCTTTGTTTCCTGCCCCAATGTCCTGTTTGCTATCTCTTCAGGAAGTCTCCTGGAGTGTAAAACCAAGTAAAGCTGAAGTTTGCTCATAAATGTTTAATGCATTCAGTCATGTTACGAATAAGCTGGAAATTCACCTCTGGAGTCTCTGAAAGAATGAGATGACTGCCCCGAAACTCAAATACGTGCTACGTGCAAATTGTACCTGCAGGTCTTAAGCAGAATGTTGCTTGTGTTTTCTTTAAATATATCCAAGAATTGAAATGGCATTAAGCAATCAATTAATTTGACCTTTCTGTTTAATTTTCGCCACATCTGTTGCCACCTTTATAGAGCAATTTAAGGTGCTAGAAGTTGGTGTTGCTTTCTTAACTTGCCTATACTTTTTTGACTCAAATTGAGGAGTTTTGATAACAATTGCAAACAACTTACTGGAAAGCCACCTTTTGCAAATCCAGTGCTATGGAAATGAGCTAAAGTAGTTATTTGCAGGAAGTTTGCTCAAGGTGATTGTAGGAATTCACATGATCTTCAAATGTTTATGCAGGTAACCACACCTCCTTCTCTTTGTCACTGACACCCTCCTCTTGTGCTCATATCGTGGTATCTTACTTTATTTGACCTTGCTGACTTAATCTGGAATGCTTGTCTGGATTCTGATAAGTCTTGTGTTCCTTGACAGCCTTCTTCAGAGAACCGTTTTCTTTAGTGGTAGGGCAGCTACCTGGTAGCTTTGGTAGCTACCACATCTCGTAGCTTTGCATCCCAGTCCTGTCTCAGTACTTGATCTGCAAGAGAGCTTGGTGATCCTGAAGGTGCAGGATGGCCCTTGGGAGCTCAGTGTTCCAGCTCGGGTTCTGGACGGGCTGAGCTGCATCGTCCACGCTTCTGGCAGCACTCAAGCTCTACTACAGATTTTTGGTGCACCACCTGAGTGTTTGTTTCGAGCTGTGTGGTGCTCAACCTCTGACCCTAAACTATTAATAGTAGTACTAGGTGGAGTAAATCTTCTCTGTTCAGGCAGAGGCTAGACATGGAAAATAATCTGTGCCAAAGAGCCTACATTAGCAACTGGAAACAGGAGTCGTGGGTTGGATTGGAAATGTGTATTGACCTTTTGCCACAGCTGTGGGCTTAACTACAGCGAATGATTTGGAGAAGAGTGGAATCCCTTTTATCATGATGAATACTGTAAAAATCTTCAAAATGGCTATGATTTTTGTTATCGTATTTCTTACTAGTGAAGATTTCCCTTAATCATCCCTTTAAATTCTCACTTGAATTTTGTCACATCTATATTTAGCACACAGAATGAATCAAAGATAAAATTCTCTCAGTTCATTTTAATTTAATCAACTGACTTAATCTAGTTTTCTCTCACTGGTTTCCTTCTGATCTCGTGATATTGCAGTACATCTCAGACATGATGTTTGTTATAATTTTATTTTATTTCTTAAGCAAAAAGGCTTTATCTTTAAATTTCTGCTGTTTGGTAATAATGTAATTAAAGGTGTTTAATCCCTGGAAGTTTCAGAGACATTTCTAAGGTGATTGTAGAGATAGTCAGCTTCAAACACTTTCACTAAAGAAACTCAGGTTCTTCCTTTAATATGTAGGAAAAGACATTTGCCCAGTTCAAAGAAAATTATTTCCTGAAAGGCAGTTGGTTAACTTGTTATCTGGATTACAAAGAACATTTTGAATGGAGAAGAGGAACATGCATACTCTCCTGGGTTTTGAAGATATTTCTGAGGAATTAGGCACAGTTTCTGGTATCAGAATGCTTCAGAATTGGTACTAAGTTTACTTTGGTCTGTGAAATCCTGTCTTTAAAGAAAGCGAGTTGAAAGAATAGATGATAGTTTTAATAGAGTTTAGAAGTATTAGTAGTAGTAATAATAGAACTTGTGCCATGTTCTAAGTTAATATAGTTACAAATGAGTCAAATCAACTGTTGGGTATTGAAGAAATACGTATTTGGGGACTGAACTGAAAAATAACCTTTAAATCTAACAACTTCAGTAAGGTGTGGGAGGATATCTGATCTGATGGTTATCCTACATAAAGACAGCTCACATTATTTTTTTGTGGAAGTCACCAGATGGTTTTTTTCATTTGTAATTCTACTAAATATGAAAGCTGTTGATCACAATTGCAAAATTGTTACTCATTGTAGTGACAGCATCTTGTCTTAAATGGAACAAACAAGGATTCTGGTAATTATATAACATATTTGAGCAGTTGACTGACATACGAGAGAAGATACATTTTACATACCAATGAGGCAGGTAATGTGTTTGAAGTCCTACTTGAAGGAAAAAGAGACAGCAAAATGACATTCTGATTCAGTGTTCAGGTGTTACAGAGCTCATGAAGATGTGATGAGAAAATGCACAAGAGTTAAATCTTACAGAAGTTTCGCCAGTCATTCTACAAACTGGTGGATTTTTCTTTTTTTAATAGAAACACCTCCTCCAGGATATATCAGTGAAGATGGAGAAACAAGTGACCAGCAGCTGAACCAAAGCATGGATACAGGTAACCTTTGTTTTTCATTACTTTCAAGGCTTTGGATTACTAGCTGTGATACCTCTGCATGGGAACATGAATTCAGCCCGAAAGGTGGTGGCAGTTTTCCTCTGTAAAACCTGGTGTTTTCTGCTTAAAACACCACTTTCAGTCTTTAATGGACAAAACAATTTTTTGCCAGGAAAATGCTTTTGAAACATTCTGTGACATATTAAATATATTACATTTGTTTTGTAACAGAAGTATACAAGTCTAATTAAGACTTCACCCGAAAGCCTTAAAATAGATTTTAATAGCTAATTGGTTTCAACCATTCCCCAGTAAACAGGTTCATTGAAGCAAAATGTCTGTTGGCCTAAACAAGTTACAGA
The DNA here is from genome assembly GCA_013397725.1 of Rhagologus leucostigma. Lineage (NCBI taxonomy): Eukaryota > Metazoa > Chordata > Aves > Passeriformes > Rhagologus > Rhagologus leucostigma. Next base: position 245,249 of record VZTD01003093.1, read on the forward strand.
CAATCTGTGTTCTGAGAACCTGTCTCTAACTCTGACAAAATTACCACTTCTGCCATATTTCAAATTATTTCTTGTATGGAAGGTTCTATGGCAAAAGTAGCAGCATTTGTGCCTTTGTACGTAAGAGTTTCTAGATAATGTGGTTGACCTTAGACTTGGAGAAAGCACAATTAATGTGCTGGGTAAGAACCTCCTGCTGAGTGTTGGCAGACTTGAGTGTGCTTGGTTAGCTAATGTTAGCAACCATTTTCAGTAAGTTGGAATCAGCTGCACCAGTTTCTGTAAGAACTGTAATGTTTTCCCACTATGTGACAATAAATACCTTAATTAAAACAGCTTGACATCAGCAGTCACTGTAGGAATGTTTCTGTGAAAGTCTCTCTGTATTTTGCTGCCTTGTGTGCAAATTGTATTGTAAGGGTCATGTTTTTCTGAGATTTTAATTCCTCCTTCTGGGAAAGAATTACTTCCTCAAGTGAGGAAATCTAGCTTGCTCTTTTCTGGAGATCATAGAATCATAAATTATAGAATGGTTTGGGATAAAAGGTACCTTAGAGACCCTCTCTTTCCACCAGGGACACCTTGCACTACCCCAGGTTGCTCCAAGCCCTGTCCAGCCTGGCCTTGGACACTTCCAGGTATGGGGCAGCCACAGCTTCTCTGGGAAACCTGTGCCAGGGCCTCACCATCCTCAGCATAAAGATTTTTTTTCCCGATATCTAATCTAAATCTCTCCTCTTTCAGTTTGAAGCCTTTCCCTCTTGTCCTGTCACTACCTGCTCTTGTAAACAGTCCCTTTCCAACTTTCTTGAAGGCTCCCTTCAGATACTGGAAGGCTTTTCCAAGATAAACCTTCTCCTTTGAGAACAGAGATGTCTTCTTGTCTCATCCTCTCTTTCTTACCTGCTTTTTCACTGAATTTGGGAAGTCACTACCTTCTCACTGGATAAGTGCATAAATAATGTTGAGAGTGTGCACGAAGTGAGAGTTCTGCCAAATACAATGCTAAGTCAATTGAGTCTGTGAGGAGGGGTGGGTTCTCAGAAGTCTGGAAAATTGAATGAAATCCTAATTCAGAGTAAGTGTGTGATGTTCCAGAAAACTGTGGTTTCTTACTCTGAAAAACTTCAATGTAAACCTGATTTAGATAATGGTTATGCCTACTGATCTGAAATAACAAAAACCATTTGCTCTGAAACCTGTCTGTCTTGCTTCAACAGGATCTCCAGCAGAGCTGTCTCCTAGTACTCTCTCTCCAGTTAATCATAGCCTGGGTAAGCTGGAAATACTTACAATTATTTCTCTATGTGTGGTGACACTTCATTATAAATGTAATTACTTTAAAAGTGAAAATGCACTGTAAGAAATTAAGAGCTATATTAAGAGGTGACTGTTGGGTTGGCTTCCTGATGTTAAATGTAATGGGGCTGGGTTAATCACTTGTTAACAATTACTTTATTTCTGTACCTGTTGAGCTCCTAGCAAAGAGAAAGAGTGATATCTTTCTGTGTGCAGGAATTGCATTTATAAAATAAATAGCTTTAAGGATGTTTGCCTGTCCCTAATGCTGCCCAGACTTGCTGTCTCCCTTGTGTGTGTGCTCTGCTGCTCTTCTCATGTACTGTTTCACCTGTAACCACAGCACAGTTGTTGGCTCCCACATTAGTAGCCCACCTGCTTTGATCCGGTGCCATTGCTGTGTGTCTGTGTAAGTGCCTCAGGAAGATCAGATTGCCATGGGTTTTTTTAAGGAATGGTGACAGGATGTGACAGGAAAATGCTGTTCAGAATGCTGAGTAAGTAATTAGGGTAGGTAAAAAGGGGAAGCAGTGAAGAAAAAACTGAAGATATACAGGGAAGATACTGCACTCTAGCAGGGGACAATAAAGTATATTAGAACTACCTTTATCTAAAGAGACAGTGTAATACAAGAGAACGTGATTTTCATATTATTTTTTTCCTTTTTGTTGTTCAGTGTTTGATAGTTTAATCTTTTCTTTAACGCTGCCAAAATGTTTGCAAGCTACAGAAAAGGCAACAGGAATGTCTCAATGTCTGGCGCTCAGAGCACCATTAGCTTAATCATTTTGCCGAGCAAAATGCAAGTACTGAACTAAATGAGCTGTGGTCAGATTAGATCACCCCTTCTTCCCCTCCTCCTTCCCTTGTGTGGAAGATTGAATTCCATTCTGTTTACTGAAGTAGGTAAAAAGGACAGCAAGCAAAATATAGTTTTAAGTAGTTTGAGGAGACTACTGCTGTCATTTCTGGGAGAGACAAATAGCACGGTAGATCGATCTACTTTCAGCCTCAAAATCTGTGTTAAGCTTGGTTTTTAAAATTTTTTTTTAGACTTGCAACCAGTTACTTACTCGGAGCCTGCGTTTTGGTGTTCAATAGCATATTATGAATTGAATCAAAGAGTGGGAGAAACCTTCCATGCGTCTCAGCCTTCCCTGACTGTAGATGGCTTTACAGATCCATCAAATTCAGAGCGATTTTGTCTAGGTCTGCTTTCCAATGTAAACAGAAATGCTACAGTGGAAATGACAAGGCGACATATAGGTAAAGATCTCTGATCTTTTAACTATTTAATTTCATTTTGTTGGTTAAATTATCTGGAATGGTCCAGGTAGGATGTGTGTTGGGTTCCTTTCACCCTTGTGCAGCCAGCCATCAGCCTTACATCTCAGGGCTTGTCAAGGATAGTTTGGTCTCTCTGGCTGAGAACAGAACTGGAAAGACACAGAGTCACTGCTTCTGAAATTAGGGAGAAATGTAGCAGCTTCTGCCACTGAAGCCAGTTTGAATTGGGAAGAGATGTAGTGATGGCTGGAGCTGAAAGGAGCTGCCTTTCCTCCCTCAGTAGCCCCTAAGCTGGTGGCAGCAGCAGTCACACAGCTGTCACGCTGAGAGCAGCACAGGAGGAAGCCACTCTACCCTGTGGCATTCCTGTTGCTCACATTGCTGTTCTTGTCTTCTGGAAAATGATGGTGCACCAAAGCATCCCCGGGGGGCAGATTCTTGGCTCTCAGGCTCCTCAATGGGCCACTCTGCCCTGGGCAGCATTTATATTCAGAATTGAAATTTAAGCTTTAATTACAAAATATTAACATGTTGCTTAGTTTATTGTAGTTTATAAACTGCGGAGTGGACACTGACAGGATGAAATTCTGAATTCTTTTCTGAAATGGGAAAACTTGCTATTGAGAAAAAGCTGTTATTGAGAACACATTGTTTTGAGATGATTAAGATTGTCTTTGTAATGGTTAGTCAAGAATGTTGTTTTCCACAATGCAGTGTCTTGACTTCGGGTTCTTCAGTAAACTACCTTAATTCTTTCTCTTTTTTTTTGGATACTTTCATTAGCAACATTTATGAGATTTTTTTGTTGTTGTTTTTACTTTCAGTAAAATTTCAACCTCTTCAGTAGAACTGACTCCTTTTATTCCAAGTCCAAATGCCAAATCCAAATGCTTGTCTAATAAAATTTTAGATGTGCAGAAACGCAGGCTGTGCCTGTGCTGAGTGGTCAAAATGATCAATGACGAGGAAAAGCGAAAATCTCGTGCACCCTCACTCTTTAATAGAGGAGCTCACATTTTGTTTGAAAAATCGTTTTAACGAAAAAGGCAAATGGAAACTATGGGCTATAAGGGATCTGTTAATTATAAATAGTTCTCTCTGGGAGATCAATTGCACATTATTTACTTTCTGCTGGAAATAAACCATGCAGATTTGTTTTCCACTCAGAGAGACAGAACAAAATAACAGTTTAAAAGTAGACAGCTGGGATTTTTTTTTTTACAGGTATTTTTTTGTAATAGGGCTAAATGAAGTCATGTTGTTTTTGTTAAAGCAGTACAGGGGTATGCAGTGGGTTGTGAAACAGTGTGGGTGCATGTAAGCAGAGAGTACTGCAGTGGTGATCTTGTGTTTCCTCTTTTGATCGTAGTGGCCTGTGCTGCTTCACATACAATGCTTTAATATTAGCACAAGTTTTAATTCTGTTTTAATGAACACTGCTTCTGAGCTTGGATTTGGTTACAAGCCATTATTTGGCTGGAAAATTCTCTTCCACTTTTGACGAAAAATTATTCTGCTTCTCCTTTCATATATTGTGTATTCATGGGAGAAAAATGCAGCTTAATTGTGTTCTGCTCCTGCTACAGCTGTCAGCAGAGCAATGAGGTCCTGTAGATAATTGATTTCTGTTTTTGTTGTAAAGAAAACCTTGGCCTTCTCTGAAAAATAAACTCCCTTGTTCCCTAATCTGCTTGTGTCATATCATAACTAGAGTTGCTTTGGATTTTGCTACAGGCAGGGGAGTGCGTCTGTATTACATTGGTGGAGAAGTTTTTGCCGAGTGCCTGAGTGATAGTGCGATCTTCGTTCAGAGCCCCAACTGTAATCAAAGATACGGCTGGCATCCTGCAACTGTGTGCAAAATTCCACCAGGTTAGTAGCTTACCAAAGGTCTCATGTGAAAGTACCCAGTGGAGGCATTCACTGAATGACATTTGCTTTCCTTTTTTGTAATTTCTTCGTAGATTCAGCTTCTGTGTAGCAAGCACAAGTGTATTCACTGACTGTACCTTTTTGACTCTTCATAGGATGCAATCTAAAAATCTTTAATAACCAAGAATTTGCTGCTCTTCTGGCTCAATCTGTGAATCAGGGCTTTGAAGCAGTTTATCAGCTTACTAGAATGTGTACCATAAGAATGAGCTTTGTTAAAGGATGGGGGGCTGAATACAGGTAAGAAAAGAAAACCCTTTGTTCTTTAAAAATTTAGAGTTAATAATTTTTGTTCTTTCACTAGTATACCATTTCTGTCTGGCTTGAAAGCCATTCTTACACACTTCTAGCTGCTATTCTGGATATGCTGTCTGCAAATTGAACCCATATTTTACTTTTTTCTCCCCCTCAGCTACGGAACTGCTGAGTTACAAAGTCCATAAACTGATTTTAGTGTTGCATTGAAGCCAACTGTTGAGCAAGGAATGTCGTCAAAGTTCCCTTCCCTTGCTTAGTCCTGCTGGCTTGCATGTTGTGGTGAAGTCCTTGACAACATCTTGAAGTTTCACAGTTCTTGCTGTGAGGTCATTTGCTGTTTTTTAGACCTGCAGTCGTTCTGCTCTCTGTCCTGTTCTGCATGTAGCACGAGTTCCTTAGGTTGTGGTGCAGGATGGGGTTGGTGGTACCCAAGGGAGAGACTTGCAGTGCCGCTTGCAGAATGAAATAGCTAGAGAGCATGCATCTAAGGGATGGCAAGTATTTTGGAACTTGTAGTGGAAAAAGCTTTGCAGGAGTAAGATGACTGTGTTTATGTAGTAAAACTTCTAAAAACAGTTCTTTGAGTGGAAAAAATAGCATTCTGTCTGCTTTTGAATAGATTCCAATTGTATTTTCTATTAGCACAAATGAAAAGCTGTAGTTGAGGACAGTGCCTGTTTTTAATATAGTCTGGAAACTCAGGAAGAAAAGGAGTTGACTTCTAACTGAGCAGTTTTAAACATTTCATTATTTTGGAGAGCTAGAACTGTGGTTTTAAACAAATCTCTTAAACCTCTCTAGAAACTGTCCACTGAAAGAATGAAGTCTGACTTGTCAATACCCTAATGAAATACATAATGTTTTTTTTTTTTAAGCCATATCATTTCTGAAGTTGAATAATGGCATGTAGGCTCCGCTTGGGTTGATGCCTTTATCTGCTCTTGAAATACATACATGTAAATAGCAGTGTCGGTATGTGAGGGAGGTTTCTCAGCTAAATGAAGCCAATTTTGTAATAGTCTAATGAGATGAAATGAGAAATTTGAGTAATGGAATAAATTGGTACCTCTTTTGTTAGGAAGAGGTACACAAGAAAAAAATCTGGCTCAGGTTTAAAGAGCTATTGGATTTGGCTCTGAAGGAGTTTGTATACACTTAGGCATAATTAAATACAACATTCAAATCTGAGCAGAAGAAAGGCTTAATCAGGCAGATTATATAGAGGCATCTGGAAGTGAACAGAGTGTAAGTGCTGGTTTAAAACTGTGGAGAGGCTTTTGTTAAAGTTACTTCTGAGTGGGGAGAGTGTTGATGGTTGGTTTATAAACTGTTCGTAGACCATAGGATTGAAAAAGTGCACTGGTGGACTGCCAAAATAGCACAAAAACTGGTTGCTGAGTAATGCTGAACTAGTTTCTTTGCACCTCTCTTTTAAGAAGATGCTGATAAATTACTGATACACAAAGCTTGTAAATATGCTGCAGCTGGGATTAGAGCAAGAAGAGGTGGCTCCAGCAAACACAACCTTGAATTTAAATTAATGTAGTCTGACTTGTCAAAATGGACCAGGAAACACTGTAAACCCCATCACTCTTGTTAAAATGTCCGTGCTTCATTATTATGAGAAAAAACATTTCTCATAGAACAGGCTTGGGCAAAGGCAAAGCATTACTTGCATTTTAGGCATATGTGCATAAACGTGCAGGTATGGCAAGGTGATGTTTTATAGGCTTGGTAGACAAAATACCTTACAAAGCTTTTTTGCTTTGTTACGTGTTGGCCCAAATTTGGGATGGTAGAAGTTCGGATCACCAGACAAGTGTTCCTGTTAGCACAGGAACTATCCAGGTCCAGGATCATCTTTTAAAGAAAGTTCGGTAGAGGTAATTAGTGATCTTTGAACTGGAAATCTGTGGGTTGAAGAGGCTGAGTTTTTAACTTTAAGATGGTTCCTTAGTGACTGTCACTATTTAATCGATTTTTACCAGCCTAGTGCAAAGCCAGGGTTGTTGAACAGATCCAGTTGTAAAATTTTGAGGAAGTGTGTTGTGAAACACATTGTAGGGGAGTTGACAGTGGTGGAATAATGAACTTCCTTCTTTGGAAGAGGATTCAGGAGTAAATGGAATTATATTTCCTGTGGTTTAGATTTGTTTTTCTATTGTATCACTTTGTTCTGGCATAGGCATTCGGGGCTAAGATAACTGTTTTGTAGAGTGCTGCAAGAGCACAGACCCAGCTGCTGTCTTCTCCTAGAAAATGTGAAACTTTTTAAATCAGTCTTCACTGTCTTAATCTTTCTGCCTTTTCAGTTGCTCTGTTTATATAAACAGATTTCCTTAAAGCAAAGGGCTGCAGTGCTGACAGTAGAAATGAAGGAGCTGGGTTTGTGTCTGATTAATCTGCTGCCTTTGAATCTTGGGATAGCTGGAATTACTAGGAAAAACTGGCTTAGCAACCATAGTCTTGCCAATCTAGTTAGGGAAAACTCCCATGCCTGGAGTGGGTACAGTGAAATAACAGGATTTCTCAGTCAGAGTATGTCCAATACTGATTTCTTTACTTTGGAGATGAGAAGGAAGATGTTTGAATAACAGGTCTCTGAAACAAAGGAACATGGGAGAGAGAATGAAGCTTTTATGGTTGTCAGTCCTTCAGCTTTACTGAAATTTGTTATATGGTGTTTAATTAAGGGCTTCTATTGTGGAAAATTATAGGCAAGTTAGTGTAGAAGACAGGGGAAACATAATTTCTACTTCACTTGTTTGTGTGAGGATGTTACAGTACAAAACACATGTAGAAGTGTAAGATTACAGGAAATCAGAGATAGTTTGGTATTCATTTGAGATACCATCAGTTAGCACAGTATAACCACACAGGGTGTTTTGATACAGTGTTTCTGACAACATCTACCAATTTCCTTATACATTTATCATCCCATTTGCTCCAAAAAGCCAGAGTTTATGATCACCATAGCATTGTGCTGTATGGCCACCCTGACAGTGCAGAGCCAAGGGTTTCTATTCCATATTTCTCAGTCGTTGCCTATAAAATTCAAATCCAGTTATGCATGCAGACTCTTGGAAGGCTGAGATACAGCTGCATGCAGTTGTTTGTGGTGTGAACACTGCATCAACCTTCACTTCTGAATTTGCTTTTAGAAGTAAGGCGCTTGGTGTGGCACTTGCAGGAAATACTGCTGTTACTATTCTCCAGAGTGGAATATTCTTGATGTATTATGGACAAACATGTAATTATTGATATGTCTTACATATGTGAAGTGCTTTGGAGTTTTGGGGCCTTTTTTTTTTTTCTGGAAAAAGTTTAGTAAGTTACAATAATGGTTGCAGATTTTTGTATCTCTGTGTACTAGATACAGATGGAAACATATTTAATCATATGATGCAGAATTTTGTGGCAGCTGAACATGCTTTCTGGCTGTAGCGGGTTGACCCTGGCTGGATTCCAGGCAGCCACCAAAGCAGCTCTCTCACTCCCCTTCACAGCTGGACAGGGGAGAGAAAATAGAGCAAAAGGGTCATGAGCTGAGATAAGGACCGTGAGAGATCCCTCACCAAATACCATCGTGGGAAAACCAGGCTTGAATCAGAGTTACTGAATGAATTTATTGCTAACACAATCAGAGCAAGATAATGGGAAGTAAAGTAAGACCTTAAACACCTTCCCCCTCTTGCCAGCTCTACCTCCTCCCCCAGCTGCAAAGGGAAGTAGGAATGGGTGTCATGGTCAGTTCCTCACATGTGTTCCTGCCACTGCTCCGGGAGGAGTCAGAATCCTTCCCCTGCTCCAATGTGAGGTCCCTGCCACAGGAGACAGTTTTACATGAACTTCTCCAGTGTGAGTCCATCCCATGGGCAACAATTCTCCATGAACTTGTGCAGCGTGGGTCACAGTTCCAAAGGGTGCAGTCCTTCAAGGACAGGCTGCTCCAGCATGGGCTTCCCTCTCCACAGGCTTTCCTCTGGGTCACAGTCTCCTCTCAGGCATCCCCCTGCTCCAGGGTGGGCTCCTCCAGGGGCTGCAGGTGCATCTCTGCGTCCCCCTGCCCTCCGTGGCCTCAGGGGCACAGCTGCCTCACCATGGGCTGCACCAGGGGCTGCAGGAGAATCTCAGCTCTGGCACCTGGAGCAGCTCCTGCCCCTCCTCCTGCCCTGTCCTTGGTGTCTGCAGAGTTGTTCCTCTCACATGTTCTCACCCTGCTCTTCTCTGACGATTACAACCGGGCAACAACTTTATTTTCTTCTTAAATCTGTTATCCCAGAGGCATCACTGTTCGTAACTGGCCCAGCCTTGACCAGCAGCATGTCCATCTTTGGATCTGCCAAGGATGGACTCTGCCAGACATGGAAGAAGCTTCCGGCAGCTTCTAACAGAAACCACCCCTGCTACCAAAACCTGGCCACACCAACCCAGTAGAGTGACTTTTCCCTATTCTTTGTTTTCTAGGCGGCAGACGGTAACAAGCACTCCTTGCTGGATTGAGCTTCACCTGAACGGGCCTCTACAGTGGCTGGACAAAGTATTGACTCAGATGGGCTCCCCTTCAGTTCGCTGCTCCAGCATGTCCTAGAACTCTCCTCTGTCACCAGTGGGCTAAAAATCGAGTCCAGTCAACAGACTTAATATAACAGCTCGTCTGTCGTAGTATTTGTGTGTGGTCCCCATGAACTGTTTACTATCTAAAAAGGTTTTTTAAAAAGAAAAAAAAAAAAAAGTAAAAGAAAAAAAAAGAAAAGAAAGCAGACTGAGATCAGCACTTGAGGTCTCATCAGTTAAAGCACCTTGTGGATTCTGTTTCCTATACTCTGATACTAGATGAAAATTTAGTGTATAGAAAAGCCTTCTTCAGAAAGAAGGGACAGTTCTAAAGACTCTTTAATGGTGTTTTTTATTGGGTATATAATTGAGTGTCCTAATGGTTATCAATAACATGAATAGCTAAGTATATATACAGATAATGTATCATGATCTCAAATATCACAGTATTGTGCTGTTCTACATTTTAGTTCCCATAAATAGTCATTTTGGTTTTTTGACTGGGGCAAGTATCCCATAAAATTCCAAGACTTTTCTCCCTTATTCTTTTATATTTTTTTTATATAAGCAGCTTTTCAAGTTGTCCTAAACATAAAAAGACTTTCCTTATAGAAAAGCTTGATTTTTTGCTGCGTTCTTAAAGAAAAAGAAAGTCCCTCCATTGGAAGGGAAAGAAACGTCTTGAGATTCGTCTGTGAAGGCTTAAGACACTTTATACACTTAATGGGGCCTAAAGTGAATTCATATTATAAATTCTGAGTATCCATCACACTAACAGTTGCTTTTTGATACCCATCTGAGTTGATGCATCTGTTGCCAGCAGTATTGCTGGCAGTGGTGTAATTTGGGACTTTTTTTCTACCTTGGATCATTGAAATGAGTGGTTTTTCTCATGGAATGAGAATTTACCATGGCTTTGGATTTTGGATTAAGTACACAAGGTTATTGGCTTAACCCTTACATCTGTATTTTTTTCATTGAATAAGTCTTACCCCTTATTATCTGTATTTTTTTTTTTCATTTTTTCATATGTCACTAAAAATAATGGGGTTTAGTTTTTGGAGCCATATACCTTGAAAAATCATTTCCCGGGGTAAGCTAGACTCTTTTTGTTTAGGTTTTAAATAGATGCAGCTTCTTAACATATTTCAGTAACAGAATTTAAATTTCTTATCTGAGTCGCTTTTATAGTTTACTTACACACCAGATCATACGCATTCATTATGTCATAATGGGCCTTGTTATTAAAAGTAGTTGCTTCTGCAAAACCTCTAGAATAGTGGTTGCTGAGGTATGACCAGCGAAGGAGGACTTCCAGGTTCTTCATGACAGTGCATGTTATTGTGAACCCTTGGACACTACAGCTGCACCATATTAAAAATATTCTGAAATATATTCTACAAATAAGTCTGGGTTGGGGCTGGGTTGGGAAACTGTATAGAAGGGTTATTCTGACTTGAAAAATACACATCTTACTAACAATCTTGTGATCTAGCTGTCTGTCATTCTTTTGTTATTGTGGCAGTAGCAGGATTGCCTTTGTCTGTTTTTTTTCCATGGTTTCATCAATTACACTAGTTCTGTACTTTGTAAGTACAGCTAGTGATAACTTAGCTTTGAGAACAAAAATGTGGCCAGTGTTACAGCTTTTAATCACTTGACTGAATTGATGATAGTGATGGATATTTTTATGCCATAATGACTAGGGCATAGAAGCAATACCAAAAATCAAGCCTTGAAAAAGTGGGCCAGACACCTTTCAAAAATTGGCAAAGCAGTTACCAGTTTGTGCTAGTTTTACCAGTAGACTAATGTATTGGTAGAACTCGTGAACCTAAGAGATAAGCTTCATGCGTGTTGCATTTGCCTAATATGTGAATACACTAATAAAAGTTTTAATTCTCACAATGGCTCTTTGGGTTTTTTTTTTTAATTAATTGCTGTCTATATTTTTTTTGTTGAAGGTTAGGAGTTACCCTAACCCACCCGGATAAATAGTACAAGTGTGTCCTGCATGTGGTGGGTGGAAAGGTTGAGTTTAGATGTTAATACCACTTTCTATGCAGCTGTTGTGGAGGTTCTGGGTCTGTGTGTCTTTGGTGGTGCAGACTCCTACTCCTGATGCAGTTTATAAAGCAGTTGCTTTTCCCTGCCGCAATCAAATTGCATCTTACTATCTCTGGTGTTCACTGTCACCTGTAAGACCGATAAGAGCAGCTCGTCTGGGTCAGGCTCACATTTTTGAGCAGGTTGCTGCTTGAATCAGTTGGGTGGCCTAATTCTGTGGTCTCCTTGCTATGGATTTCTGAATGTGCCTTTCACCTGCAGCGGTGTTCATTGCTTTGCCTTGAACACTGTAGTAACCTTGACTCTGGCTCTTCTTGTGGTGGGCACTTCCAAGGAAAGTGGCAGCACCCTGCAGACATTGCCTGTGGTGCTGCCTGTGTGCAGGACCGTTCTGCTCTGTGTTGAAGTCACTGTTTTTGACTTACGCTAGTGCCACTGAAATGTTCTGCTGTTGCTGCCAGCCACAGCTTAGAGGCACAAGGGAACTTACCTGTGTTTGTGATGTTTGCTTGTCTATGTTTCATTTAAATGCCTTTGACAGTTCTTGACTAACTTTAACCTATTCCTGTTTCTTAATCCACTGCCTTTCTGACTTACCCACTGCTGTTCTGCTGTTCTTCAAAATCATGCAGATGACCTCAGCATCTTAGTGCAGAATGCCTGTGGTACCTAAGGAGTGTGGCTTCCTCCCTCTCCTCTTCTGCCAGTCAAAGTAGTGATGTCCAAAATACAAATAAAACATGATTTTTTTTTTCAGTGGGGCTATTTTCTAAAATAACACTTGCAGCAAGCAGGGAGTACACAAGTGGAGATGCTTTCAGTAAAGTATGGGTAGCCAGCTGCTTACCTGTAGCACACAGATGGAAAAACTCTCTACAAACTCTGTGTTGCACTGACTTTGTTTCCATGAGCCTGGGTGGTCCTGATCTCTTGTCACTAGCCCTGCCTGAGCTTTTCATAGTATTGCCAAAACCAAACACCAGGTAATTGATGTAAACATCCAAGCCTAAAAATGATTTTTGAGTTGCCTTTTGTCAGCTTGGAGGCACAGAGTTGACTTTTCTGAACTCTTCCTCCAAAGAAAAACCTGATTTCGTTTATAAGTTGTCTCAGGGCTGAGGCTTTGAGAACCATGTCAAATGCCTGGACTTTTGCAGCTTTAAACTGTGAGAATTGATAGTAGAGTCATTCCCCTTCTTTTTGTGTGTGGTTCCTGTTTAGGTGGCAAGCTCCCTGCAATAGGAATTCTCTGCTTGTACTTTATTTTGTGTGGAGTCCTTTTACTTCCAGGTGGTGCTACACAAATCCAGAACACCGTGAGAGCTATGGTGTTCTCTTGTTTTTATTCAGGACACTGTGTTTCACCAGAACTTAATCTCCTTGAGACGAATTGCAGGCAAGGAGAGTAAATAATTTAACTTGAGACTCCCTGTAAAATCAACAGGGAGAGGTAAAATCTCATTTTGGCTGTCTGATAGCATAGGCTGTTGGCTGAGAGGCCTGTCTTAAGCTCATAAAGTAAATACAAATATCTCCCTTAAAAGGTTCTCTGGTGCTATCAAAGTAGTCAGCTAAGATGTTTAGGAATAATAGGTTTAAACTAATTAACACACAGCTAGAAATCACAACTACTATACTTCACCAGGCTCTTTATTTTCATGTGTCCAACTTTTCATGTTGAAGTGGGAGGGTGTGAAGTTTGGGGGTTTGATAATCATCTGCAGCTCTGAATAGCTGGCACAGTGAACTGTGTTTTGTTTTAGCCTTCAAACTTGTCACACTTCGTTGTGGTTACAGCTTTTTTTTTTTTTTTAGCATTGCAAACTGAAATTTTACTGCAGCTGGGTTTTGAGTTAAAATATTGTGAAATACAGGATTTCACTGTACTCCGCCCACACAGTGTTTTACTTGAGTATGAAGCACTGTTCTTTTTACCAAAACGAGTTTGACTAACCTAATTTTGGGGATGCTGAAGCTTCAGTGCTAGCTCTGAAGCATGTGAGGTACTTTTTTGGTTTAAAAAATTATAAAAATAGCAAATAACATGCCAGCTGCATTAGCAACCGCTTCTGGAAGGACCTACTCAGGAACTTAATTTGCAACTGGTCTGAAACTTTATCGCTATTAAAAAAATATTAATGAAATATGTTTTTCGTGACCACTTAAGCTTGGCTAGCAAATAATCATCATAAACCGTATTTAAAGAAGGCCATTTGAAAAACCCTTCAGTCTTGTTAGTCCTCTTTCCATTTCTCATGGGTAAAAAGTTCTCTTGAGTAAGATTGACATTTCTTCTCTTGGGAAAGCATAGTGTGTGGAGCAAGGTTCTAGTCCTGGATTGTCACAGCTACAAGAGCTGGAACCAAGGCTTCAAAGCTGAGAGCAGTCTTTGATGTCGCATTAGCTGTTGTCTCATTAACTGTAATCAGGATTAAATCTAGTTAGCTGGCAGAAGAAAAATGAATGACAATGGATATGTAACGATGTCAGACCTCAGTCCTCTTGATCCTTCTCCCCCGTGTAGAAGATAGAGTCAGAATGGTTTTGATAAGGCCCAGTTGCTTGTCCTGTTCCTTTTGGAACAGGATCCAAGGTGTCTATGGGCATAGGCATTTTGGCCTTACTGTTCTCCCAGCAGGGGAAGGTGAAACAAAGCAAGCTTCTGACACTCTTGATTTTTCTGTTAGCAGCAGAATTTTTGCTCTATTTGCTCACCTAAAACTATAATAAGGTATCATAAAGAATTTATGCCTCATGAATTAATTGAGCTTATGAGCAATGTGTACCTGAGGCTGCGAATTCAGTTTGATTTTAAAATTCACTCTGCTCTGAAGTCTTGTTTGCTTGCCTTTTCATTTTGAAGTAAAATTCCGAGAACAGCTGTTGTGCACTTAGTGTAGAGGCTTATTAAAGGTAGGTTGCCAGCAGTTGCAGTTTATCTTTGGGTAAAGAGTTGGATGCTCTCCATCAGTTCGTATTTAATCTTGGAGAGGAGTTGTTTAGAAGATGGTCACCTTTGATCAAGGAGTAACTACACAGGGAGACCAGAGCCTCAAACATGCACCCATTCCTGAGGAAACTGGAGTAGAGGCAGGTCAAGGTGTAGACCCAAGGCCTGGACCAGGGAATTGCAAAAGCTCCAGGTATCTGCCACACACTCAGAACTCTTCAGAGATACCAAACAGTTGGGCAGATACACTGGAATTGTCTAGATGCATGAATTACTTTGAAATGACACCAATGCATAATGAATTTAGACACTTCAGAAATACTGTCTTTTCCATTTGTGTTGCATGTCCTTGAAGGGTGGATCTGCAGAATTCACAAAGTGAAGCTGAGAAAAATGCGTGCGTGTGAGCTGGTGAGATTCATGTGGGGGTTGCTCGGCACGGATTCCCCGGGGCTTTCACACCTGTGTGTTGGTGTATTTTTTTTTTCCCCTCTGCAGTCACTGATTGGAGTCTGCGGTTAAAAACAAAAAGCCTCAGGCAGCACAGGCAAGTTTCTTGGGAGAGGGGCAGGACTGGATCGTAGTGAAGCTCTGGGAAGATTCACCCTGATCTTACTGTGAAGAGATCTGTGAGCTGCAGGAAGAATTACCCTGCTGGGTAACACCATGTGAAGGACACTGTACTGTCACAGGGGGTGTTGATTCAGGTATAGGCCCAAGGGCAATTTCTTACGGGCCTGAGCCAACTTGTTCACAGATAGCATTAGCTGAGCTGTGTGCCCGTGCAGTGCGTCCTCACGTGCTTGGTTCCAAAGCTGGCAAAGGCAGGGGGAGCCTGGGCTGGTCTCCCCTGCAGACATAAATGGGTGAAGCTCAGCAAGGTCCACCTGAGGGCTGATTGAATAATCACTACCCAGGCTGCTGCCTAATAGTGGAAAAAGGACTTTTGCCGTGTGTTTTTGTAAGCGGTCTGATGAATAGCAAAGGGCATTAAGTTTGGTAGAGGAGGTCCTGGAAGAAAAAAATAATTGTAGCAAGGAACAAATGAAAATGTCTTTTGGATGAAGAGCTGTCAGCAGATGAGGAGCTCAGCAGCGTGGCAGGACTGTCAGGCACTGAGGCAGGCTGTGGGCTGGGAACTACTGTGGTCACACTGGAGAGTGTCCGTGTCCAGACTGGACATTCCTAACAGGATCCTGGTTTGCACAGGAGATGCGTCTCTCTCACAGAGGTGTATGTTCGTAACCCAGCTTCTCTTTTGGTGCTTAGGCCTGGGAAATGATAACATTAATTTAGAAACAATAATCTCCTTCTAGACAAGTACACTTATCTTTTCTTCTACAGCTTCAGAGGTCTGAGAGTCCAATGGGAAGAAAAACCACAGCAATTAGCAACGCTGCTGTTAGTACTGATGGGAGGGAAAATGTCTTCATAATGTATTCAGACTTTGAGGTTTGTGCAGTGTACGAAATTAAAATGGGCAAAGAGCCAAGGCTGAGAAATACTAAGGTTTAGTAAAACAGGAAAAGTGGTGGAGCTGAAAAAAAGAATGAGAGGGTGGCTGAGGCTCAGCCTCAGCAGTGGTACGTGGTCATATAGGCACCCTGAGCAGCTATCTGAACGCTCATGATACGCATCTGCTAGTTAAAGATCATAAAACTCATTTTCCTTTTGTTACAGCACTGGAAGAGTTGTTGGCGCACAGGAGCAGGTTTAATGGAAATGGGGCTGAGGAGCACAAATCCAGTTTTGCATCCCTTGTTGTCAAAGATAAGGCTCGGCATAGCCCCTTCTGGAGCAACTTGAGCTCCAGACTGAAGAACCAACAGGACTTGTCCTGTCTCCTGGTGGTGACCTGACTGCTAGGATAAGCAGTCTTATAAATAAATTGTAATAAATACCCCACAACCTCTGTGGGAAGAGGTTTGCTGTAATACCTGCATGAATTTTTATTCTGAAAAAGACACTTTTAGGTTTTTCTTTAATGCTTGGACGGTCCTCGGGAGTGTTCAAGTGCTCCTTGGCAAATAATACATCTCATCCTGTAGCATGAAGGTGTTTTGTGGTGGGGTTTTGGGAGGGATGGCTTTATCTTTGAGGGATTTAGAAGAGAGACTGACTTACTGAAAGTAAGTCAAAAAACTTTTTTGTCTCCTGCTTTTGTTCTAAAAATGCTTAGTCCAAAATTAGTGGAGTTTTGCACGACAGCAGCCACGCTTGCAAAATGTGGAGAAGACGCTATGCTCTTCTGAGGCCCTGAGGAAGAATATTAAAGAGGAAATTTCTCCGGAATACTTATTTGCCAATAGCAGGAAGTCCTATTAGAAAGGGGGAAGAAAAAACCCACTTCAAAGCTTTCTTCTTTAAAACAGGGCAGGGGAGGTAGGAATGGAATTAGTGTGCAAGTAACAGTCTAAATATTTCGACTGTGTTTGGATTGCACTGGGTTGAAATTTGCCTGGCTGATGGACCAAAGCCTTGATGAAGTGAAGCTTGAAGAGACTTAATTTCAAGTCTGGACACTTGGTCCTAAACGTGCATTATATTTTTAGTTTGCTGTTTCAACAGACACCCTTGTTCTGTGTAGTTTCACTTGGCTGACAACAGCGGCGTGACAAAGGTGTTCTCTCTTCACCGAAGACACTCTGAAACAGGTCAGCCATCGGTTGAATTATCGATTTTGTGTGATGTAAGAAACTAACTTGGTGCCTCTGGGAAGGCAGTTCTGATCTCTGTACCATCCCAAGGACAAAAACTTCATGTCAGCACTCCCATTTCCCATGTGCACATTCACACGTACCCTCTTGGACCTTATTTCTGCTCATCACGTTGAAATCAAGGGGGTCTAGCAGAGGTTTGCTGCAGTAATGCCGTAAGTACATGATAATGACCATAATTTTTGTGTTCTCTCTGAACTCCACCTGCTGTGATGAGTTTACACAAGTGGACCCTTGGGAGTCAAAACCCATCCAAAAGTGACTGTGAAGTTTTGGGATCTGTTTGTACCCAGTGCTTCCCCCAGGCATGCTCCGAGGCCTGAGACACTCGAGCAGAAAGAATGATTTATCCTGACTTTGGGATGATGAGCAGAACTTCGGGAAGTTGAATCTCTGGCATGGGATAAGCAAAGATCCCTCTTGTCTGCCCCTAGACCCCGAGCCTGGTTCTGTCGAAAGATCTGGGTATGTTTAGAAGAATTAATGTGCTGTTAATTAGCACTGCAGTAGGCGGCACTGGTCACACCAATTGCTGACGATGAGCCTGTTGTGTCCAACTGTGTGCCTAACAAAAAATAAAGACAGATGTATTTCTGATTGTGGCCTGAGGAGCTCCAGTGTCCTTGCAGAGGGTGCTGCTAGCCTAAATTTGCCATGACCCTGTCAAAAGCCAGCTCCGTGGGTGGGCCAACTTTCGAAAAGCATTTATATTTCTTTGATATTAGGCCAAATAATTGAAAGTCATCTAATTAAGGAAAAAGTCATCTAGTTAAGGAGGTGCATTAAAAACAGTGGAGGAGCAAGGGACTAATTTGTGGACTTCTTCCCACGGCATGGGGTGTTTTAGTGCCAGATCCAGTTCAACCCAAAATTCATGTACAGGATGCTAATACTGGCGTGCCTTCATCCATGGAGCTCTGTCTATAAGACTGTTCCCCAGCTGTGACTGAGCCAATTCTGAAAATAATGGTTTCCAAGATGTGCCTTTTGAGGTGTACAGCAGGTATTCCCCCTCATTTTATATTCTCTACTGTCCTGTGCTCTGGCTGGCTTTGGTGAAACCTTGCCTTCCACTGAGTAGTATGGGATTTTTTTTGTATTTTGTGTTCTTGTTATCCATTTGCTCAAGAAAATGTCAACTCTGTGACAAGCCAGGTCCCTTAGAGCCTCTTCCCTACAGAAAAGAACTGATTAAGTGTGCAGATTAAAAAGGAATGAAATACTCATACTGAACATGATCGAGGTAGTACCATAATTTCAGAAGTTAAAGAAAGAGATCTCTTTTCTCAGCCTCACTCCCTTAAAAGGTGTTTGTATGGGTTGTTTCATCCAGAAGAGGCATCAGATTCTCTGCACGAGGGCGTCAAACCTCCACAGCCATGGGAGGGAAAGCGATCTGCTAAAAGTTTGTGTGGAGGAGTGCCAAGGGAGGCAGACTGAGATGAGCAGTATCCGGGTACAGATGGAAAGCCGGTAAGTGCAGTCAGTGGGTAGTGTTTGATGCCCTTGTTTTGCTGGAGTCCTCGGGTACTTCTCGCCTGTGTCAGCCTCATGTACTTTCAGATAAGGTTAAACTCCTGGGGAGTTTCTCGGTTGCCATCACCCGAGGATGCATCTGCAGCACCAGCATTTAAACCCACGTCTTCCTGCCTTCCAGCCTCAGGCTGATTTCACGAAGCCACAGTATTTTTCTGACAGGGCACCACCGTTGGCAGCCCATAGCTCTGAGTCATGGAAACTTTGAAGTGACTTGTGTATGGCCACGGAGTTGTTTTGCTTTGTGTCCCCCTTCCTTTGGCTTGTGGAACTGGTTTGGTTTGAGCCCAATGAGACCCATCAGGGTCTCTCTTGTCCCTGGTTAGTGAGACAGTGGTGGAGGTGCTGTGACCAGAATGTAAGTCAAGAGGGGGGTTGGCCTTCTGACCAGCTGAAACAGGAAAGTATCTTTTTCAAAGAGGCCAAATAATGAGAAACAGGTGTTGATATTTATGAAACTGGTTGTACAGCCGTTGACCGACTATTTTTGTTCTGGGTAATCTTGGAATTTGCAGATGTGACACCACTACAAGCTGCCCTTGCTTGTTGGGAGGGTAAAGCTGCTTTGGACAAGGCCTGAGAACCTTCACTGACCTTGGTTCCTTATGTAAGAGAAGCTCATTTGACCTTGGGCATTAACCCAACACGTGTTTCCAAAGAGATCCGATAAACAATCTGTGCACTTCTCACCTCACAGAGAAGGTGGGTGAGGATGGACAGTGACACAGCGTGCTGTGTCACTGCCAGAAGGGTTTTAAATATAACCTGGGGCTTGTAACAGTGGAGAAGTTCGAGACAACAAAAGCAAATTCTCACCTGGACTTTCATGTTGTGTTGAGAGTAACTCACTTCTTTGAAAATTACTACTATTTAAAATAAAATAATGAGGGTACGTTTGTTGATTAAAATGTTGTAAGAAATTTAAATTATCAAGAAAGCCTTTATTGAACAGTACTAGGTGATAGTTTCCAATTTACGCAAGAGAAGCAACCGAATTTTGTTATATTTGGATTAAAAATAGGGAAAAGAAAAGTGCCGAGCACTTTTGACAGAGTTGAAATATTACATGGCAAGGTGTTGATTATGTGGGACTGTTGAATAAAAGCAAAGCAGACAATTTGGTCCCTTGGCCATCATTCCAGACAGGCAACCTCCCTGAGCTTATGTCATCCCATGTGTCTCTAGCTATTTCAAAATTAAATTTTTCTGACAAGCCTTCTGCTGAGTATTTCTCTCTTTGAATCTTCCTTTCCCATATGACATGGAAATGATCTCTCTTTCCAGGGAGGGTGGGCATTCAGTTCCAAAGTTCCTCCAGCTGTGGTTGTTTACATCACAGTAACTTCCCAAAATTGCTGTATGAATTCAGGCTGCCTCTAAACCCCCTGCCCCCACCTCCTAACAACGGGACTCTCTTGTCCTCCAAAAATTGTCTGTGCGGTGTTGTTCTTTAACTCTCCAACCTCATTATCTCACAACTTGGAGAAGCAATCCCTAGATCCATGTCATTGACAAGTGACATCTTCCCCTCTCAAGATGATTTGTGCAAAATCCTAGGTCTCACCAAGCCTAGGACAGCTAGAATTTGGGGGAAAAAAGCCAGAAAAACACAGTTTGAAGACATCCTACAGTGATTGCACTGTAATGCTTGGTAGGATCTCAGGTAGGTTCCAAATTTGATTGGAATCACGTATTATTGAGAGAATGGAGTTTGTTAGAGCATCTTGTGACTCTCTAGCAAGGCGATCTTGACTTCCTATGGGCATGGTTTCCCCTCTGCTAAACTTGATCCTGCGGTTGACATCCCAGCCAACCCCGTGGTCAGATGGTGTCTGTCGCTCGTGGGCACATGGCCTTTGTTCTTCGCTTGAGGTTTCATCTGTAAGCTTTGCTCTAGGTGTTCCCAGCTGGAGCTGTGCTCTCTTTACTCTCCTGCCAGACTTTCCCACAACAACCTGGTCACCGTTCGTGCCGTGGCAGGACCCGTTGGGTGGCTGGGAACGAAAGCCTGCTCCTCCCTGGGTTAGTGTTAGCAAACACCGTCTTTTCTGGTCAGAGTAGCTCATTCGGGCAACTTCAGTAGCCTTGGCATGGTCCTGGTAGACACAGAAATTTCGCATTCATACCTTAAAGCTCTGGGCTGTTTGAAAAGGCGTGCATGCAAAGCTTTCCGGTCTGTCAACCACAGTTTGCTGTATGAAAAACTGTTACCTTTTCCTCTGTCAGGCAGTCCCGATTTGCCTGTGGGTTTGGGGTAAAGACAACAGGATTTGCTTGTCTCAGCAGCTCCCCTCCTGCTTGTCGTTGAGTGCTCTAGGAGATGAACTGAGTGGAGTTTTGCCTTTTGTCCCCCTGGTAGGGGATCTGTTTTGAAATTATTTCAAAGGCATGTGATGTGGGGTTAGCCCAATATAAATAAGCCCAGCCTGCTTATTTCCCAGGTGATCAGGAAAGGTGGATGCCTCTGCTTTTGAGTAGGTTCATGCCCAAGGTCTTTCTGAGATGTTTTGGGTTGCATGGTTGAACTTTCCTGGAATCTCTCAGGCAGCAAAGGGACAGACAGTGATAGGACCCGAGGGAATGGCTGGAGCTGTGTCCAGGGAGGTTTAGGTTGGACATCAGGAGAAGGTTCTTCGCCCAGAGGGTGCTGGGCACTGCCCAGGCTCCCCAGGGAATGGGCACGGCCCCGAGGCTGCCAGAGCTCCAGGAACGTTTGGACACCGCTCCCAGGGATGAACAGGGTAAGGTTGTTGGGGTGTCTGTGCAGGGCTGGAAGTTGGACTTGGATGGTGTTTGTGGGTCCCTTCCAGCTCAGGATATTCTGTGGTTCTGTGACTCCTGAGCTTTGCTATTGCTTTGTGCAGCTCTGCAGAAGACACAATGATGGTCTGAAGGTTCTGGCCAGTGAAGCAGTTTGGAGACAGTTTTCAATGTCTGTCCCTGTCTGCAGGGAGAGCATGGTCCAGGCTCTGCTTTGGGGGTGGGCCTGGCAGTGGTACCAGAGGAATGGGCAGGAACTGATGCCCAGGAAGTTCCACCTTCACATGAAGATGAGGAAGAACTTCTTCCCTGAGTGGTAATAAAGCACTGGACAGTGAGGGTGTGAAGTCTCCCTCACTGGGGATATTCCAGAACTGTCAGGATGCAATCATGTGCCCTGCGTTCTGGCATGGCCCTGCTGGAGAAAGGAGGTGAGACCAACACCCGTTGTGGACCCTTCCAGTCTGACCCATTCTGGGATTCTGTGATTTATGTTGCAGTCTTCATGTTGCAGTCTGCTAAAGACCAAAGTCCCTGAAATCCATGTGGGATAATCCCTGACCTCCTGAGACAGAGATTTTCATCCTGACTCTAAAATTCTCTACCTCACAGCTGGGATGTCCTACAGGTCTGCTCGTTTGCTAATTCCTCTTCCCCTGTAGTACCAGAGATCAGAGATAAGGAAAGGGGGTCTCCTGAAAACAGCTTTCCCCTCTTCCTCTTACAGCTTCTGAGTATTTTGGGGCACGTGGTAGAGCCAGCAGCCCGTGTTTCCCTTTTGGCTCTTTTTGTCCTGGATGTGGTTTGGGCATCTGTGTCCTTCATTTGCTTTAACTTGGGCTGTCATGAGGGGATGGAGGAAACCAGACTCCTTATGGCTGTCACAGCTCAGCTCTCAGGGAAGGAGTGTTCCTTCAGAGTCTTCCCTCTAAGCCCGTGTCTAATTCACCCAAGAGATTGATCCTGTTGTCTTCCACACCTTCTCTAAGTGGGATTCCCTCACTAAAGCCTGAGGGCACTGGCAGTGCTGGGCTGGGCAGCGTTTCGGCATGGAGAGCTGACCCTCTGTCCTTGGAATTAGCGACATACGGGAACTGATGGGATTAGGTGGGGATAGGATCACTCCTGGGTGAAAAGCAGCTGTGCACACTGGTTGGTGTTCCCACCTGCACGTGTGGAGTCTGCTGGAGCCGGGTTTCTGTATCCGAAAGGAAAATTAAATAGGTGGGATGGACCTTCATCCACCCATGCACTGAGCTGTGGGTGCTGGCCCAGGCTCTGCAGAAATCACCTCACACTTCCCATGTCTCCAGAGCTGTGCTGGGGTAGTTGCAGGAAGATACAGAGCAATCCTCCTGCGCAGCCCATGAGTAAATCTGCCAAAATATTGAAAAGAACATACTTTTAACTACTTAATGACATATAAGGAAGATAGAATTTTTTTAAACTGGGGGTGCTGAGGCCCTGGCACAGGTTTCCCAGAGCAGCTGCGGCTGCCCCTGGATCCCTGGCAGTGTCCAAGGCCAGGCTGGACGAGGCTTGGAGCAACCTGGGATAGTGGAAGGTGTCCCTGCCCATGGCAGGGGGTGGAACAGGATGGGCTTTATGTTCCCTTCCAACACAAACCATTCTGTGATTTTGTGAGGTCATTCAGCTAAATGGTAATGGAGGGGGAGAAAAACAGGAAGTAGTGAAAATTCTTTTGAATTATGCAGTACCAATGGCCGCTGCATGCATTAGGAACGTATGGAAATGATGCACACCAAAAGAAAACCTCTGGAAAAGGGATCTGGGTCATCTTTGGTTTTTCTATTCTGATTACAGCCAACTGTTCATGCTATTTAAGTCACATTTTATGGGGAGAAAAATTTGTGGTAGCCCCAAGCCATGAAAATTCAGATTTCATTTTATTTTTTAAGAAAAGAAAGCACACAGCAGAAGTTGAAATGAAAAAGCTAATGAAACCCATATCCCACCGAGCACTTGCACTGAAACTTTATAAACATGAAAGAAAATATTCTTAAGTAAGCTAATGCTCCTTGAATAAGGAGGACTTTCTATGATCCACTCTGGTAGGGTTTGAACGATTCTGTATTTCAGGCAGTTGGGAAAATAATGAGATTTTTATGTCAAATAATATTTTTCATATATTTTACTTAAAGCAATTCTTTCCAGACTGATTTCCAAGTTGCCACATCTGTTTTATAATATGCATCGTTTTTACACTAGCTGTAAGGACCCAGACGCCACAATTTCTATGGTTTTGGGTTGGTTTTTTGCACAGATAAATGTTAATCTAACAGGCAAGGCCTTCATTTCAAGTGGAAGGGTAAATATGTGAAGGTTTCCCAGGAAATTTAATATACTGCAAGCTAAAAAAAAAAAGAAAAAAAAGAAAGAAAAAAGGAATGAAACCTCAAAATGCAGACGGGCATTATCAGTGTAATGTTATGGATGGGGGAAGCCATCAAATATTGGCTAAATGCTAGTTAGGAGGAATAATTTTTAAAATTCCTGTCAGCTGGGACAAAGTTATGTGCCTAAGCTTCCCGTGGCCTTGAGAAGCCGCAGAGAGACGTACGTGTGGCAGAGCGCATCAAAACACCCCGGCTCCGACGGCAGGGAAAGTAAATTAAAGGAACAGGTTTGATCATAAAGCTCCTGGAAAATACGAGGATATTAAAGCCGGCTGGATAATTAGCATAATTACATCATAGCGAATGCAAAGGAGATCATCTTAAGGGATATTGTATTGTGGGAGCTTGGCTTCGACTGGTAGTGCATGTTGAACGACAGACTAATAGACCGCTCCGGGGAACAGAGCAGTAAAATCTTGTTATGAATTTGTTTATCAAGAATGCAGAGATAGGGAGGAACAGCGGTGGCAGTTAGTTGGCTGAATTATTGCTTTTTTAACCTTGCTTTCTGCTGATAGTCTCTTGTCAACACCTGGGCATCCTGTTTACTTTAGGGGCAGAGGGAAAAACAGGAGCTGGCAGAGGGCCTTGAGGCCACGAGCACTCTGCACCTGCAAAGCAGTTTTTGTGGCTGTTTCCCTCTCTCTCCTGTTGCCTTTGCCACACTCTGCTTCTGGCTCTGCTGGTGCTTCAAGAAGTGGATCTGACTCCTGCACCAGTGTTGATTTGTTTTCATGGAATCACAGAGAGGTTTGGGTTGGGAGGGACATAAAATTTCATCCAGTCCCACCCCCTGCCACAGGCAGGGGCACCTTCCACCGGATCAGGCTGCTCCAAGCCCTGTCCAACCTGGCCTTGGACACTTCAGGGATGGAGCAGCCACAGCTTCTCTGGACAACCTGTGCCAAAGCCTCTTTCCACCAAAATGGGAAGAAAAGTCCTTGATGACCCGTGGATGATCAAAATCTACTGGGAAAATTTAAGATACTTTCTTCAATATCCTGATTTTCTGCTTTGTGGATTTTCTGAGTAACTTGTGAACGTGGGTTTTTGAGTTGGCACAGTTGTGCCTGCACCATTGTCAGTCCGGGCTCTCCCCTCCCATGCCATCTTAAACCACTCACCAATTCAGGTCACGTCTAACAGAGGATTGGTCTTGTCTGATCTTCTAGGGCCACCTCAAGGAAGATCCACACCTTTTATCCTGCCACAATGTGAGCTTGATATTTCTCTTCTGTTTGGTCTGCCACTGGTGAACCAGTAACTTCTGGCCAGCCAGGAATCAGGGGTTCAGCCTGGCATGGGGAGATGTGGTCAGTGGAAAGCTCTCCCTGGTGGCTTCCCCAGCTACGGAAGGGGTTGAAATGCAGTGGAAAATCTGGGTGTAAACCACCAGAGTTGGATGCTCAGAGGCATAATAATTCATTAGCCTGGGTTATGGCTGACACTTCACATCATGCTGCAATTAACAGCAAGCGTCTTGGCAGTGCCCTGGGTCTCGTCATGATCAGGTTGGTTGGCTCCTCCATCAAACTACCAAAGCTTTTCTGCCCAAGCATGTTCTGTCCGAATTTCAGTGCTGGGTTCATACTCTGGGCTTTTGGTGCTGCTGCTGTGGCATGTAAAATACTGATTTACACCTTTTAAATTAGCTACTGCTTTCTACAGGAGTCCAAAACAGTTCCAAAATCCTTTACAAATGCTGCAGTTTCAAGAAGTCCTTGCAATTCTACTCCACTCTGGTGAGGCCCCATTTGGAGTTCTGCATCCAGTGGGGTCCTCAGCACAGAGAGGATGTGGAGCTGCTGGACCAAGTCCAGAGGAGGCCGTGGACGTGCTCCAAGGGCTGAGCACCTCTGCTGTGGAGACAGGCTGGGAGAGCTGGGGGTGTTCTCCTGGAGAAGGGTCTGGGGGAAACCTTATTGCAGTCTTTCAGTACTTAATGGGGTTTTGGAAGAATCACGGACACAGATTTTTTAGCAGATTTTTTTTCTGATGTGACAGAGCAAGTGGTGATGGCTTTAAACTGAAGTAGTGTCAACTTAGATATAAGGAAGAAGTTTTTTATGCTGAGAGTGGTGAGGCCCTGGCAGAGGTTGGCCAGAGAAGCTGTGACTGCCTCATTCCTGGCAGTGTCCAAGGCCAGGCTGGACAGGGCTTGGAGCAACCTGGGACAGTGGAAGGTGCCCCTGCCCATGACAGGGGGTGGAATGGGGTGAGGTTTAAGGTTTAAGGTCCCTTCCAACCCAAACCATCCTGGGATTCTTTTCCATGACTCTAAGTCACGTGGCATGTTGTGAAGAACACGAATTTGCGATATTAGATAGGACCAGTTCTTGTGTGGGACACCTTTTTGCTGTTTAGTGGGAAATTAAGATGTCCATTTCTTTTCTTTCTCTGCCAGCAGTTTCACTTCCAGTGCATTTAGCACCAGAAGATCTTCCAAACACTCTGGTTCCCTGCTGAACATAAACCTTGCCCTGTGTTTTCTTTGGCATCTGTGCTGGAGACTGCCAAGTCCTGAAAAAAATGTGTGCAGGAAACCTTCTGGTGCTGGTGTTATGCCAAGGTGGGTGCTAGTGCTGAATCCTGACACTGCCTAAAATCTCCCCTCTCCTGGGGTCGGATTTGCAAGGGAGGTGCTGGGTAAGGGCAGCAATAAATAATGCTGCTCTCCCAGGTGGGATGAGATCCAGACTACTGACTTAAGAGACCAGAGCAAGACCTGACAACTAACTGCTGAGTCTTGGCAGCCTTCTGCGGTGTCCAAAATCAGCTTGTTCGGGGGGCAGACATCAGGGATCTTCCTGCGTCTTCAGGCTCCCGTGGCTTTGCCCATGTGACCAAAGGCCAGGCAATCAGCTGGCCGTGGGCAAGATGGTTAAACCCAGGGAAAAGGCACTCGAATTTCGCAGCTTTTAGCTGAATAAAATGAAATATCCACCTGATGGCAGCAGAGAACCGGGAATGGGAGAGCTCGGGCTGGATGAACGGTCTCCAGCCCCACTGGCTGCTCAGTGCCCAACGTGCGTCAGGGGATCCCCAAAATGTGGAACGTGCTTTGGTGATGTGGCCTTTCCGTGGCGACAGCCCATGTCCCCTGTCCCTGGGAGAGCTCACTCACATCATCTCTGTGCCCTCCTGGAGAGGAAAAGGCCATGCGGGGTTCAGGTACCACTTTTGGGGATGCCAGGGCACGATGAGCAGCATGAAGTGCCCGGTGTGGTTTGGAGGATGGCTTCTGCCCAGCAGCAGCATCTCCAGGATCCATGTGCAGAGGGCTGTGGTGGCACAGCTGCAGGCTGGGTGCCCTGGGTGGCCCCTGCCAGTGGTGCTGGCTCCAGACACTGTCCCTTCAGCCATGGGCGTTATCCTGGTGGTGGCTGTCGGTGTCAGGGGGAGCGGGAGAACGGGACATGGATGGACCTAGCAGGGAATTTGGGCACTTGCCACGAGGTGTTTGAGCATGACACCCCCCAAAGCAAAACCGGGGAGTTGTTTTAGAAGGGACAGAAGAACTGAAAAGCAGGAGAAGGGTTGGTACCAATGCACGTCTTGGGGAAAGAGGTGAGACCAGAGACCGCAACTTGGAGCAGGCACCTTTCTGCGGAACACAGATGGGTTTTTCTGGCCATACAATCAGAATCTATCCAGGGTTTGCTGGAACAGGCAAGGATGTGGGTCTTCCCATGTCCGCAGAGACATGGCAGCCATCTGTGGCACATTGCACTGAAGATATGTGCAATGGCACATTGCACTTTTTTTTTCCTTAACTGAAACTCTTGTTGAGGAATAATCCTGATCCTGTGACTTTTAACTTCTGTTCTGACGAACTGTTTGGGTCATAGGAGGGGGATTCGAGAAAAGTTTTAGGCAATGTCTCAAAGGAACACTCTAAAAGCAAAATAAATTTTTGTATTTAAAATATTTTCCTTTTTGAATTTGATTCTGTTGGGAAAAAACATACTTATAAGTGCTCCATTTGAACAAAAAGTGCAAAGCCCATCCTGCACCTTCCCTCCCCAAAACCTGCTAGGATGTCCCCACCATTGCCATCAGCTCAGGTCACCAGCCTGGAGACAGGATGGTTTGCTGCCATTAAAACTTGGCGCTGCTTCAATCCGAAGCCCCTTCCAAAACCAACCAGGGAGCGGAAGCTTTTTGTCATCCCAAAGGTAAATCCTAAGCCTATCCCTAATGCCTGGCTCTTGTTTTGATGTGTTTCAAGGGACCAAGGAAAGAAAAACCACCAAGAAGGAACAAACCCAAACACAACTATTTGAAAACTATTGCATTTGTTGAAAACTATTAGGAAAAAATTCTTCCTGTAAAGGGTTGTCCTGCCCTGGCAGCTGCCCATGGCAGTGGTGGAGCCCTCACTCCTGGAGGGGTTTGAAAGCCATGTGGATGTGGCCCTTGGAGACATGGGTCAGTGGTGGTCTTGGCACTGCTGGAGGAATGGTTGGACTCAATGGTCTTGGAGGGCTTTTCCAGCCTGAACAGTTCTGTGATTCTGTGCTGGCAGAGTCACACAGGTGTTGTATGAACTTGAAAAGACAAAGGTGGAAGGTCATTTCTGCTGTTGTTAGCTTTGAGGAGCTGGCTGGTCTTTGTGTGATTACCGGCCCATTGATTAGAATAATTGGAAAATAGTATTTATATCCATATGACCTTCCAGTGACCAAGTAATCAGAGCAACAGCACGTCATTGATTTGGTGTCAGGTGAAGACCAGTTGGGAACACGCGGTGACGAGTGGGAGGGCAGCCTTGTTTGAAGACCAAGGAAAGCTGAACAAGTTGATTTCACAGATAACCTCATTCTGCATTCAAGGCGAACCTTTAGCTAATAATATTAAATGCTAACAAAAGAGACTATGGTCAGTTGGCGGGTAATAAACTATTAATTAGAGCTTTGTCAGAAACGACTCTTGACCTTTGAGCCAAGACAATAAGCAATTGGGGATCCTTTGTTTCCATGCTCTTGATTCCGGCAGTGTCAAATGTTGGATACAGGTGAGTTATGTTGTTCTTCCCATTTGGGAAAGGTGATGCCCAGTAATTTGAGGATATTCAGCAACTTAGAAACTAATTAGTTTAAAATTAAATTTTCCACTCTGCCAGGCCAAGCACAATAAGACAAGGCCTTAAGACACAAGAGAGCACTTTGGAAAGGAGTAAAGGGTGACTGGGCACATGAAGGAGCCCAGCACGCCTTTCAGGCAGATCCAGACACCCTAATTAGGTGGAACACAAAACTGTTCCCCAGCTCCTGCAGATCTGAGCTGCTGCCAGTGCTCATGGGATCCCAGAACCCTGAAAGCTGCCAGGGCTGGGGGAGATCCCCCTGATGTCCCCAAATCCTCCCCATGCACCACTCTGTCATGGGATGGTCTCTGCCTACCTATACTTTCAGTTCCTTTTCACTCTTCTCCCTTCTGCTGTGTGCAGCAAACTGGGAGGATAAAATAAACTCAGCTGCCCCACTGAAGACCCAATAAAAATTTTTAAAAATTAATTAAATTATTTAAATTAATCGTCGGCAGAAATGATGGGCTTGCAAGGCACCACTGTGCCTGTTACATCCCACTGCTTATCTAGCTGAAATCTGCCTCTGAAGGGTAGAGACCCAAATCCCATCTCTTCCCTCGCACTTGGATTTCCTTCATTGCACCTCTTGCTCTCAAAGTCCCACTTTAGTTAAACCATTGCTCCCCCTTCCCAAGGTCCTGGTGCAGCCCCAGATTTCTGGGAGGGCGTTTGTGGCCTCCTTTCACCCTGTGGTCATCCCACGGCTGAGGACAGCTGCTCACCACAGGGCCACATCTTCCCTTCTTGGCCAAACACACGGTCACTGTGGGACGTGCTGAGTGTGCCCAGCGCGACACGAAGTGTCTGTGATGAGGAAGGTGAGCTTTTCTCATGGGGTGTGCTTCACTGCCTGGAGCCTGTCCACTGCACCAAAACTCTGCAAGTATTTGTGGGATTGGGGTCTAGTGGAGTAAATCCTGCCGGGTAGGAATCTGCTCCTGAGTGCCATCAGGTTACGATTAATTTGGATTGCTACAGAAAGCTGTTTTTTTAAAACCAAACCAAACCAAACCCAACCCAACAAAAAGCCACAAGCAGAAAGAACCCCACACAAACCTACCACCAAACAAACAAACAGAGAAACAAACAAAAACCGAGAACAACAGCAAAAACAACCAAAGCAATAAAATCTTTCTGAATGTCCTCAACCTACTTTCTGAAATACAAACAAACCCAAGGAAGGGTTGTGTTAATAATGCTTAAAACCATTCCCCAAGCCACCAGAAGCCCTGAGCCCCTACTCCAAGCCAGCTCTGCGCCATCATCCTCTAGCTTGTGGTTAACATTGCTGAACACTGGAGAAACTGTAATTGTTCATAAGCAAAGTAGCACTTCCCAAAGTACAGTATTTGTTTAATGGATCGTTAAACCAATATAAATAACGCTGAAGCATGCATGGAAGCAACGAGGATTTAAACGTAATTACACAGAGAAACTTGGAGCGTGACTGTCCGCTCTCGGAGGCTGTGGCATGGAAGGGAGGGGATTAAACTGAGCTCAGGAGGGGTTTGAGTCTCCAAAACACCGTTTTAGGTTTTTGCATTTCTTTTCTGATTAAAGAGAAAATTTTGGGGACGGGCTCTGACCTTTTTACCTTGTTCCTGGAATGATTTTCTCTCTAATGATTTCATCAAGATCAGTGAAATTAAATTAAAAAGGAAAAAAAACGATCATCGCTTCTACAGCTGTGGGAGTTGTTGGCAGTGATACGAATGAAAAAACCATGCCACTTTTGGAGAAGATTTTGGAGTTGTCCTGCTGTATCTCACATCCGTAGATTCAACTTCCAGAGGGCAACTCAATGTCCATTTTAGTTGACCTGCCAGAGAATTTACTGCAACTTTGACTTGTTCAGGTATGTAGTTTCCTAACTCACTGCACGGCTTCTTGGTCTGCAGCTAATTTTTCTTTTCTTTTTATTTTTGGGAAAGAAGATCTCGACATCGCAGCTGGAGTAAAACAGCATGGTTGGGCTCATCTGTACACTGGTCATCTCCAATCACTCTGACCTTTGCTGCATGGGGAGGTAATTTAATGCTCTGAAAATGCCAGTTATCAGCCCTAGTGCAGCCTCACTGGCTGGTGCAGACACACAATCAATGGAAGTTTGTTATTCTGTTCATTATTACTCAAGCTAAGGTAAACACATTTGCCAGTAATCAAAAATACTGCAAAGGAGAGCATCGTTGCACCAGTAATTTCCATGCTCTGTATACAGCATGGGGGAGCACTTGGGGGCTCCAAATATCTAAAGTCTAAGTGTAATCTGAGCAGTGGAAAACACATCATCTTCAGGGTCCTCATCTCCATGACCATGAGTTTCAAAATAAACTGCTGGGAGCTGCTTGCAGAGGAAGGGCTGATTTAGTCATAGAACCATCATAGAATGGTTTGGGTTGGAAGAGACTTTAATTATCATCTAGTTCCAACCTTTCTGCCATCATCAGGGAGGTCACTCACTAGATCAGGTTGCTCAGGGCCCCATCCAGACAGTCCTCACATGCCTGCTCGGTGCACCATGAGGACATGAGGTCTTCATGGACCTCTGCTCCAGATGTCCCATGCATTGGAGAGGAGTTAATATTCCTCTTTTTTTCATCAAGAGCTGAGTTCTGGGCTCTCTGATGCATTTTGGTATCTGAGAGCTCTGGATTTTATCCCTCCTGTGCTTCTGGATGTCTGTGGGTGCCCTTGTCAATGTGATGTGGGGAGAAGGTGATCCCCACGGAGGGATGCTGCTCTCCCGCTCTTGCTCAAAGCCCTACCACACTATAGAAACCATCTATGAAACCCTGACCTGCCTAATGTGTCCAGACCATTAAGCTTTATTATTTTTTGGCAGCTGGACATCCAGAGGGACCTACCAACCTCCGTTGTAGGTCCTCATCCACTCTAATCCCAGCTCTGGAGCTCAGTGCTATGTTTTCTGGAGGCAGCAACATCCAGGGGATGCAACCAGAGCAGGGTGGGACACCCAAGGGTGCCCAGTGTGCGGGATTTCCCCATCTTTCTCTGGGACGTGGGAGGTGACAGCTCTCCCACCTTCCTGGACCTGGAGAGGGCAGCAGAGAAAAGAGGAGCACCCTTGGCTGCAAGCGCCTGGATGGAGCAGGAGCAGCTGCGTTGCAGTATCCAAACACACTTCTCTGTGAGGAGGGTAATTTAGAGCAATTACACCGATTATTATTGCTTTTCTAATTAGTGCTTTTCCTACAGAATTAGCTGAGTGTTTATTAGGAGCCGCTTGTTGCCAATAGCTTAACTGCTTCAGTACCAGTTTTTATCAAACATTAGAGTGGCTTAATTTTATTATTATTTTTTTTCCCCCCTCTGTGTGTAACTGGTTTTGTTATCTGGTTTCACATAAAAGCCCCAATTAAATATTCATTTTGCTTTGTTACATACGGCATTAAATTTTCATGAGCTGTATGTTCTCCTTGAATTTTGGGGGCGGGGAGGGGAGACGGGAGGAGAGGGGTGAAGTAACCCTTGTTCTCTTAGAGGCAGGGATGCGCACGTGTGTTTTTTGCTGTAGTGATAGTGAGGAAACTGGGAAAAACAAATTAAAAAAGAAAAAAAAAAACAACAGAAAAAGCCTTTTCTCACGTACAGTAGAGATCCAGCCTTAAACTCACCAGCTTAAAGGAAAAAAAATGATGAGGCAGGTGGAGTTTCGGTGTCCCTCTTTGCATTGCGGCACAAAGTTGCGGCATCAAGGCTGATCCTGGGGAAAAAAAGTTCCTTGGTGGCAGAGAAGGTGATTTTTCACTCTCAGCCCCTTTTCCCTATCTTTCTAAGTGCCTTTGAGCAAGTTTTGTGGGTCTGTAGCCCACACAATCCTTTCTCTGTTCAGTCAGGGTGTGAACTTGTATTCCTGGAAAGGTGTTATGTCTTAGCAATGCGGAGGGAAATGGTTGGGATCAATGGTGGCTTGATCAGGGGATTAACAAAATTAGCAACAATTAAATCCTTACCCTCCCCTCTGTTGAGTGGGTAAGGATTTAAAGAGCAAAATTCTGACTGTTTTTTTTTAAAGCCAAGAAATTTAAATTATAACAGTGAAGATGAAACTGCATTTGAAGCAAATTCTTTTGATACATCCCATGAAAATCCAATTAAATACTTTCTCCAAAATAATACTTGTTCTTAAGACACCTTAGAGGTTTGTTGTTTAGTTTCTTTTCTTTTTTTTTCTTTTTTTAATTATGCGTTCACTGTCAAGGGGAAAGTGTGATTTTGTTTAATTTTTTGACCAATTCTCTTTGGTCATTTCTTAAGCAGTGTCATGACTTTGTATGAAATTTAAGCACCCCTGTCTTTATCCTTAGAAAACAGTAATGCTTCCCATCTGTATTTTGAATTATAAACGGAAACAAAAGTGGAAAAATGAGGAAAAAATAGTGTTCTCAATTTTTCTTCCCCTTCCCTTGCTTTCAGGAGGCAGATAGGGGCGATGGGACATGGAGAGCCAAGAGAGAGCTGTCACCTTTTTTCTCCTATTACCCTCAAAACCAGACAAAATAATCCAGTGATTTTCAAAAAGCTTGTAGTATGAATATTTTTGATGACTTATAATAGTAATACAGTGGGTTTTAACACAGGATACAGAGGAAATCCCACATCCTGCAGAAGGTGCTGGGATGAGCATGTGGGCTTCAGATCTCAGTAAAGTGATTGAAATTATTATCCATAATAAAAAAGTTTCTAACTGGTGACATTTCTGCCAGTTCTGGGTGTCACAGCCGTGCCTGACTGCGTGTTATGTGCTCGAAGACCTGCCTTGAGCAAGGAAACACATTTTTTTCTATTTTAGGGTAAAATATGTTTGAAATACTTGTCCAGCATAGGCAAACCAAATGTCCTCTGTGTTTGAGGATGTGATCTGTATGACTGATTTTATATATTATAATTAACTATTAAAATGAAACGTAATTTAAGTAAAATTATATATATTTGTGTGTGTCTTACATTACATATATATATTTGTTTAAGGACATGTTTCTCCACAGTATCAAGGCTCGTGGAATAACTACTCGGCAAAACATTGACCAGAATATCAAATCCTCCGAATTATGTCCTACTTATGGGTTTCCAAAAGCGAGCTTTAGAATAAATTCCAGGGGATAAGTAGGATGGGAAATACACAGGCTAATATGTGTACACGCATCGCGAGCGGCGCCGCTGCAACGGCTTGAGCCGGGGAAGGTGGGAAGATAAATGAAATTCATAGTCAATACATCATTTCTTATCCCCCTCTTGGGGCAAAGGGTTCAGGTTTTGTTCGGTTTGGATTTCTTTTTTTGCCTGTATTCATCTGTGACTTCTTTCCAGCTATCCCTGAACATGAGAGTAGGAACAGGGAAACCTCGGGGTACCTGGTGGGACCATCCCAACCTTCCCAGGTTCTTCAGGCACATCCCTGACACTTGGGGATGGGCTTCTCTGAGGCACCAGAAGTCCTGATTTTGGATAATGTCATGTATTTTTTTTTTTTTTAAGTCAACTTCAATTACTAATTCCTTTCTTTGCTTTAAATAGCAAATTTTAAACCAAGATTAACTCCAAAAAACCTATGAAGCATATTAGAGGTGAATGAAAGCTGGAGGAGAACACAAATCATTCCCATGCCAAAAGGTGAACAAATTCACTAAGTAGCATTTAGTAATAACATCAAATTAAACAGATTTTGTCTAGAAACAAAATGCTCAAAAATTTAGAGGCAAAGCATCATTATAAGTTAATCTAAATGGCATATTTAAATTTCTAAGTAGTGTTTTGAAATGATCCAAAATTACTTGGAAAATGTGAAGCCCTTGTCACCAGTGCTGTCTTTGAAATAAAAATTAAGTGAAACAAGTAGGATCAAATTAAACAACCCTTTAAAATAATTTTTCTTATCTTTAAGAGAAGAATCAAACCCCCTAGCTTACAGGTTTCACATGCCGTTTTCCTCGCAATTTTTTCAGGGGCTAGAAAATAAGGGAGAACTTTTCAATTTGGTCCTTGGGACAGTGGATGGTTGGTGGGGAGGACATGGAGTGCTCCAGGCAGGATGCACATTTGAGTGGCTCATCTCTCCAGCAGCATCCAAGGCAAAGGGGTTTTTCTGCCCTGACTTTGTCTCCCTGTTAGTTTAAATATGGTTTTTCCGTAGGTACAAGCACACATAGGTCACTCTTATGGATTAGCATTCAAATTCTTCTCTCCTGTCACATGCATCCAACCGGGCCTTGGACACTGCCAGGGATCCAGGGGCAGCCACAGCTGCTCTGGGCACCCTGTGCCAGGGCCTCCCCACCCTCACAGACAGGAATTCCTTCCCAATATCCCATCCAGCCCTGCCCTCTGGCACTGGGAAGCCATTCCCTGTTGTCCCATCGCCACATGCCCTCAAACAAAATCCTTCTGTCTTTCTTGCAGGACGAGATAAAGAACTTCAGGAGAATAAAATTTCCTTATATTTGCAGCGACAGGGGAAAAGCTGAAGCCACTTGCATGATGAAGTGCCCAGAACTACTTTTCAAATTGTTACTCACTTAGTTGAATTGTTGTCCAGAAAGGCTGTGGCTGCCTCATTCCTGGAAGTGTTCAAGGCCAGTTTGGGTGGGGCTTGGAGCAACCAGGGATCGTGGAGGATATCCCTACCTGTGGCAAGGAAGTAGAGTGATGCATCTTGAAGGTCCCTTCCAGCCGAACCATTCCAGGAGTCTGTGATCTTCTCATGAGTCTACAGATGGGAAGAAGAGAGGACAAAGGTCTACATTCAACGTGGGAAAAGCAAAAACCCCACAACTCCATTTCTTTCTTAAAAAGTGTGTGTGCGTTAGTCTTGAAAAAAAAGACATAAAAATACCATATATCAAAGGAAAAAAAAATATTTGGCATCCAGCAAATTTTGCACAGCTATTGAAAATTTCTCAAAGCTACAAATTCAAGGAAATGCTTCTTCTTTAGATCAAAGCCTGAAAAACATAACTCTTGACTAGGTCTGTTCACTGTATTCTAAGTGAGTTTGTCTCCTTCCTAAACATGAAGGCGAACAGGCTGCTCCTCTGAGCCGTGCAGTCTGGGAACGGGATCATATGTAGGGTTCTCCAGACCTTGGAGAGAATTCTGGGGAATAAATGGGATTGAAAAATACACAGGCTAATACACACAGGGTCAGCAAAGCTGTTCTAAGAGTTTAAATAGAGCAAGGCAGCCAGGGGTGAATTTTGATCGTTGCAAGTTGATTGCTGCAAGTTCATCTCCATCTGTGTGTTGTAGCTGAGATGCTGCCGTGGGTTGGTGCTGTTGGACGCACCAGGCCTGTCAGTGCTTTTGGTGGCCAGACAGATACTGAGCAGGGGTTTGCTGCTTGGTGGGATAAACGGGCCCAGCGAGGTGGTGCTGGGACAGTGCTGATGAGATAGGGGTCAGCTAAGGAGGGCTGTGCCTCATTTGGGAAGTCATAGAATCATGGAATGGTTTGGCTTGGAAGGGACCTTAAAGACCATCTCATTTCAACTCCCCTGCCATGGGAAGGGACACCTTCACTAGCCTAGGTTGCTCCAAGCCATGTCCAATCTGAACACTTCCAGGGATGAAGCGAATGAACATGTGGCTTTTTGGAGAAAGTGACCAGTTTGAGATAAACATCACTGATTTTCCAGCCATGAGCCAGTGAAACAATGACTTGCAAATAGTGCTGTGCATGCAGGGTTCTACTCTTCCCAGGCCAAATTTGACTGAGGACCAGTCAAATCCAGGTCAGCTCTGTTTCCACCTTGAGTCTGACGAGGGAGTTTCTGTGGAGTTCGTTTTTCTGATTTCTCTAAACCGTGTTTCCCCACACGGACGTGCACCCCTTGCTTGGGAAGAGCCATGACACCTTCTTTCCCTCAGGTGGCAGCCACCCCTCAGGGATAACAGGTGTAAGGAGCACCTTGTCCTCTGGAAAACCCCACTTCTGGAGGCTGACAAGCAATAACCCAAGGTGGGAAGCATCCAGGGATGGTGAGCAAGCGCTGAAAACCAGCATGGGCCACCTTTAAGTGTGCCGGCCCCACAGCAAGGCAAGGGCACAGAACCTCTTTCCTCCAGCGTGAAGATCAGACTGTGTCCCCGCAGGGTTTGGGTTGGAGGTTGGAAATCAAGCTGAGTTCCCTGGCCCGTGGCTCAGTTGCATGGAAACAGAAATGCCCCAGCAGGTTAAGAACTGGCTCTTCCACCTAAAGGATGGAAAGAAGGGGGGGAAAAAGCAAGAGAGAGAAAGAGCCGCTGCCATTGAATAATTGATGAGTTTCAGACCAATCAATGCGACAGCAGAGCAGGGCTAATTAAAGGTTTCTGAGGAATCCCTGTAGTAATTTACTTGAATGTAAGAAGTTCATATTCTCTCTCCCTTTTTTTCCCCTCCCTGTTCCCAGGAATTCCAGTTTTAGGCTTCGGCGGTCTCTAACCACCGCTCACTTTTCCCCTCCAGGGGGATGTTTGCTATGGAAATATGCAATTAATATTGCAGCGATCGTAATTGCTAATTATTAAAACAATGCTACCCCCTTTTTCATGGCCTACTTTCTTGCTCAAAATGATTTAAATAACAGGGAAAAGAAAAAAAAAATGAAGCAGAGACAAGGTGGCTGGGGCTCAGCTGAACCAGGATTAAGCGCTGAGCATGGCTGGGTTTGGCTGTAATTCGGTGAATTCCCACATCTGCCTGAAAACTAAGGGCAAGATGATGCTGCCAGTGAGTGGCCTTTGCCATAACCTTGAGCCATGCCAAAAAAACACTGTGCAATGGCAGAACAACCTTAACCCATTTAGTGGTGAGGGTATCTGGATGGTCTGCCCGTGTTTCTGAAGCAGCTGTCGTGGTGCTGTCCTGGTGCCGCCATAAAATATTAATAGTCAGTGATGAGGAATTAACTGTCAGAGCTGTAGGCTGTCAAGGGAAAGGTGAATCAGGCAGGGAAGAGGTGCCAAGTTCCAGGGACCTGGTCTGAGGAGAGGATGCAATTCCCTCCTACACCTGGCCAGGACTTGCCATCCCACAAAAAAAACCCCCCCAAATAAAGGGGCTTTTTGGGCAGCCCAAATATTGGGAACCTCGGGGAGCAGAGCAGAGCCAACTCGTGGTCCTTCCCAGAGGACTTAAAACCCCAAGGCCAGACTTTGAGGAAACGGCCTCAAGCTGTGCCAGGGCAGGTTTAGGTTAGCTATTAGGAAAACTTCTTAATGTAAAGGGCTCTCAAGACCTACACAGGCTGCTCAGGGCAGTGATGAAGTCCCCATCCCTGGAGGGATTTAAAAGCGTGGGTATGTGGCACTTGGGGACATGGGGCAGTGGTGGCGTTGGCAGTGCTGGAGGAATGGTTGGATTCAGTGAATGTAGAGGGTTTTTCCAACCTGAATGGTTCTGTGATTGTCTGATGGTTGAGAGTTGAAACGTTGTGGGGCTGAGTCGCTCCCCATGTTCTGCTCCCCAATCCTTTCCTGACCCGTTGCTCGGGTCACATGGAAGGGAAAGTGGACTCAGCTGGGGTGGGATGGTGGGAGCTCACACATGACACCACAGGAGCTTGCATGGATTTAGACCTACACGAGAAGCCATGGCAAGA
Organism: Rhagologus leucostigma; assembly: GCA_013397725.1. Classification (NCBI taxonomy): domain Eukaryota; kingdom Metazoa; phylum Chordata; class Aves; order Passeriformes; genus Rhagologus; species Rhagologus leucostigma. Next base: position 283,717 of record VZTD01003093.1, read on the forward strand.
GCTGCCAGCGCCCAGAACACTTGTGGAACTCCTTGGAGCACCTTCTCCACACCGTGGCAGCTGCTGCCATTGTGAGGGCAGGGCGCTTAAATAACAGAATGCACTCAACCAGAGAGCGACCACGGCCCCAACATGGTTCCATCGCCCGTGTGAATCTGGAGGGAGAAAGATGAAAATCCTGCTGCTGAGGGTGCTGGTGTCATGTTCAGCCATTCATGCACTGAGCAGCAGGGATCCGGGGTGGCGGGGAGGGGGGGAATCTGCTGGGGGTTTCTGGAAGTAATGTATGTGGAAATAAGGCTTTAAAAAGTCCCCTGTCTGTTGAGGCTAGCGACAGACCTGTTTTCTCCCGCACATAAATGGAAGTAAAAAATTGTCAGGGTTATAATAAAACATGAAAGGCTTATGTATAAGCTAGGAAGCAAGGCTTCGAATGGGTTCCTGGTGGTCTCAGGTGGTGAAAGGTGTAGCTATAATACAGCGAGCAATTAGAAACAGGTTTGCTATTAACTGGCTTACTTTGCTGGCTGCTTTGATGGAGCTGACCTTTCCCTCCCAGCCCATCCTGGAGCAGGTGACAGGTTGGAGTGTGCCTGGCCCTCACCCCTCCCTGTTAAGTACAGGTTTCAGTCTCATGTATCGTATCTTTTCCTGCCAGAGGGGAAGGCTTTGGTGTGTGTAGAGCTGATGGAATGATGGTTGAGCCCTGGCTCTAATTGCAGTGTGTAGGCAGTGCAAACCTGTGGTGGGGAAGGCAAGAGGAATGGGCTGAGCTCCCTGTTGCTTCTTCAAGAATGAAAAAAAACCCTCGTGGATCCGGGATGTTTGAGGAACTTTTTTTCCTCTCTCTCTCTCTCATTATGGTGGGATGCACCACCTCTAAAAATCCCTATGTGTTTTGTAGCACTGTCAGAAGTTCATTACTTATGTTACTAGCTGATGTGCTTGAATTTCGGAATTTCTCTTTGCCCTAGGAGTGAATGGGGAGTTCTGTTAAGAGACAAAAATTTTCCTGATTTGCTGAGTTTTTATTTTCGAAGGACTTGAACTAAGTAACCTTTTCCTGCAGCTCACGAAGCTGCCTGGAAGTTACCTGATCTAGTTTCAAATCCACCACTGATCCTGCTGGGATTTGAACCAGTAATTTGAAGAAAAGCTTTCTGCTGCTTTTCTTAGGTGTGCTCTGCTTTCCACCGCCAGGTGTCTTGTTGGGTGACCCGTGATGAAGAGGCAGAATGGGCAGGTGGTGGTTGGGTTCTGCAGAGAGAGAAAGGGAATTGCTGCCTGTTCCAGTGGGTAAGGAACCATCAGTTTTGGGCTGGGCATGGCAGAGGTGGAAGCGCTGCTGCTGTTACAGCTCCAGCCAGGTGACTCCTGTCTCCATTTTCGTCTTCACCACACCTGAATCTGCACCTTTTTGTCCACAATAAATGTCTGGTCCAGGAGAAGGTGTCCCTGCCCATAGCAGGGCATCGAATGAGATGAGTTTTAAGGTCCTTTCCAACTGAAGCCATTCTAGGATTCTGTGAAATGGAAAACGCAGGTACAGAAGCAACAGAGAGGAGCCACTCAAGGCTGCTGAAAAGCCAGGCAGGTAGCAGAGTCTGCTACAGACCTTTTCTTAACCTTGTGCTAGTCAGAGCTTTAAGCAACACATCTTCCAAATCTGTTCCCCTCACTTGGTACCTTCCTCATTTCCATCACACCAATAACACCTCAGTTGCAGCTTTGGGGAAGATCCACTGTCAGCTATTTAAGAAAATTGCCACTGCTGGTTCCTGCAGGCTTGAGCACCCCTCTAAAATGCTGCCAAGACCCACAGCAGGCCCCCGGTGGAGTGTATAACTCCTCTCCTTCCAGAGCTGAATGATTACATCTTCACCCAGAGCTGGTAGATGAGCAGGTCAGATCTGCCCCCATCACTGGGAAATCGAAACACCCTCCTGTCCAGTAGGTGTGGGCCACTAGGGTGATGGAACCGTGTATGCCAGGATTCTTATTCTTCTCTCCTCCTGGACTTGAGCAGATGGTCGAACAAACTCGACCGTTTATCCAGCCGAATTACGGCAACAAGTCTGCGGATGTTTGCATTCAGATTCACACTGTTCGCCCTCTTGGATGAGGCTGTTTGTTAATTAAAAGGTGAGGAGAAGCAAAATCAAAGCAAAACCAGAAAAGGGGTGACTGTGCCCCGTCAGTTTTTCTTCACCTGTAATCAGGTGCACAGGGAGGAGAGACGGACCTTACGTGGTAAAAGAGCGACCTTGGCGCTCACCCTGGGACGGAGGGAGCATCCCTGGAGGAGAGGAACTGGTTAAAGCCGCAGCCGGGGTGTAGCAGCAGGATCCTGTGTGCGAGTGGTGAAGGATTGGTGGGCTGTAATGATGCGCGCGGGCTGTATGGAAATGCCCACCAGCCCTCGGCAGCGGCCGCGGCGCAGACGGGAGGACGCGGCACCGAGAGGCAGAGGGAGCGTTATTGATGCGCTCGCCTCGGGGAGGGAAGCGGATAATGGATGTGGGATGTTGGCCGTGCTTTGTCATCAAACGAGGGGCCTGAAAGATGGGGCACTGGAATATTATCAGTCATTCCTTGATCAAGATGTAATGCTCTCAGGGTCCTTTTCTTTCCCTCTTTCTCCCCCACCACAGTCGAGAACGCTTTTATTTCTCCCTCTTTGACCTTTTTGCTCCAGTGTTTGGGATGCTTGGATCCATACTGCTTTTAACCAAGAGAGCACTACCCTCCCCTCTCCTCTTCCTCCCTTCCCCCAAGCCTGAAGATACTCATGTGAACTCGAGGAAATCATGTTTCCTGATCTGTGTGGCTTCATCTAGAAAAGGCCTCTTGCTTTTCATTCCCCCGCTACTCCTCCATACCGTTAATAGATTATGTGTATGCATACAAATACTTAAGTTTTATTTCTACGGTACTATAGGTAAGAATAGTGCTTCATAAACAAATAAAAAGGTCAGTCCCTGCTTTGAGATTGCCATAACACAGCAAGGGATGGCAAATAAGGGGTTTTATTACATCTCACCTGTATTTAGGCAAATCAAACAATTGCATTTTTTACAACCCTGCGTAATGGCCTGATGCAACCAAATGAGACCTCTCTCCCGGGGAGTTTAAGCAGCATATTAGCTTTATCACTTGATGACCCATAAAATGGTTGTGCACCCCTTAGTGATTACCTGACTTACTCAGCACAGCTTGGCAGGGAGGATGTTTAAACATTTTTTGCATCCTCAGCTTCACAATGTCATAGTTCTAGTTGTCAGCCTTTCAAAGGAGGTGGCTTTCCTTTCCGTCCTTATATGGGGTATCAGACCAAGGAAAAAAGGGTTGGGAAGAGAAAAATATGGTTTCTCCATATCTTGGAGGCAGAGCTAGAATTTGGGGCATCTTCTCTTCCCCCCATGTCTTCTCTGATGGCATTTCATCGTATGAATAACCTTGTAGTTGTGAATCTCGTGGTGCTGATGGACAGGGTAAAGGGAGAAATATTTCCTGTCTCACCACGTAGCAGTGATTCGGTGTGTGCTGCACAGTGGTGTCAAGATGCACAACAGAAAAGAGGTGGGAGTAGATCCTGCACATCATCTCTGCGGGCTGCACGTGGCAGGAGAGCCCCAGTTCGTGGGCTGGTTTTCAGGGCTGCAGAGCTGTCCATCCACCTTTGCACACTGCAGCCAGTTTTTGTTGTGTTTATCATCATCTCTTCACTAATTATGGCTAAGCACAAGGTGCTACAATACGATGTTCATGTCTCTTGGTAGGTTTCATTTGCAGAAATGCCAGGTTAGGGGCTGCTCCCAGGTAAAGGCTGTCCACCACTGGAGCAGATGCTGAGCAAACCCTCACCAGCATCCCATTGTGAGTCACCTCTCACAATAAATGAGAAATGTTGCTTTTCTGCAGCTGACAAAGAAATCTGCAGTTAGAGAAACTCACTGGGTTGGCATTAGGAGGAGCGTTTCAAAGCACTTATGGTCAAACATCTCCTCCACTCCATTTGGGGTTGTTTCTCCTTCCTTGTGAACAACTCCCAAATAAAGGGTGTAAGCCATGACAGCACCAGTGTTTGCCTGTAATTCCCCTACACTATAGCTGGAAATGTAGGAAAAAGTGGTGCAAACGGAATATGCTCCAGAGCAGTTTTTGAGAGAACAACAAGAACCGTGGAGGAATGAGATCCAAAAACTGGGCCTTGGGACAAGAACTTTTAACAACAATGCTTCTGAGCATCTCAGTTTTCGGGAGCTTCTTTGTGTGTAAAGCACGTTAGAGAAAAGATTTTTTTTTTTCGTTTTGTTGAAAACTTCAAGGTTTCAGAATTCACATTTTGCTGAATTTGGATAAAAATTAGGAATTGGATATAAGCAAATATTTTTGTACCTTTTCAGAAAAACTCAGCTGATTATTGAATTGAAAAAAACCTCCTAAATTTAAATTTAAATCTGTCAAAGACATTAAAAGAAATATGACTTGAGATGAAATAAAATTTCTTTAAATGAGACATTTCGGTATTTTAGAAAGTTTTTCTGTTGTTGCAATCAGTATGAGAAATACTTCGTGTTTACCAAAAGTGCACTGCTCCTGAGAAATGTCTCCTAGGGATAAACTTACGGACCACTCTACTCTGTAGGTAGGAACCTGGGGAGTTATTTACTCTGGCTTTGGGTTTCTTGAAGATTGCTTCCCACTGATTTTGTGGCCCAGAGCTCCCCTCCCAGTTTGACTCAGTCACCACACTTGCATGGACCACAGCTGGGCTAGTACCTGAGGCCAACCTGCCAGCCCCTTAGAGGTGTTCTGGGTAGTCCTGAGGCATCTGGGTACCTGTGCTTGGGAATTTCATTCCCATTTGCTTTGCAAAGTGGCTGTGTACAACCTCTCTTGGTTGGAGGATGCGTTGAGACTCACTGAGCTCTGTCCAGCTGACACACATCATCGGAGGGTGGATGAGATGTCCGCACAGCAAGGCTACTCACCGCTCCTACAGCATCTTGCCAATGGGCCCAAATGTCAACAAACATCACCAAACTTGCAGTTGAGCCCAAAATTACACCATCTTTGGGCTGCAAAGGAGGTTAATAATGTAATCTCTGCCGTTGGCCTCACAGTGTCTCCATCTGCCAGTGGCCTGAGGAACACCCAAGAGTAATCTTCCAATCTTTGTGGAAAATTTTGTGGCTGTGAGGTGAGATATCTTATCTTAAATAACTCTGAAACTGCACAGACCTCCCTATTCCTACTGATCCTGTTTCATCAATCACATTGAAACTTCACCAGTCTCTGTGGGAATTCAGCAAGCAGATATCACAAAGGGTTTGCATGGTATGGTGATAGATCATCTCTCCTGAAGTATGCACACTGAGCGTATCAGTAGCAGGATTTACTCCCAAGAGATAGACCCTGGGCCTTAGTTATAGACCACTGTCCTGTTCATTACCTTGTCACTAGTTCCAGCTCTGGTTTTATCTCAGATGGCTGTATAGGGAGCAGAGTTTAGTAATCCATGCAGAAGAGCACTTTGAGGTTCTGTCGCCAACTAGGTGGAGTCACCTCGGGCAAGCCACTTGCTCCTGGATCACCAAAACTACATTGGCTCTTCAAACTTGTTGACACACAGGGGAGACTGTGGGGTTTTTTGAGTATTTTGACCCTTTGCTCATGTCATTAGTCTGGATGTGCTTCCCTTTCAGCCCCTGAGGTTCAGTCCACTGGAGAGAGAGGACGTGGAAAGGCTGCAGGGTTTGCCTTCTCTGGAAAACCTTTAAATGGCTGAAGAGTGCTATCTCAAAATCACCAACTGGAAAATAATCATAGAATACCCTGAGTTGGAAGGGACCCATAAGGATCAAGTCCAGCTCCTGTCCCTGCAAAGACACTCCAACAATCCCACCCTGTGCCTGAGAGTGTTGCCCAAATGCTCCTGGAGCTCTGTCAGCCTTGGAACTGTGACCATTCCCTACAGAGGTGATGCCATGATGATTTTTTGCTTTTTCATATACCCCTCTCATATACCCTTTCACAGCTTTGCATGTATCCTTAGTGCTTTTAGCCCACATACTTGTAACTCCCCAGGTCTGATAACCAGCTTAGACCCAAAGTTCTGTTAAGCCAGGAGACCAAACATCTTGAAAACCTCCAAGTTGGGTCAGAAAACCCCAGACACCAAGGTCCTCTCCAGAACACATTCTGTAAACCAAGATAGGCCCATCCAGGGGGAACATTCCTCAGGACGGGGGCTTCTCTTGAGCCTCTTATTGGGGAATCTTTGATAGATGTGCTGATGTGCAAGGTCTATAACTGCATATGCGAATTATCGTGTGTGTGCATCTTGGGGTGGGCATCCTGGTGTGCATCTTTCGGGTGTGCACTTTCGGTGTGCATTCGGGGGTGCTTTCTACCTGGATGTGGTGCACCAGAGGATCCTTAGATAAATACCGAGGTAAGACCCTTTTTCCCCTCTAACCGTGTTTGGCTTTTAATTCTAAGCCCAGGGAAAGGCATCAGAGGTAGATGGTGTTGACCCATTTCTAATTTGTTTACAATAACCCACATTCTCTTCTCCTATACACCAAAGTTTGAAACTTGTGTGCCTGTTTCTGTTTATTGCTGTTCCACCAGAAATGACTATCACCTTAGAAATTACTCACATCATTTTTTCAGCTTGCTTTTGGGTGTCAAAACAAGCAACAATCCAGGAATCTGAGATAAATGCGTCGATTTAAGCAATTTTTTTTTGTTAGTCTTTGTAATACAGCTTCACCCAAATGCTTCCTAAATCAGGACTCTGCTTTGGATTTGACAATTCTTTGATGATTTCTGAGACTTGGAGCAAATAATGCAGCTGGCTGCTGAGGGGCTCTGCTGTGGGGGCTAGTTTGTGGAAACAAATTCCTAACTATTCTGGTCTATAAATCCTGAGCCTAACACCACGAGACTTTCAGCAGTGAATTCACTCCCAGAGTATTGGCATTTCAAGTTTTTGACAATCCCATTTAACCATTTATATTGATTGCAGGTTTGGATATATACAAAGGAGCCTTTTTCAGGGGGAATTTGAATTCCATTGGAGTAAAAGGAAAGCCCCAGATCACGTCAGCGCACTTTGATACTTAATTGGCAATCCTGGGATAGTGTAACTTCAATTAAAGTGAAGTCATCACACATACCTGTCTAGTGACCTGAGTTCCTACATGAACATGACAATATCCGATAATGAGCGTGGAGAGCACACAGTGTAACAGCCCAAGGTACCGAGTGCCCCTAAGGCACGAGGTATCAAGCCTCCTTAGGGCACCCTTTCATTTTTCTTTTTGTTACTATTGTTATTATTTCTTTCCCCCTGTAGTGGCTTTACCCACCTGTAATTGCAATAGAAAGAGGGAGCCAGGAGATATTTCTTTGCAGACGAGACAGTGGTTGTGTTATTATGGTGTATTATGTTACTTTCCATTAGACCAAAAACTTTTCATCTCTAACCCTAGGAGGTGACCTACAGTAAATACAGTGTCGTATTTAGCTTTTGTAAATAGCTTAGCTCTCATGAATGTTTTATAGTGGGGTAAATATCACATTCTCTCCACTTATTTACATCCGCACAGCATCACAGAAGACTTGTTGGTATTAAATATTAATTGTAAGCTTTAGTGAATCTATGCTTTTGTCAAGAGTGCACTGGGCCACACATCTTTTTTGGCCTCACACATTGAGAAACCGCATGATCTTCTGAAGAAAGAACTGGAAGTGCATTATCAGTGTTTTTAACCAAACTGACCCTCAGCTTGATGGCTGCAGCTTCCATTCCTTTTGCCCATCTGGGAGGAGGGAGAGAAGTCACGGGCAAGGATGTACATGGCTGACCCAACACTTTGGCCTTAGTATGTGTATCTCTGGCATCTCAGGCCAAGTCCCTGTGGAAGGATTTTGGAGATTAATGAAGGCCAGAACGGATCAGCCAGTCTGGCTTCCTCTGTATCTTGGTCCGGTGACCTTCTTGATTGAGCCAAGAACTTGTGTCTGCCTGAAGTATATCTTACTGGGAAGCAACCACATTTTTGGCTGGAAGACATCAAACAGTGGTGAATCCACCTTATCCCCTGGTACATTGCTATTACTTGATGCATTGTTAATTAATTTTAGAATTACGAATGGTTTCTTATGTCACGCTGCGATTTTCCTGGTTTTTTCTTCTAGACATGGATTTTTGTTTTGCCTTTCCTGGCAGACTTGCAGATCTTGTCTCGTATCTTGTATTTTCCTCCTGGGAAGGGCAAGTTCTTGACGTCATGATGGAGTGTAACAGTTCCTCTCTCACTCTGGATATGCCTGATGCATGGAGCTCTTGCCCTCTGTCAGTTTCAAATTGTCCATGGTATTTTTTTTTTGTATCTTGGTCAATTCTTGCATCTTATCTGTTTTAAGGGAGGTGTACTCAATACTCCAGAATCAGTCTCTCCTTCGTACATAAAAGCTGCTTTTTCAGCATTGAGTCTTCCTCCAGAGTGACTGTGACTCATTGCAAGTTTTGGTTTCAAAGCTTTTTAATCCAACCAGACTTTTTCACAGATAATTTTTTTGAGAAACTCCAGAGTGAGACCTACATTTGAACATAAACAAGACCCTGAGATGTGCTATTTTTACTCTCTATGAACACAGGTTATGTTTCCCCCTCAAACTTCAGAACAACTTTTCTCAGGCAATGACCATGGGTTATTGATGACCCACATTCTCTATACACCCAAATAAATTGGCACCAAGGCATCATTTCAGACGTGTAAGTAGGAATGCACAGAGATGTCAACATCTGTGCCATTGGTGGACTTCAGTAGCGTCTCACCAACCTAAGAGTGATTGATTTCATGTTCACCCATATTGGTGTGTCTCTGTTGCTTCCCCTTGAGTCTCTGCTGAATTACAGAAATGTGACAGAGCAGAAAACAGGAAAATTGGTTAAAGATCAGCGGAGGATACAAGGGTCAATATCTCTGAGATATTCTTTTTTAAATATTCCTCCAGAATGTTTCATCTGAAGGATGAATTCTGTCTTCTCCTGCCTGTTGCTGGTGTTGGTTGGGGTCATTGTTTATGTTCTGGCTGGTATCGGAAAGGTGGTTACTTAGACATGGAGGAGAGATAGAGTAATGGAGTTTAACAGCATTGATTTTACACGGAAGGCTCATTCTGCACTTAAACCCCTCCTTTCCCCATGAATACCTTATTTAAATGGTTGGTACATAATTTTTTAATGAGATGTTCCTTAATCCATCCGACCAAAGACTAGGAAAACTATGACTACACGAGAGGGACAGAAAAGCTTCTGGTTTTGTTAACTGTCTGATTTTCTGATTCATTGACTTTGGGGGCCTTTCCTTTGGCAATAAATGCCTTTTCTGCCCCACCTGCCCCCAACCCATTAAAATGATTGCAGGAACCAGAGCAGTTACTGGTGCATGCTGGAGTTTGTCAAGTGACTCTTAGCCCAGAGTACCAGCCTTGTTATTTTTAACCAACGCTAATCAAGTTTTGAAGCATCCATTATGCCCTGGTCCAGAGGCAAACTAAACTACATTACAAAACACTTAAGCCCTGCAAAAAATTTCCTGACCTCTGAAATCTCTTATGACCTAGTTGCAGCTTCACAATGTCTAGCACTAATCTCTCCATTAAAGCCTTTTCACCTATTTCCTAAACTGCTGCACGATGTATGTATTTAGACAAAAGCAGCAGCTTTCAGAGCCATTAAAGGCTCAAGCCAAAAGTAAAGATGATTTTCTTATGGCTGAGGATGTCTGACAGCCTCGGGGGGTGGGACAACACCATGTTCTTCAGCTGACCCTTATTCAAGATAACCTGTGAGTGTCAGGATTACGATGCTAAGATTACTGTGGTATTTAAATATTATGTTATTAGTCAAATACTGGCATGTATAAACCCAAGATAATTTGGGGGGAGAGAGGATTGGGGAAGGGGGGTATTCACTTTCAAGGCTCAGATTTAAGCTGTTAGATTCAGCTCACAACTGAGTCTTTAGAAATATGTTTTTCCCCACTTATAAACTGTTAGTTATATTTACTGCAACTTAAATCATTCCTCTCAAGTTTAGTGACCCTGCTTTCTTTTAATTCACTAATTACCTTTCTAATGGAATCAAGCATGTTTCATTGGTGGGAGAGTGTGTTAAACCTTCCTCTTCACTTGGAGGGAAGGAGAACCTGAAATCTGTGTTACTCTCCAAAATTTTTACATTCCTGCAATTCTCAGAAATCCTACAAATAACAGTTGAGAGCAGTCAGGGACTGTCTGAATGTGGATGGGATGATTTCCACCTTGACACATGTACAGATCACCTGCTTTGCAAAATAACTTTGCAAGAAATCATGATCCCATTTATTCTGCAGGTTCGTAAAATAATGGGCCTGTGGGGAATGGGGTCTGCTGTGTCTGCACCACCTTCCCCTGTGTACAAGTAGGACCCACCCAAACCCCTTGCAAGCCTCGTTTCAGTTCTTCTTTACCTTTGAAGCCACCCTTAGGGGTGACCCTCGTTTAGGTGCATCATCTCTAGGACCCTTGGGTTCCTTCTCCGAAAAATAAGAATTCACAGCCCCTCGAGATCTGCTGGTGAAAAATGCAAGGACCAGAGCAAATTGGACAGAAAGGAGTTTCCAGTTAAGCCGCTGACACTGCCTGCACTGCCTGAGGTTGTGCCATTCGCCTTCCCATATCCTCCTGCTTTTTATTGGAGTTTTTTCAGTTGTCATTCTTCACAGTGCTGTGGTCTCAGGATCCAGTTAAGCAAAACCCACATTATCCACACTACCTAACAGTGTGACATCTGTGAATGGCTTTCTAATTACTCAAATAAATCAGCATGATTGGAAATTCTTTAGATTTTATTGGGAAGGAAATTTATAGTAATTAAACCAAATTAATTTCGGATTTCTGTTAACCCAAAGAAGGTTTTGGAAGCTTTGGGTTAGACCTGCATTTTCTCCAGCAAGTGATGTGGGTGAAAGAATGAGAAATTAATTGATTTTGGACAATAAGATGACGATAATAGGAGAACCTTTCAAATGAGTTTGCTATGCATCTTTCATCAGTGGCAGAGTGTCGTTTCTGGCATCTAAAAATATCGTTCGGGGCTTTTACTAAAGATTCAAACAGACTGAAAGGAATCTTTTTTAATCAAAATAAAGAACCCTTTTTAATTACTCAGACTCCTTCACAGTTGGAGGTAATAATTGTCTTACGTTCTTAAGTAGTGCTGTTATTAGCCTGCCCTGGGGCTCTTCTATTTTCCACAAGTTGGCATCGCTCTCTGTTGAATGCCAGGATAGAGTGTGCATCAGCTTAAATATTTCTGTGCCTTCGATGCTGGGAGTGATGCAGATTGAACCCAGCCTTTCCTTTCGGTGCTGCCAGTCCCAAAATGCCTGTACACACCAACAGGAGCCAGTCCTAAACAGCCAGGGATGGGAAACCCATGTTCTGCAGAAAACTATGTTTTCAGGTCCACCTGTAAGACCATCCTCTTCGTTTTTTCTTAAGCAGTTTTTAAGTGGGGTTTTCTTGAGTGTTTTCTTTTGGTTTGGGGTGGGGAGGTTTGGCAAATAAGTGCCAGTCAAGTGAACAAATATTTTTCCTCTCTGTTTTTTGCTATGCATTTTAAATCTTCCCTCCGAGACTGATGGAGGGTGAAGGAGACCATACAGGCAGTGCCATGTCCCTCTTCTGTAGCTGCACAGGTGGAGGCTTGGAGACTGTTCTGCAGGATTATCAGGATGGGAATATACATTTTTGGTGGGGGGAAAACAGGATTTACGGAACCAGGGATTGCTGTTCTTCATGAAGACCTGCTCAATGCCCGGTACAAATCCAGCTGTTAATAACTGACATAAAATTAACTGCTCTCAGGGTAGAGTATTGCGGACCCTGAGAAAGGACTTTGAATGTTTATGCAGATTTTCGTGTCTTCTTCGTGTTCTTGGCCATGGCTACTGCTTTTGGGTCTATTTACTTTTTGTCAAAATGCTTTTCAAGTGGATACTTTTGTTGTCTCCTTTTTTTTTGTGGTTTCTACCAATGCTGAGCAGCGTTGTGCTTTCAGTTGCAATGGATGTTAGGGAGAACAGAACTAGCCAGAAAGCCTTTTGACTTATCACATATCAAAACACAGAATATAGGTGTAATATTGGCGGACTCAGATTCTGTCACTTCAGCATCTGTAATCCTTTTATTCATCGATATTCCTAATCAAGCACACTGTCCCTTTTCTCTGTAGGTGTAAAAATGAGGTGAAACACAAGGAGGCTCACACCAAACTGCTCAGAGAAGAGGTTAGATGCAAAACCAAGATGTCCTGACCCCCATGTTACCACTGTCACCCTACCAGATGCTCAGTTCAGCACGTCTTGCCTGATTCAGCCTGTCTCCTTTACACTGTCTTAAAACGACAGAGTAATTTTGGTTGGAAGGAACTCAATGTGTTTAATTGCTGTGAGAGGAGAAGAACCTGGATCCAGGAAAATAAGTAATTCACCACATAGAGCAAGACCCATAGATTCTAAGAAAGTCTACAGAGAGAGGGAAGGAGAAAAGAAAGAAGAGCACGAACATGCTCCCTCTGTCTCTGCAGAAGCCATGTGTTTTGGCCCAGTTATTCAGCAAGTGGGTGTGGTAAAGCGTGACTAAATCAGCTGCATCACAGCATCTTTGGAGACCATGGCACCTGAGATGGGTTTGGTGGAGGGCCAATATCTTCAAATTAACAGTTGCTGACTGTCTTTGACGGGGAGCCGATTGCACTGACAGGATGAAATGGTGATGTTTCCATGTTTCCCATCAAAAGCCAAGGAATGCCTTGTTCCACATCAGTGGAAATAAGAAACTGGTTTGGATATTTTGGTTTGGGAGACATCCTAGGCTTGATGTGCACCAGGAGCTGGTGTGACTGCTGCATTGCAAACCCTTGGCACAGCCAAGCGAAGACCTTCCACTGAGGCAACTTCATAGTCTTGAAATGCTTTCAGTAAACCAAGGCAAGGTCTGTGTGAAAACCCAGGAGGCAAAGAGTTAAGGTTCTTTCATGTTCCAGGTACTTTCCACTAAAGAAGCCCCATATCAGAGTGCTGTATCTTTCTGAATGTGAATTTACACTGCTTTTGTGCTAATGCATTTATATTGTGAAAAGCTTTTTTTAAAGAGGAAGATAAATCTTACCCAAATCTGATAATCATTTTTTAAAATCTCTTCTCTGAGATTTATGTTGCTTTTTTTCCCCCCTCCCCCTGACTAAAAAAAAAAAAAGGAAAAAAAAAGAAAAAAAAAATAAACAGGAAAAACAACAACCCTACTGCATCAAAGACAGAAATAATGGCTTGTAAGTACTTAAAAGCTTATGGATAGGAAACTTAAAAAACTGGTCGGATTCAAACCAAATCCTATCAGATTTTCTTGGTTCTCATAAAGCTTTAATCAGCTCCCATGGGGCATTTTTACTAACCATAAAACATGTGATTAGAAGACACATGAACTACTGGAATTATGACAGCGAGATGGGCTTTGACTTTAGTCCGACTTAAGGATGGGAGCGCAAGAAGCCGTGGCAGCGATCTGCCACAGGAGGGAACACACCACGCTGCCATCATGAGAAGCCAAGCTGGTGGCAGGACCTTCACTCACTGTGTCTCAGCCCTGGGAGGGGCTTTCAGAGCTCAGGCATCCCCCTCGATGGAACCTTGGTGCTCTGTGGGGTGCTGGTCTCTGGTACCTGACTGCTGGGAGTGGGCCACAGGAATGGGACAATCCACACGGGAGAACGGCACAGCGTTTACAGCAGAGGGCTGGGATGATCCCCACAGCAGGATGGAAAATGTGGCACTTTTACCAACTCTTTCCATAAGATGATGTCTGGCTGGCAAAGGCAAAGTTGACCCAGGGTGCCTGCTGGCATCCTGCTCCATCTGGGTTCAGCCCATGAGCTCAACCCAGCCTCTTTCCGTCTCAGGGTTTGGTTGGTTTAAAATACCAATTTTTCTGGAGCATGAATTCCCTCATATGAGTCAAGGCTTTGGAGTTGAGGGCAATTTAGTCAGGATCTCTGGGTGCTTTTACCTGATTTATATCTGCTGGGGCATGGTCACTAAGCCAGAAGAGATTTTGAGTTAGAGTCATAGAATCACAGAATGGTTTGGGTTGAAAGGATCTCAAAGCTTATTGCATTCCAAACACACTCTCATGGGCAGGGACACCTTCCACTGGACCAAGTTGCTCAAATTAAGCTGCAAATGGCTCCTTGGCAGCTGTGGACACTGAAAAGCTTCAGCAGAGAAATTTTTCAGTTTTCTGCAGCATTCTGTGAGAGCCCTGTGTTTCTCACGGAAGCTATGAAAAACATTGCTACGGGTTTCTGTAAACTAACTCTCTATCTTGCACCTGGTGTTTTTTACCAAAGAATTGTTATGGTTTTCTGTGAAAAATATTTTCAAATAGCCTCCACCAATCATTCTGAGAGGTGGTGGGTCAAAGAACCAATGACCTCTAGCTATTCTAGCGAAATAGGGGATATAAACCCATCCATATATTAATAAAAGAATCACTTTTCCTGAATTTTGCCTGGCTCGTTTCTCTCCATCCCAGGTACAACAGAGAGAGGCCTCTTTATGGGGGAAGATAAATATTTCATAATTTATTTGTAAAGGTCCCATGCATGTACGTGTAGGACAGAAATATGCTGTGAACAGCACAGAAATCACCAGTATGGAAAATATTATTCGGAATTCCTCTGTGTTGGGTGTTACTGACAAATGTGAGAATTTCTATTTCTGTCATTCAAAAGCAGCCTTATTTGGAAAAAAACCCCAGTGTCTAGATAGAGATAAAGAGGTCTTTTTAAGATATTAATATATAGGCAAAGTTACACTTCCTGTCTTTTTACCCAGATGAATATGCAAGGCTGGCTTTTTAAAGGACAAATGGGTTTAGTATGTACAGACCTGTACATCTGGTTGGGTAATTTCAGATTAGGGAAAACTGCTGATCCTTTAACTGATACCACCGCACATTAAAAATCGCCCCACAAAGCACATTTACTCTTTCTACGTGGATATGATAAAGATTCCAGTTAAATAAAAAGAGCCAGCATTGTATCTCTGTCAAGATAAAAGCAAGCAACTTGAGTCTATTACCAAAACCTGTCTTAATATAATCACTTGAACACACCATGCGAAAATAATTCCAGGAATTCTATATGTGTGACACGATTTTACTAAGCTGCTGGGAGACTGGATACATAACTTAGTTCATCTGCTCCAGTCTTCTCCAAATTCTGCAGGAATTTTCTCGAGTGTATCCGGGAGGACTATATCAGTTTATGTTACACAAGATACTGCAACACTCTTTGCTGTAAGATAAATTTGTAATTCCAAAGGCTGTAAGGTCTGCAGGAGGATTATTGTGTGTTAATGTGATTGGACTGTGTAGTGGCTGGAACAATATGGAAATGATGGAAGAGCCTGATACTCTGACTTACAAAATACAGAACCACTGGTACAAGCGAACTCCTGGTAAAACACCCAACTCTACAAATGTTACTCAAAGCAAAGGTAAAACTGGAAGCACAAGGTTCATATCCAGGACAAGGTTCTGCTCAAAATCTTCCTTGTATTGGGTACTGGGAGTTTGGTTTGGCTAGGCAGCAGGGGCATTGTGGCCATCAACTGGGCCCAGTTCCCCTCAGAGGGAGTGGACACCCCATCCCTGGAAACATTCAAAATCAGATGGATGAGGCTCTGAGCAACCTGCTCTAGTGGAAGGTGCCCCTGCACATTGCAGGGGGTTGGAACTAAGTGACCTTTAAGGTTCCCTTCCAACCCAAACCATTCCCTGATTCTGGGGGACAGGCCGAGTTTGGGAGGTGCTGGGACCCTTCCCGTGATAGGACAACTTGGGGTCCCAGGTCTGAGATCCATTTGGATCAAAGGTGGCACAGCAGTCCGAAGAACATCCCTCTGCTCTGGGCCATTCATTGTGCATGCCAAGAGACAGCAGGTTGCCCCTCACCAGCCCCCCACACCACGTAGCCCTGCTTTCACCGTGGGGACATTGGACGTGTGACATGAACCTGAGCGGCTTTGCTGACCTGGGGTCAATCCTCAGCCTTCCATTTTTTTTCTTTTTCGCTGGTTTTGCAGACATTTCTTTGCAGTGCTGATCTCTTATCACTGCAGAGGAACCATCTGAGGAAATAGAAGCGGTTGCCATTTTTTCACCGTCCAGGTCACTGGAGACTGTGCCATTCTCTGTTGAGGGTGAGTGATTGCCTTCAACCTGGCATCACATTGGAGAGCTGCTTGGACACAGTCCCTCTCATCCAGGCGGGTAGGAGTGGAGCAGCACTGCCAGCAAGCTCTGTAGAGGTGCTGTGGCCAGGCTGGAGCATCACCATCCAAGACATCTCCACGGATGTTTCAGGAAAAGTGCTGTGTCAGCATACCCTGGTATTCCCAACACGCAGGAAATTTGGGGGATGACCAGAAAATGCAGCCCGGTTCTATAGGACCCCTCAAGGTAAGAAACAGGTCCTCCGCTGGGACCCCAAAATAAAAATGTGTACGCATTTTCTGGGAAATTGGGGCAAAAAAAGGCCCGTTTCAATGTATTTCCACGCAGCCACGCAGCGATTGCTCACATGGAAATACTTAGGTCACTTGGACTGGAGTCTTCAACACGCAATGACTTTTAACAGGCAACATCTGACAGTACCAAAGCCCTTTGCAGCCCTGGGTGAAATTATGATAACAAGAGAAAAAAGCTATTACTGCCACCATGCTTTCATTATGCAAATGATATTAAGATAGGCTGTGCAGATCGCCTGTGGCTATGCTATAATCTCCATGCAGTGATTATAATGTGTCAAACTTAGTCATTTTGATTATGACATGTTAATTACATGCCATCCTCATGCAGACATGAATATTACTCGCAGTCAAACAAAACACAAATTGGGGGCATTGTTTTTTTTGTTGTTGTTGTTTTGTCTTTTTTTTTTTTTTTTTTAGTTGTTGTTGTTGCTGGAAATTTTGATGATTAAATGGATTAAAAGATAAAGAGATATGTAGCATTGTAAACTCATTAAACATTGGCCAAGCCATCCCTGGCTGCCTGAGTGGAGTGGGGGGCTTCTGTTACAAAAAGAGTCTGCAGCTTTATTTTTGAGGCTTTTTTTGTCCCAGCAGGATCAGCGTTTAAAAAAATATGTATTTTATAAACTGTAGAGCTGTGTGGGGTTGAAGAACAATTGAGTTTTTAACTCTTCATGGGGTTTTTGAGAACAGGATGCAGATGGCCAAGGTATCCCCATTTCCACCACGGTGCAGTGTCTGTGGGTCACCTTACTGTGGATGTTTCCCATGATCATCCTCAGGTATCTTAATTTCAACGGAACCTTTCTTTTAATTAAATAATGTTCCAAAGTTTTCTGAGGACAAGCCCTTTTTTTTTCCTCTGACAGATCCTGCTTAATCCTCCTCGAAGAAGAACACTTTTATTTTTTCTTATATTTTCCAGCACAAAACACGTTTTAAAATGTTGCTATTTTGAATGTAGCTCACTGTAAAAAAAATAGTTTCAGGGGAGATGGTTGAATAAAATATTCCCACATGATGAAATATGCCATTAAATATAGAAACAGATCAGATATCAGATCTTCCCACCGAGATTCCCCTGGATGAGGTATCTAGGTAAGAGGCTGGATAACTGAGACACCTCAGTAAGTATGGAAGGGAAGAAAAAAAGAAAAGGCACCTCACAAGGGAACAGCACTTAACTAGACTTATAAATAGCTGGGATTGCAACTTGCCTGATTAATTTGGGGAAATAAACCTCACGGAAAGCTTTTTGCAAATTCATCAGATTTCCTTACTTTAGCCCTCGCTAATGTTTAAAAATAAAATATTGACATCAAAGCTAAGGCTTTGGTTTAGGTAATTAAATGCTGTAAGTTACTGGTTCATTAAGAGGGATCTCTCCTAGTATGGTTTCCTCTGAGTTAGAAAAAAAAAAGAAAGAAAAAAAAGAGATGATAGCAACCAAATAAAAATCTGCACAATAGACTATTTTAGCTAAAATTTGTGTGATGGCAGGTGGGACAGAACTGAGAAGAGGGAAGAAGGCAAAGGATATTCGAGAGAGAAACTTAAAATTTAGAATTGCTTCACCCAAAAATCAAATTCCATCTAAATTCCTTGGAGAAAATCAGAATAAAACTGTTTTTTCTGGAGGGATCAACAACACTGGAGAGATCTGTCATGGGTGTAATGAGCACAGCAGAGCTGATCTTGATTTTGGGTGCATTTTGGATCATCTGTGGTGTAGATTGTGATCAGTTACCGTGATCAATAATTTTTAACTTCATGCCATAGTCACCGTTTTGGCAACTCCGAGGTGAGTTGGCTCTTCGTTTTTTTTAAAGTGCAAAATAAATTTTAAATAAAATAAAAGGCATCCCCCTAAACATTGTGCTTTTACAGAGGGACATTTCAAGGCAAGTTTTACACAGGTTCTGCCCAGAGGGAAATTAAACTGTACATGTAAATGGAGATTACACACAAAGGAATCTATTACTTTCAATATTTCTCAGCAGGAGGGTTCAGAGTTATTTAAATAAGTTTAGATATTAAACCTAAAGTAGCCATTAAAGGAATGTGGATTTGTTTGCCTAGTTTTTATAGAAATCTTTTTTCCTTTTCCAGCTGACTGAAAAATCCATTGCTTGCATGATGGTGAATATTTTTAATGCATAAAAAAAACCAAAGAACTTTCAATATGACACTTCCTTTGAATTTTTAAGCACCAAATTACAGAATACTTATTATAGTAAGTGTCTTCTTTAGGAGAGATTAAACTGCAAACATTTTCTTTACTTTTTTTTCCCTTTTTCCATCTATTCTTTAGAAGAGAGCTAATATAAACACTGACATTAAACCATATTGGCTATGTAAGGCACTTTGATTGTCATTGAGATTATTTTAAAAGTTATTTAGGTCCCCACGTTACATCTTTGCAACTGCATGGAAAATGTTTCACCATGTTTCTCTTTGCAATATTTCTTTGGGGATTCATAAATATTGATTGTACCGTAAAAAATTGATGGAATCTTGAAACAGACTGCAGTCTTGGTAGCTGGGGAATTTACTCAATTTTTCTCAATAGCTGCAGTCTATAAAAAGAGGAGATTTTGCAAATTGTTTCTCACCTTGTCTTTTTAGTATTTAATAGCTCTCAATTCTGTAGCCTTCTGAACCATGCACCGGGTGCGTTTTCCATCAAAGCTGTATCAGGCCTATTCAAAGGGAATTAAAAGGCGAGGTGTGACCAAGGGGTTAAACTGCCTTCACGGCTGGGAAGCCTAACTTTCATTAGTGGTGGCAGTGTAGAGCCATCCTACTGCTCCTTGTGCTAAAACTTTCCTTAAAAAGAAAAAAAACTTTAAATGTTAATGGGTGGACGCAGAGGAAAAAACAAAAAAAACCCCGAACAAGCAAGCACCCCCTCCCCCCCAAACAAATGAAAACACTGCCACCAAAACCTTCCAGGGATTTTTCTCAGTTAAAAAAAAAACAAACCAAACCAAAAAAAAACCCTAAAAAAAATAGGCATTTCCCTAGATGCCAAGGAATCCCTCAGCGTCTTACTATTAAGCGTTGGATATTCTCCTTTTGATGAGGAAGAGTTTTAGCTCCATTCACCCAGGATTAGGTACAAAGGAGATTAGGCACTTTGTCCTTGGCAAAGCCCTGGGATGGAACCTGTACCTAAAGCCCTTCATCGTGTCCCACCGTACCACATCCAGGCCACCTTTGCTGGATCTCCTTTGGCCAACATCCGGAATACCTTGGTAAATGCTATCAAAGTGATCAGTTTATTTCCCTCTTAACCCTCTGGTGGGATTTTCTGTGCTTCCCTGTGACCCATGGGCACCGTCAAGCTTGGAGGCAGCTATGACTTCTTATTGTCTGGGTCCTGGCTGTGCTGGGTGATGGTGATTCCCTCTTCCCCAGCTGTAAATACAGACTACCCTTTGGATTGGTATGCTCTTCCAAGGAGAACATCGACAGCAGCACTAGGCAAGCAGGACTGTGCACAGGCAGCAGTACCTTTGCTTTGCTCCTAGTTCAATTACTGGGCATCCCATGAATAAGCAGGAATAAAAGCGGCAGGTCTCTGCAGCACTGGTGGGCTTTGCTTTTGTTCAGTCAGGCTGGGTGCAGCCATGGGATTTTTTTGCAAGGTGATTCCTGGGTGTGTTGTGGACGCATTTTGCTGGAAAGCTGCTCCAAAGGTCTGCCCGGGGCCAGATTTTTGTAAGTGTGCCAAAAAAGGGGCTCAGTTGCAAGTAGCCATCCTGTAGCCATCAGTAGCCATCCTGTCCTCCTCTATCACTCCATTAGGTCAAACTTGAGATCAGTGTGAGATCTGGAGAACAGACCACCAAAAGCAGAGAAAAAATCACTGGTCAATGGGCAAGAGTAGAGAAGAAATAACCAGCCCTTGTGTTGGAAGAAATAACTTACAGAAGCATTTTCTATGCTGGAATTTCTGCCCCATGTATTTAATTTGGTTCTTGTATATCAGCTTACATATCATATATATGTAGATATATGTAGATATATGTATATATGTGTATATACATGTGTATATATATCTATATGTATCTTATATTGTTATATATCATATATAAGAAACTGTCCTGCTGCTTGGAGAAAACACTGTAGTTATTCTAGAAGCTTGTAAGAGTCTCTTTTTAAGTAGGCCTCGGGGTGTCCACACGAATGATCTGCAAGCTGTCCATCAGGAGTACATCCAGGTGTCCAGAACAAAGGTCCTCAAGAAGTCCATCAGTGACATCTAGAGAAAATACTGGGAGACAACACTCTAATTATTCAAGAAGCTCACAAAACTTTCTTTTTTTTTTAAGTAGGCCTCCAGGTGTCTGGAAAATAAGATCCACAAGGTGTCCATGAGGAGTCCATCCAGGGGTCCAGAAGAAACAATCTTCTCAAAGACCGATGGATTTCCATGTGCCCGGATTCCACCCCACTGCTACCTGCTGCATCAGACTTTGAGCCAGTGCAACAAAACAAACATTTCCCATCTGACAAAGGATGCTTTTCCTCTTGGCTTCAAAACCCACTCACCTCAATTAGCAAGACCTGAAGTGATTTTGATAAGCTTAAGCCAGCACATGTTCTGTAAAGAAAGCAGCCCTGCTAAAAGGGTTGCTGCTCCTGGGGGCCCTTTGCTGCTGCTTTTGGAGTGTAACAGCCACTTCCATTACCATTAATGGGGGCTCAGTGTGCACAGGAGCTGCGGAAAAAGCCTGCATAAGAGTTGGGCATGTTGCAGTAATGGGCCGTGAGGCCTGGTTTATGTGCTCAATACCTTAAGGTTTCTTTCTCCCGAAGTGGAGTAGGAAACCCAAACAGCTTAGATGAGCTGCTGTTGGCTTCAGCATGAGTGGGGTTTGCAGTGGGACTGTAATTATGGGGTTATGTGCGGCCTGTGGCCAGCAAGGGCTCACCCATACATACCTGGACCGCACAGGCCCTTTTTGTGGCCTTCCCATCTACTGCTCATCCCTTGCTGGCCTGGGACCCGATGCACAGTCTCTTTGCAAAGCCACAAATGGAATCCCAGAATGGTTTGGATAGGAAGGGACCTTAAAGCTCACCTCATTCCAACCCCCTGTGCCATGGGCAGGGTGACCTGCTGGATCATGCTGGTCACGGTCCCTGAGCAAGACACAGCAATGTCTTCACAGGAACTTGTGACATTAAATCTGCTCACGCCATCCAGCTGCGCTTTCAAACAGCAAAGGCAGCTGAAAGTCTGAAATTTAGGTCCAGGTGTTTAATATTATCAAGAAGTGAAGATGCAATGTTAGTGAAGGAAGGTAGGACAAGAGGGAGGGGAAGTCACTGCAGGGCTGTGTAGACCCTGTGCTTGACCTCAAGGTTTAACAAGGTGTTCATTCATCCTTGAACCATGAGTTTGGCCGTGTCAGGGCATCAGGGGTGGGCAGGAACAGTCCCAAGTGCCGGCTAGCCCAGGCAGGCAGGGAATTGCCCATTGATGGGCTGGTGACTGTCTTCTGTGCCTGCATAACCCCCCAGGCAGAGGGAGCACAGCCTGAAACTGAGGTTGTCCATGAACCATCACAGCAGAGAGTGTGCCAGAGCACCTCCTTGACTCCAAACCTGGTAGCAACCAACTTCCCAGGAACATGTACTTTCTCAGCAAACAGCAGCAGCGATGACCAGAAAAAATCCCACCCCAAAGACATTCGCATCTGGTAAGAAATGGAGAAGATTATATCGGAAAATGATGCAGAGCATGGACACACGAGGTACCAGAGAACCGGAAACAGGTTGCCTACAGCTGCCTTAAAGAACCAACTCAAACTCCAGGGAGAAATTGCTAAAATGCTGTATTATTTTAGTAGCTCTTGTTTTTCTTGCAGAAATGTTTGTTGAGATTATTTATATGTCATATTATATTAACATTTTACATATAATATTATTATTATTTATATATATTATTAATATTTGGATGAGAGGACCTAGCTTCAAGCTGTGCTAGGAGAGGGTCAGGCCAGACATCAGGAGGAATTTCTTCACAGAAAATACAATTACACATAGGAAGGGACTGCCCTGGGAGGTGGTGGAGTTCCCACCCCTGGAGGTGTTCAAGGAATGACTGGATGTGCCACTGGAAGTGGCACTCAGTGCTCTGGGCTGGGTGACAAGGTGGGGATTGACATACAAACGTTGTGCTGCCAAAACAACTGCAAGGTGATGGGAATCTCAGGAGTGAGGCTGCTGTTGGGGCAGTTCATCTTAATGAAGCAAATGGAGAAATGTGAAAGACTGTGAATATAGGGATAAGAGGGGGAAATTACCCACTGAAGCCTCTACAGGAATCTCCCTCAAATACAGATTAAACAGGTTGACCCTGGGGGAATAGGACCATTCCAGCAACTCCTGGACGCACAAATGCAAGATGAGCCATGAAGAGCAAAGTGCAGGCATGATGGTCCCCAAGCAGAACCCAAACTTGCTGCTCCAGCCTTCCCATCCAGACCGAAGCTGGATGTTTTACCTTCCAAGCTCTGGTAAAACCCCAGTAACCACTTCCTTCTCCGCCCTCTCTTCTGCCAGGATTGGAGCAGAGATGCTGTTTTGGCATGGCACAGCACAGTGCTTTCATCTCCAGTTTTATGGTGATAGGCACAAGCAAGATCTCTTCCTCCACTGCATCCACCCCCCTACCAAGCTCAGTGATGAGGACAATCCTCAACATTTAACATTATGTTAATCTCTGCCTTACTTGGAACCTGGCCAGTTCATTTTCATGCTACACTGCTCATTTCCAGCTTCTAACGTAGTTTTAAAGTTGCATTAAATAAAGAATGGATGTAAAAATCAAATTAATTACTGGACACTCCATGCTACTTAATTTTAAAGCTCCCATTCCACCAGTATTTCTTGTAATCACAACAAGCTGTGGAGTGCCAGGATGGCCGTATTGCTCTTAAATATGTTGATTAGAGAAAAAATATGAAACTGAGATAAGTGTTGGAGCATTGATTTGCAATATTGTTTGGAGCTCTTATTTTCACTTTAGAGTTTGCAGCTGAGGGAGCTGAGGGTGCGCAGCCGGGAGAAAAGGAGGCTCAGGGGGGACCTTCTGGCTCTGCACAACTCCCTGACAGGAGGGGGCAGCCGGCGGGGTCGGGCTCTGCTCGCAGGGAACAGGGACAGGAGGAGAGGGAACGGCCTCAGGCTGGGCCAGGGGCGGGGCAGGTTGGATATTGGGAAAAATTCCTCCATGGAAAGGAAATGTCCAGCCCTGGCACAGCTGCCCAGGGCAGTGTTGGAGTCCCCATCTCTGGAGGGATTTAAAATCCATGTGGATGTGGTGCTTGAGGGCATGGGTTACTGGTGGCCTTGGCAGTGCTGGGGAATGGTTGGACTTGATGGAATTAGATGACTTTTCTGACCGTAATGATTCTGTGATTCTGCGATATGATGGTTAGGAGATAAGACAAAACCATCTTAGAGGACGGGTCCTAGGATTCAAAACACACTTTAGGTAAAACTGAGCATTTCTCTGATTGCTAAATTGGGATGAATTGTAACACTCGAGCTCCTTCAGACAGACAAGTGCTCTGACCTATTTTTTCAAGAACTTGTGGTCTTTTAAAATTATATTTTATTTTCTGTACTGCATGTTTAATCATTAAAAAATTCTAGCACTGTGTTTTTAAAGATAGGCAGGAGGTCAGAATTTGCCAAAATTGGGTTTTGTTTCACTATATATGTAACTTTCAAGAGTGAGCGTATGTTTTTTTTGGGTGACGTGCCATAGATAATGTCACTTGCCAAGTCATAGCCTTTTTCATTTCCATTTAGCTCTGTTTTACAGCTAAATCTGGACATCAATAGTGAGAACCTCCCTTCTACTCTTATGGAACATCATGTTTTTCTCATTTTGTGTTTGAGCTAATTTAGTTTTAACCTTGTGCTCCTGTATGTGATTTATTTTAATTTTTTTTTTTAACGTTGCGGAGTTCGTGCTGAGAGTCTTTCTGCAGACCCTTCTGCCCACAGAGGTACAGCCACAGACTGTCTGTCCTTCTGCAAATGGTAGTTTTCTGTTCCGTGGGCTTTTCACACTTTGCTAGGGTGTGTAGGGACTGACCTGCATCTATACTCTCCTGTAAATAAAAAGCAATGAGGTAATCCCGAAACATGCTCTCTTACAAACACCAAGCAGGCGGAGGATGCTTCAGTATTTCAAAGGAACCTGAGAGCAGAGCATTCAACCAGGGCCTTTGAAACTAATGCAATCTTATTTTTATCATTACATTGCTACTTTATTATTTGTTAAAATGTATTATTTAGTTTATTTTCCTTGAGAGCAGCGAAAGTATCTAGAATTCAGATTCTGATGGTTGAAAAGGACGAAGCAACGGCACAGAAGGGGTTACACGTGCACAGCCGTTCTTCATGGTGCAACTTCTTCCAGGACCCACACAAAAACTTATTAAGCGGCTGCCTGTCACCTCTCCTTAATAAATAAGAATCTCTTTTCAGCCTCTTTGTCTCCTTCACCTCTGGGGCCGGCGTCCTGTAAACACACTGCCAATTAAACCTCACGTCTAGCAAGGCCACAACTAATGAAAAGCAATAGAGAATTCACTGCCTTTTAATGAGGAAAACATTGCTTTTTACAGGGAACAATTTATTGGGCCAATTCCCCCCGTCCATCACCCTGGGGAACTGCTGCCTTTTTTACCCCCTGTTTGTTACTTTGTCAAGCGCGTGTAAAATTGCACGCTGAACACAGAGGTGAAGGCTCTGACTCAATTTATGGTGTGACATCTCTGATCTCGCTCCCTGGATCAGTAAGCGATCCTGGCAATGATATGCATGGAAATT
Source organism: Rhagologus leucostigma (assembly GCA_013397725.1). Classification (NCBI taxonomy): domain Eukaryota; kingdom Metazoa; phylum Chordata; class Aves; order Passeriformes; genus Rhagologus; species Rhagologus leucostigma. The sequence goes on from VZTD01003093.1 coordinate 309,228, forward strand.
AATTACTGTGCCCGCCAGCGATACAGCAGGCCCCTGCCGTTGATAATAGATCAGTTTGCAGGAGTTTGTTAGAGGGGCGGCCGCGTCTGCTGCTGTTTGCTGTCACAGGCAGGCAATGTCAGCTAAGTGCAAACCACCACAACACCATCACGATGTGCGGCCGTGGGAGGGCAGAGAGGGCACAGAGGCTGCCAGAGTAAGCCTGGAAAAAGGCAAACCAGGAAAAAAAGAAAAAGAGGGGAGCGCAGTGATTTTGGACTTCATTTTTTCTGAGAGGGAAGAGGAGGTGTTGTGTAAGAGTGCCACAATGTTTGAGCAAGGGGAAACTTCTACCAAGCCCACACTATTAAAGTGATATGTATTTAAATGGAAAAAAGATGGATGGAGAGGCCAAATTGAAAATAAATAATATTGGGAATAAATTCTGGATAAAAACCTGCAGGTCATATCACCCATGGTTATAATATGTGTTAGCTCTGTTAGCTTTACAGCCCTTTTTCCTAGGATTTGCAGTTTAAAATGCCTTCATCGAATCATAGAATCATAGCATGGTTTGGGAAAAGCCTTAAAGATCACATGGTTCCAACATAGTATCTTGGCTGAGGTATTTTCTCTCCTCCTCCTGACCAGACCCTTTTTTTTGCAGGTGGATGCAGCAGGTTTTACCTGACTTAGCTCACTCGTGGCTCAGGACACGAAGGGACATTCAATGCATCTGGGGGATGGCCAAGATGTGTCATCCTGCTGAGCTGTTCCGGGGAAAATGAAAGAATTGCCCCAGAGCAGCTGTAAGAAACCCAGAGCAGTTGTAAGAAACTCTTCCTCACTGAGCTGCTGGGCAATGTGGTTCATGAGCATCCTTGAATTCCTTCCCAGGTCACTCCTCCACAGAAGGAGTGGTGAAACCAACTGGGATGAAGGGAGGGATGGTGGGTAGGGACAGGCACAAATCCCCAGTCCTGTCCCATAACACCTCCACCTCCCCTGACACGGCCTTCTTCTTCACCTCACTTATTTTGCCTGAGGAAAAGGGGCACCCGTTACTTCCGTGTGTTTCTGGGAGGAGCAATTGGACACACAGTGAGGTTAGAAGGACACAAGGGAAGTGAGCTCTGCAAAAACTGCCTTTGGATGCCTTTATAAAATCTTCCTGGCAAGGTACTTTTTTGTTTGTTATTTGACGTTTTTTATCATATTATTTCTTAACACTTTAGTGTATCTAGTGAGAGATACCCTCTTTTGCTTGGTCCTTGGACAGTTCAGATGGAATTCAATTAAAATTTCCTTTGTTTCTCACCACTTACTTCGTGGTTTTGTACACTTTTAGGCCCAAAAGGGCTTCATGTTGGTTTTGGGGCAAAACAAATAAGACGTGATGCCCAGTTACAACCCCAGCACCGGGATACCAAGACAAACAAAGATGATGACACACTAGGTTCAAACACAGCAGAATTCCCCACAAAAGTAATTATCTCAAAAGAATGGAGGATTCCAGCTCCAGTCAGTGGCTTTGGGATCCCTATTCCCAACCCTGTCACAGTACCTGTTTTTTTATGACAAATATTTCCTGTTTGCGGTACAGATTTTCAGTTCACCCTTGTTGAAACAGCCATACCAGTCTCCAGTGGCAAGAAAGATACCTTAAAAATATGTTCGTAACAAAGTGGGAAACCAAAAGAAATGGGTAGTAACAAATATCTTGGAAAAGGAGGCAGATGGAGAGGAAACAGGGATACACATTAGCTGGTTTCTGTGCCTTGAGCGATGGCAGTGCTTGTTGATTCCACATCCCCACAGCTCTCGTGCTGTCACCCTCCACCCACTGCCGCTTTGTTTTTTGGTAGGCGAACATTTCAGAAAATAGCGGGTGATTCAAAGAATAAATCATACACTTGGACCTACGTAGGCATCTTCTTTGACCCAGTTTGCATACACATCGAAGAGCAAAGTTTGGTTCTTCCTATTTACCCCCTGACAGTGAAATCTAGAAACTGCCTGAAATGTGTAAAAAGCCCAAGATTATTTCAAAGCTCTGCAAAAAAAAAAAAGGAGGAGGGAGAGCTGTGAAAGATCATTTCTTTCCTAATGTGACTGTTAGATTTGGCTGGTTTAGCAATTAAACTTTTCCTTTATTTGTTACCCCTACAGACCCCTGGTTAGAATAGGATCCTGAAGTTGAGTCCGCCAGAGCATTGGGCTTACATGATTCAATTAACCTTTAAGGTAGCTCTGGAAGTTGGTACTCTAGGAGATCCTTTTGTTAATTGGCAGCCTGACACAGACAATTAAGTTTGATCAGATGAAGAGGGCATCAGGGACATCATTAGCATACTGTACTGAAGACTACGTGGTGTGTAAAAGTTGTTTAATTTCTGCCAAGGAAGAAAGCGGGGGGCTGGGGGAGCCCTCCTTGCACATACAGCATTTTGCTTATTAAATATTTCATTTCCCTTGCCATAAGCTGCAAATGTTCCCATTTTTTACCCCTCCTTTTTGGTTTCTTCCCACTGCAGTGAAAGCCACTGAATGATCGTTCCTCTCTTATTAAAACTTCTGCATTTCACTTGAAGTATTGCATTAAAAAAAAAACAAAACCAAGAAAACCCCACGCAGCCAAAACAGCAACAAAATCAGTTTTGCTTCAGAAATGGTCACAAAGCCCGTGGCGGATGGAGCATGAGCAGGGTGTGGTTAAGGTGCTTAAAGCTGAAGCTGTGCTGGGTGAGATCTCAAGATGTCCTTTGGTCAGGGAGTAACAGAAAAACATACCTATGGCTCTCACATGCAGCAGGTCTTATAACAAAGGTGGCTGTACATCTCTGGGATGCAGAGGGGATGCTGGGATGAGGATGTCACATTCCTCATGGCCAAGCATGACTTTGCAGGGGCAGGAGGCGCTGGAGGAGGTGAACCTGCCACTGATGGGTTGTGAGCTTGGATTAGCGATTGACAGACGTGGTTTCTCTGCATTTCTCTTGCCTGGTATTAACAACAGTCTCACAGCTGAGGGTGTATTAGAAGTGGTTTTTTTTTTTGCAGGCACCACTGCAGAGCAGAACGGAGGTGAGCCAAGTTATGGACATCTGCAAGGTTTAGTCACCACCAACGTCTTACCGAGTACGGATATACAACATCCAGCTCACGCTGCTGCGCAGTCTTTTTGGCTCCCTCTCCTTTCTCCAGCCCTTTTTCCATGAGCGAGAGAGAAGGCATGGAAACACAGAGTGGTCTGGAAGGGTTGGAAGGGGCATTAAACACCATTGCATTCCACCTCTGCCATGGGCAGGGACACCTTCCACTATCCTAGGGTGCTACAAGCCTCGTCCAACTTGGCCTTGGACACTTCCACAGATTGGGCAGCCACAGCTGCTCTGGGCAACCTGTGCCAGGGCCTCACAACCCTCACAGCACAGAATTTCTTCCTAACATCTGATCTAAATCTCTTCTCTTTCAGTTTTAAACCATTCCCCCTTGTCCTGTCAATACCCACTGTATAAAAGTTGCTCATCCTCTTTTTTCGTAAGTACCCTATAAGCATCTGGAAAGGAAACAAGGCACATAAAACTAGTAGGCACATGAGATCAGGATTCTCCATCCTCGTATCAAATAGGCAGGCTCTTTGCTTTCTCATTAGCCTTACACAGTTGCTTCAGCAATTATGATATATATTGCATAATTCTTATAGCATTAGCCTTGCTACATAAGTCATTAATGTGCTAAGTTAGTGATAGCAGCAAATGTAGACTCTTGTGCTGTGTGATGCTAATAATATCTATGAGATTTTAGTCCTAATCCAGGGAGACATTTTCAGCCCTCTACTGCCATAGCATCGTGTAATGGAAAATTAATGGGAAGTTGCAAATGCAGAATGAGTATCTTTTTGTGTTTTGCAGGCTCGCTGTGCCCCTTGTATGGCTGTTGCACAAGAACAAAAGAGCTGAAGATTAATCCAGACCACTATCCAACAGTGACCAACACTCAGCACCTTGGGGAGGACGTAGGAACAGGGTGAACACACAGAGACTCCTCCTGAGGATGCTCTTCCAGCCTCCAAAACTCTTTGGCTCTGAGTCCTTACTTTCCACAGGTCCAGCCCCCAGCAGGGTCCCCCAGAGGATATTACTCGGAATAGTAGTATTTGTGTATTTTTGTATATTGTTGTATGTTTTTGATATATTATAGCTCTTGGTGTATTTTTCTTCTGTAACGTTTTGGAGCTCTTTTGAACTCATGTAACTATTTCAATACTTCGGCTGGTAAATAGCAGAAACAGGTAGTGAGTATCCAAAACTCTTGCACGACAACTTGTAGGTGATTTCAAGATGATGGTAAGAATTAAGGGAATAGGAATGCTGGGCTTTTAAGGTGTTTTCACAAGTCTGTGCCAGTAAACCCCAGCATTGTTCAGCACTTACTGAAAGACTCAAGGCACTTGGTGGGAGGCTCGGGGCAGCACTTGGAGAAACCGAGTCACACTCGGCAGGTGTCTCTCTGTCAAGGAGAAATGGAGATGAGATGGTCACTCTCCAAAACAAACTGTCTCCTGTAAGCACCTCCGTTTAGGTGGAAGGAATCCAGGCAAGTCTTTTTCCCACATGGGGGTCAAGTCAGTCATGTGCACATGGCCTGAGTCTGCCCATTCCTCCCAGGCAGTCAGAAATTCCCATTTACTCCATGCTGTTTTCCACTTCCTTTTCCTATGGGCGACTCCCCTCAAAAACAGAGTCATAGAATCGTTCAGGTTGGAAAAGACCTGTAAAATTGTCAAGTCTGATTTTCAGGTGACCAAACAATGCTGAGAAATAGCTTTTACCAATCACTGGTGGTGAAAATTTTGTAATGCAAAAATCCTTGGCTCTGCATCTCCTGACAGAGGCAGCAGGGAGAGGCAAGGAAAGGGACAGAAATGTCAGTCAGTCATGAGATTTTGTCAATCGACATGAGTCTTCAGCTCAGTAAATCAGCCAGAGGGGATGCCGGGACATGAAATGGTGGAAAAAACACTTCTATGAATAAATGGGAATTGTGCCAAATTCCTCTCCAGAACTTAGCTGTGGAGCAGGACTTTGCTGCATCCTGCATGTGCCATGGGCACACCCGCTGAAAACTCAGGGACAAACAGAAGATTCCTGCTCCATCTCCCAGACTGGGACCATAAGAAAAGGGAAGAATGGTGATGGAAAATAAAAAGTGCATTGAAGGCAAATGGCTGCACTTGTGGGCTGTGCTGAGAGCATCATCTGTCACTCGTGCAAGTGTGAGAGCAGGTGTGCCCCTTGCACCAGGACTGAGGCTGGCCTAGTTCTGCTGAACTGCAGAACACGATCTTTTTGAACCATAGAGGAATAATACTTGAGATGTATCGGCTGTACAGTTTCATTAAGATGACATAACATCTTGGATAGATTATAATTTTATAATACCTTTGCATGCCACCGCTATTACTACTATGTTGTTTTATGACGGTGTTAATATACAGATGTTGCTTTAATCTGTTTTTTAATTTACTTTGTATATCCCCTACGTACATTTTGTCGCAAGGTAGTTTATTTTGTAGCAGCTCATTTATTTTAAAAGTTGGAGGGTTTTTTTATATCACTGCTAGCATGCTAATGACATTTATACATGTGTTCTCTTTAATCTCTCCCCTAGTTGCCTGGTACAGAGCACAGATATTATCATTTCTCTGATTTTTCTAAGTGCTGGAAACTGTTTTATCAGGGGTTTTACTTTGAGGTTTAATTTTTTATTTTGAGGTTTATTAAGTACTGTATTTTGGTGTGGTAAACCTTGTGTTTTCACTGATACTTTTGTCACAGGGTAAGCGTTGTCACTGTAGAGGGGTTTGGTCATGTTGCCCTTCATCTATCCTTCACTTGTTGCTTCCTGGAGAACTCTTGAAAGGAGGATTTTTTAGGAGGTCATGTGTCCCCTCAATTTAGGGGTAAGGCAAAGGCAAAAAATTTAGGCTAACCTCTAGTAGTCACATCTAGTCAGGACCTGGATTTTTAAAAAAATTGCATTCTTCTAAGCAGTCTAACCTCATGCCAAGGAGTAGGATGTTCCTGTGCTTGGAAATAGATACCACACCCAGGCCGAAGGGGAATTTCTCCCAGCTGCAGTCAAGTTGAGCAGGATCTTCAAGATTCCTTCAACCTAAATCAACCTGTGATTCCATCACTTTGTGTTTGGGGTTGTATCAATAGAGCAAGCAGGTCAATTTGGGGAACAAGGACTCAAGGACTGGAGGCTAGCACAAAAAGAGGGGGAGGCACGGTCTGGGTTTCCAGACTTTGATGAATGATGCTGGTAGCAGGTTCTCTGTGTGTTTAGTTGCAGTGGCAAAGTGAGGTCCCGTCTCACAAGAGCCTTTGTGCAGAGATGTGAAGGAGGGCATGTGCTTGTTGGCGGAAGAAGGAGAAGGGAGCAGCATCTTTCTGAGCAACTTCCCATGCTGGACTTCTCAAATTATATCTAATTAAGTCTGCTGCCCAGAATGCCATCAAATTAGCAAGTGAACAAATTGCACTGACTTTGGTGGGACGATGCCCTCGTTTCACGCTGCCCCACAGCGTGACTGCTCTGTCTGTGGCTCTGCTTCACTGAGTTCCTGGTGAAACCCCTCCCAAAACAAGGACAAATGAGCATCCAGCCCTCACCACAGGCTTTGACTCCGCCGCCTAGATATAATATCCTGCCAGATCTCTCCAGCCTCCTCAGGGAGACCCTCTTGCTTTCCCTGAAATTTGTACATTGGGAAAGGCCTGAATATTTTTCCCATAACTTGGTGGGATAGAGCTTGAGAAACGCTGCTGTAGATGGTTTCATGTTGCCAAAATGTACTTGCTATTTGATGATGTGGGCTTTGGAAGGCCTGCTGTTCCCAATTGTCCATTGCATATTAAGGATGGTTATAGCCAAGAAGACTTCTCTATTTATTTGCTCCCTTTTCACTGTGACTTTATTATGCATGAGCAGCTTGACTGTGATACTTCTTTTGTTTTACATTTTGCATTCATTAAAAACCAGTCATCTGCATATTTTGTGAACCCTCAGGGGTCTCTTCTCCCCTTGATGCATGCGTGCCAGTCCCATTAGCATGGATGGGAATTAGGAGCTCATGCTGAAGAAAAAACACAGGCACACCTCCCTCTGTTTGTCCTCCTACTATTCAACTAAGATATTAAAAAAAAAAATCATTACAGAGGATAGACAATATTCACTTTGTGTTAAAAAAGAAAAAAGAAAGGAAGGGAAACTTGACCATGTATCTCAGGAGATTCTTTTTATAGCCCAAGGCTAAAGACCTCATAAACAGAAGATGCAAATCATTTCAGCATCACTGAGGTTTACGATTGTGTCTTTACCAGTAAGTAAAGTGGGCCGGACCCACTCCCCAACAGGGAGGACAACTGGTGTGGTGTGACCTGTATCCACACCGGTGCGCTCTTCCTCCCCAAACCTTTTAACAAGAGAGTGAGATCTGACTAAGTTTTCTGTCCCTGTTTTGGTCACCAAAAGTCACCAACAATGGTTTCACCCTGTTTCTGTCGCCCCTAAAAGAGTTGCAGGCCGCACTGTGGTCCTCAGTGTCTTCCTGATGGTGCTGAGGATGTGGATGAAGAAGTCACAGGAGTTTCCTGAAAGCAGTCACTGGGAGATCTTGTGGGCTCCTGGATGACCATCCCAACACTGCTCCTCACCAAACTACCAAGCCAAGGGATTGAAGTGTCTAGGTGAAGTTCCTGTGGTGGACTGGGAAGCCTGATCCTGCCCTTATCCCATTTTGCAGAGTGCTGCCCTCCTCCCTCCCCTGCTCCTGTTGAGCAAGGGTTCAAGGCTGTGCATTCTTGCTCCCTGCGAACAAAGAAGTGATTTATTTTTTCTCCATCTCAGTTAAAACTACTGGTGCATGGTGGCCTCTGGTACAGGGATCCCCTATTTTCTCTGCGTTGTCTCTGAGGGTTAAAGCAATCAGGCTTCTCCACCCAGACAGAAGTTTTGTGTAAAACCTCCCCTGCTCCTCTGTGTTTCAAGTTTGGCAGTTCCCCCTTCCACAAAAATGTGCACAGGAAGACGCACAGAGAGATATGAATTTATTTTCTGCATTGTTAAAGCTTCAACATTGCCCTCAAATCATCCTGACACAAAGGCAATGCAGCTCGGTTCACCAACCAGCACATTTTGCCCTGAGCAAAGACACTTTCCCATGCATGGAATGATCTCCCACTGTTTCCCATAAGAGCACAGGGCTGTCTAGAGGAATTGAATCAAAAGCTTTCAGAGACAACAACCTGCCTGAAACAACTCGAAACAAATGAAGGCTTGGGATTGCAGCTGGACAATGATACCTTGGGCCACGTGCTAATCGAGGGATTAAGCAATAATCCTGTTTTATTGTAGCTGCCATGGCTGGAGCATCCCATGCTCTGCTGAGAATCCTCCTTGTCTTAGCAGCACACTGGTTTCTTTGAGGGCCAGGTGTCTCTGCCAGTGTGTTCCATACTGGTCTGTGATGGATACTGGCAGGGTTAGGCACAACGGGTGCTCTAGCAAGTCAATCACATAGAGCCTGTCTTGTCTGGATGATGGGGGGTGGAGGGAGAAGGACAAAGAGTTTTGGAGAATCAGACATTCCGTGTAGCACAGCCTCCTGGCTGTTTGGGCTCTGATTGCTGTCTCTGAAATTAGCACCATTTCAAGCGTCAGAGTGGGCGTCAGACTGGAGAAGCCCAAATCCCTAGTGCTTCTCAACTCTGTGTATCTCAACTTTCTGTCTGCTACTGGTGGTTCATACCCTCAGCAGCACGTTCTAACATCCAGCATGTCCTGCAACAAGAAGCTCAAGGAGGTTGTGGATGCCTCACCCCTGGAAATGTTCAGGTTCAAGCTGGATGGAGCTTGGAGGAACCTGGTCTAGTGGCAGATGGAAGGGGCAGGGAGGTTGGAACTAGATGGCCTTTAGGGTCCTCTCTGACCCCAACTGTTCTAGGACACTTTGGCCCAAAAGTAGAGAAATTACTTAGCTGGAACCCAAAGAAAAGGGGGATAATTTCCTAGGATAGGAGATGTCACTCACCTCTTGCTCAGGATCTGTCTCGTAATTTAGGCTGCTTGGAGACACCCTACAGGTAATAGAACAAAATAACAACCCCTCGATTCCTATTTCACTTTTTTGGCCCATTAATTTTACTGATTGACAGATTTATCAGCTGACTCTTGAAACAAAGAAACATTTACATAATCACAACAAGTTATGGGGTCATAAGCTATCTTAAAGTCAGCTCTGGAGCTTGGAGTCTCCTCGTCATCCTTTTCAGGAAGGTACAGAGAATTGTAACTTGCCTTTTAGGAAAAGATTCTTCCTCCAGAGGGTGGTGGGCACTGAACAGGCTCCCAGGGAATGCTCACAACCTCCAGGGCTGCCAGAGCTCCAGGAGCATTTGGGAAATGCTCCCAGGGATGCATAGGGTGGGATTGTTGCGGTGTCTGTGCAGGGCGAGGAGTTGGGCATGGTGATCCTTGTGCTTCCAACACAGGATATTCTATGGTTCTTTGCACATCTCACCGTTGCAGATTTATATTCTTGCCTCAGCTTACTGCAGCCCAGCTGGTTATTCTCAGCCTGTATCTTCTCCAGGACAACTTTGCTAAAGAATCTCCCATTCAGGGCCTTGTCCATGCACACACCTCACTTTGGTTCAGAGTTTCTGATTGTATCCCAGACTGTGACCCAGCTGTTAGAGACGACCACAACGCAGAAGCAAGTCTGAAGAAAACTTAAATCCAGCACTGCATCTCTCTTACTCCACTAAAATAAAACAAACAAAACCAGAAAGGATGGGAAATGGTTTTACTGGAGCAGCATCAGCGTCTCCATTTGTGAATCAGTTTAAGAGAAGGAGGCTCCATTTAGGTAAGAGGTGCTGTCACTGGCCTTCACATCTGCAGGCGTCCACGTACCAGCTTTGACTCAGCAGCCTGCAGCAGTAAATCATTAATGGCCCCTTAAAAAAGGCAAGCTAGTTTGTAACACAAGTCTGAAATGAGAGAAGGAGATGGGTGGAAGATCAGACTTTCCATTCCCAAAATAAAGCATTGCAGTCATCCTGAATATCTGGAGAGTGCACGGAAGGCCGGAGGCGTTCTCTTTGTTAAATATTTACCACTCAAGTATTATTTGAACAGAACATTTCTGGGACTTTATCTAAGCGGGATGGAGTAAGTGAAACATTTGGGTGGGTCAATAGGACCATTTGCCGGAGTGGCTTGTTCTTAAATGGGGATCAAAAGCCGACCAGAGTGAGCTCTGTAATGTTTGACTACTAAAAGCATTGCTCCAAAAATGCAGCATGGTGCTGGCTCCAAGGGACCAGCATTGCCAGGACAGGATTTCCTCCTCATTACCAACTGTACAAACTCCTGGAGACGAGCAGAGCAAAGGGATGAGGTCCTGGTGTCTAGGTAGGACCCTGACAGTGCTGAGGGAGGGATCTGTGCTGATGTGAAAACATTCCCTCAAAATCACATTTACTACTCATAGAAATGACCTGCATTTAGAACAGGTATAGCCTACCACAGGTCCAATCACCTCCTCTGCAAACATCCAGATTTTGGTATCAGGGCTCAGGTCCAGCATCACCCAGATGACATTTGAACCTTCTCCCTAGCACTCAAGACTTCACTCAGAGTTATAATTAAATTACAGATAGTTCAGGGCCATCCACATATGCAAAGCCACCAGAAACAGAAAGGAGATTGTTCTACTAATCCTTGTGAAAACACTGAAGAAAGTGCCATTCCGTTGATGCAAAACCAAAGTAAAAACACTGTTTTATGAAATTTAAAAAAAAGAACAAGGGTGAAAAACTCAGTTATTTCAGGTTTCACTTAAAAATGAATGAGGTTTTATTATCTTCCCAGATGTTTTCAAGGAAATTTTTACTGGATTGACTGCAAGCTAAACTAGTTAACCACTTAGGAGCAAACAACTGTATTACCAATGAAGTCATTCAGGTGTAAAATAAATGTTCTTCTGGGCACAGATTGGTGTTGGGATGCTTCCTCCCAGCTTTTTGTTTTCATCTGCACTGGAAGAGCACAAGACGCTGAAAAATCCTTGAATTAAGATAAACATTACTTAGCAAAGCCCAAAACATAGGGGCATTACCAACATTATTCTCATACTGAATACAAAACACAGCTCTGTACCAGTTATTAGAAAGAAAATGAACTCTATCCCAGGTGAAACCAGGACAAAATTGCTAATGAAATTATGAAGAGTCCCATGAAGGAGAGCCAGGAGTAATTTTTGCAAAAGAGAACTGAGTGAAGCAGAAATATCCACCAGCAAAGGGAAGGGCAAGTGAGCTGGATCTGGGTGGGTGGTGGTGGTGTGCACTGCTCCCCACCACAGCAGAGAGCTAAGGAAACTCAGAGGTCAAAGGGCTTGAGCCTATCTATTACCTTTAAAATATCAACACTTGTTGAGGCTCATTCAGTATATGTGATGCTTCATCTCCCAGCTCCCCAGAATTTCTATTTTTTGAGCCACCTGAGCTAAAGAGTTGCTCTGTGCAAATTACCTCTCTTCCGTGAGTTTATCTGTCTCCCCTTGAGCTCAGGCAGACTTCAAGCATCCAGTGTGGTTTAAGGAAGCCAGGCGTGACAAATAAGGACAAGTTGGATTCTTTCCTTTTTTCTTTTTTTTTTTTTTTTATTATTTTAAATTATGAAGTGCAAAACACATCAGCAGCTAATTCAGATTCACAAATACACTGGAGAAACCTGTAACCTAGGAACGTTTTGTGAGCGGGGAGAGAGGCACGAAATTTTTCATGCCTGAGGAACCACTCAGCTTGTCTGTGCTCCCAAAATTTGCATTACACTGGGCAGGTGCACGGTGCAGCCCAAGCTCAGGGAATCCTGCCCTTGCTGGGGAATTGCTGCACTGCTTCCCACTGGTTTGATTTAAGTCATCTCAGATGTCTAAGCAGCACCCAAATACTAAGAACGCCATGAATTCTTTTTTGAGGTCTCCATTCCGTGAATTTAGAGGACCAGCCACTCATCTTTTGTCAAATTTTGTCGGTGTTTTTATCATATATCATAGAATCATGGAACATTTTGGGTTGGAAGGGACTTTTGAAGGTCGTGTAATCCAAGCCCCCTGCAACGAGCAGGGGCAACTTCCCCTAGGTCAGGTTGCTCAAAGCCCTATCCAACCAGACCATGAATGTGTCCAGGCACGAGACATCCACCAACTCTCTGGGAAACTTGTTCTCTGTAAGTATCATGTTGTTAGAAATGGCATTTTATAAAAAATTTCCTTTTTAATTCGTGATTTACTGGGTTGCACCTACCCTGGTTCTTGAGCAGCAGGACTTCTGAAACCTGTTTTCTCAAAACTTGCTTTCCTAATGTTTCTCTTATGTGTCTAATAATAAGTTTGAGTTCAGCTTACATTTTACTTCCAGAAGAACAAGACCATGATTGGGTGTCCTCGTTTGTTTTTTTTGAATTAGCTATCTTTTTTTTCCCACCAGAAAATTTACAAGAACTTATTCAATATATTTTATACATTTGTGATTGCTAACCTTTTGTCGTATTTTGTTGAAACTGTTTAACAGCTTCAGAAATTATCAGCCTCATTTCCTTAAGCAACATATTGAAAAATATTACTCTGAAAGCATGGTATATTTATTTTCTTTAATGTGACAGCAGGTAAGGATTAGCAAAGATACAGCACAGTCTTTTCCTTCCTGTATTTCTCCTGGAAATTTATGCTAACTTTCGTTTCCTCTTTAGACATTTGTTTTTCTGACCACCTTTCTCCTCACAACAGGCAACAGTAAATGTCATACCAGGCAAGAGCAGAATTTGGTAACCCTCTCTGTTTGGTCCTTGCAGTGCCTGCCAGTTTGCTGCTGTCTGCAAAACTGACTTTTACGCAATTTTCCATAATCTTTGGGTGGCTGTGCTGGCTCAGACCTAGGGTCTAGCCCTCAACCAAATGTAGTTCTGAGATATATCAGAACTAATTTTCTACTATTGGATTGGGTCTATTAATTTTCTGTCATGTTTTTGGCATGTAATTCTTAAGGAAATCACGGAATCTCAGAACCGCTAAGGTTGGAAGGTACCGCTGGAGGTTGTTTAGTCCCACCTCCCTGCTCAAGCAGAGTCGTGCCAGAGCACCTGGGAAAAGATGATGTCCAGATGGCCCTTGCATATCTCCAGGGGAGGAGACTCCACACCCTCTCTGGAAAAACTGTTCCAGTGCACAGTCACTGCACAGGAAAGAAGTCCTGTCTCATATTCAGGTGGAACTTCCTGTGCATCAGACACTTCTGCAGATGAGTCAGTTGTCCTGCTATGATAGCTTTTGGATCTTGCTCATCCTCAACCACCGGTTGGTTCCTACAAGTTAAAACTTTTAGGCTGAGCTGGAAAGGCCCCATAGAATCTCTGCTGAAGAGCAGAACTAGGAATACCCTAATCCCAGGAAGTATGATTTTAGATATCAGGGGTTTTAGGCTGTTTACGGCACTGATTGTTCATCAGTTGTATGGAAAACTCAAATATTTAGCTAAACTCTCGGGCTGATGTATCTCTGCAATTACCTTCATAATAAAATCATAGAATGGTTTAGGATGGAAGGCACCTCAGAGCTCATCCAGTGCCACCCCCTGCCATGGACAGGGACACCTTCCACTGTCCCAGGTTGCTCCAAACCCCATCCAGCCTGGCGTTAGACACTGCCAGGGATCCAGCGGCAGCCACAGCTTCTCTGAGAAACCTGTTCCAGGGCCTCCCCACCCTCACAGCAACAGGCATGGAGGAGGCTCCCACCTCTTCCAGCATTCATTCTTGTTCATCTTGCAGGATGCAGTGATCAGGCTTCTGACACCAGTTTTTACAGCTGGAGACACGACAAAAGAGTCCAACCAGCACCAAAACCATGTCATGGATAGAGGTGGGACTCAATACCTGTGCCTATTTTCTGCTGTCTGCGTCACACACCTTTCCCCACGCCAGCATCCACTTGAGGTGCAACTTGGATAGAGAAGAAAGGATTGAATTAAATCCAGCACTCAGAATCAGCTCTTACAGAGGTGGAGATCATAGTCGATGTGTATTTTCACTGACATGACAGGTTTGTTCAGCCTGGGTTACGTGCCAGCCATAATTACAAGCACAGAGATGACTTTAAACGCAGGAACCCTCACTCACTCTGCTGTACCTGGGTAGGCAGAAGGCATATTAGGAAATTGCTCAGATAATTTTAAAGAGGATGGATTTGTGATTATGGTGTTTTGACCCACCTGGTAGCCTGCCCTTGGAGCTCTACTTAACAGGTCTTCCCTGTGTCTTTTCAAGCAGTTAATTTTGTGGCCAAGTCCCTGAACTCTCTTCCCATTCCTTTTTCACGTGTAGGGCTGTTTGCTTCTCTGCCATCCAGTCATCTTGCGAATGCTTGCTCAAGGACACCCCGGAAGATTTGTGCTAATAATGAAAAGCCTGAAGGGGGCAAGAGATTTTGCCCAGGAAAAATAATGCCGATCAAGTCTATTGTGTCTCTGTCCCATTGAGAAGGGGGAGCTAATAACAGAAATGTTAGCTAACAGGATGGCTTTTTAGGGGTTGTGGCCAAGTGAATTGATGCATTATATTTATCTAAGCAAAATTCTCAGCTGCCTCTTAGGGGTTCAGGGGTTTAGAATATTTCCTTCTACATTTTTAGTTTACAAAGAGGTTTTTCTGGTCTTGCCATCTCCTTCTGTCACAGACTGGTACCCAGGAAAAGAGAGAAAAATATTTCTGCACTGCTTCTTTGCTTAATATCAGGATATTTTCAGCAGTCAGTGGAGAATATATTTCTAGGTTTGGGGGCTGAGGCTGGGGTTTTTTTTCCTTTGTGTGTTTGTTTCCTTTTGCACCGCAAACCGCACGAAGGGGCCGGGAGGATTGTGCATTACATAAGACTGGCCCTCCACGCTTTAATGTGGGTCTGTGCCGTGCCATGCAGCGAACATAATGTGTCCTCCCAGGGACAATTTGCATAAAGGATAAATAAGAGAATCACAATGTGAAGTTTATTCATTTTTAAATCCTGCAGCGTTTGTGATTGAAGGCCCAAGCTCAGATGTTTTCCTGATGTGTACCATTAAGAGTCAGGGCTTTGCCTAATGTCTCTTCTGTTACTGCAGGGAGATGTAATGTGCAGTATTTCTCCACACTGGAGTATCATTTTCAGTGTATACCACTCGGCTAGGGAGTGAGGAACTGCAGGCTGCATTATCTTGTACCGGGCCCACTCTCCTTAATTTGCTGTAACCGAGCCAGCACATTAAATACAAAACATATTGATGTTCTCTGAGAACCCTTGAGGGTCTTTACCCTTCCTTGTCAAAGGAACTGTGCAATCCAGGAGGAAAGAAAAAAGGCATTTTGCCATGGTGAAAATAGTTGCACTGCTGGCATGCCGTGGCTGACACAATGCTGCGCTTCCATTTACTTCACTTAGAGGGGAAAGTCATAACAAAAGCCATTTTACCTCCTAACTCCAGCTGAGGGTCAGCAGAGGGAAGTGATCTGAACCTCAGCTCAGGTGGTGTTGGCTGCAAGGGCACTGATACTGCACACTCTTAAATTTGCTGAAGTCACAGAGCCATAGAATGAATTAGTTTGGAAAAGACCCTTAAGATTATGGAATCACAGAATGGTTTGTGTCGGAAGGGACCTTAATGACCATCTAGTTCCAGCCATCAACTTAACACTGCCAATTCCACCACAAAACTGTGTCTGCTCTGGTGATCTCACAGATGAAAACTGGTGGTGAAACAGTCCAGTTCTACCACAAGCAGGAACCTCTACAGGATATCCCACCAATTTTCTGATAGAGGTTAGTAGGCGTGGTCCAGTGTAGTCATCAATGTTCAGATCTGCTTTTGGTTCTCTGGTTTAAGGACTGTTTGTTTTCGGGCCTGCTGCCAAGCAAAAAAAAAAAAAGAAAAAAAAAAAAAGAATCCAAATCATTAGTGGGAAAAACAAGCAAGAGTGTGCATGACCTGCCAGATCTGCCTTTGTCCTATCACCAGTAAAAAATGTAAAAGCAAAAATCTCAGTGTTCTATGTCAGCTTGCAAACATTAGCCCCATACGTCTGCAGATGCTTGCCTTGCATTACCCAAAGTGGGTTTTGTGGGTTTGGGGACCACAATTTTAGCACAAAGCTTTCAACATATCAAAAGGGAGCATTTGAAACTCTAGCAGCTGCTTCTTCATCAGTGAGTTTGGGTTTTCCTCATCTTTAAATCTGAAATCTCTCTGGTTAGAGTCGATTTGCTCTTCTCCTGTGTCTTCTGAAGGCGGTTAACATCACCTCTCTCAGTGGCACCAGAACTGAATGAAATGAGGTGGTTTGTGGATTTGCATCCTGTGATTGGCAGTCTTTAGTAAACACCAAGGGAAGGAACTCAGCTAAAAGGTTTTCTGTGTTTGGAAGAATGTGTAAGGTCTGTCACGCTCGCTCTCCTGAGGTTCTCTAAGATAAAAAAATTTCAGCCTTCCCGTATTCAGAAGGTCTCTGCCCTCACCCTGCTGGTGCTCATGGGATTTGTAAAGACTGGATAGCCTTGGAGATTTCTTTCTTTTTATCAGTTTTGGATGCAACAAAGAAATAGAATAAAAGATGTATCAGATAAACACTTGGAGACTCACGCACATGGATAGTAAGTTAATAGTGGCTCCCTTAAGAAATTAGTTAACTGTAGCAGCATAGAATTATTACTATTATGAAGTTTCTCTGAAAATTATGTGCAGTGCAAATCTCTTTACTGGTTACTCAGTTTACTTGGTAAATTCCCTGGGTGTTCATCCATTTTTGCACTAACTCATGAACTTTTTTATTGCATTAACTGAGAGCTATCATTCATCCCGAGCTCTGACAGACAAACCCAGAAGGGAAGGTTTGACACTGTATGCTACCATGCCCTTGAGGAGAGAGTTTATGCTGGGTGTGTTGGGTACATTTCTCTGTGAACAGCAGCGCAGGGTTTCCCAGCATCAGGCTGAGCAATTTCAGATGACACAAACTTAAACTTCAGAGCCAAGATAGAGGGTAGACCATGGATAGACCATGCTGCCACAAACCCAGCCACGAACCCGTGTTCTTTTAGACCACAACAAAACCCTATAAAGATTCTCGTTTGCAAATGTATCCTTTTGAAGGGAGGAAAACACTAAAACAAAGCCAAGATGGAATTTCTAATCTTGAAACGTTTTGGTTTTTTTTCCTGCGGAAAACTCATGTCTGGCTCATTAAGTTACATGATATTTTCCATGGGTAATTATTATTCCAAACCATTTTATGCAGCTCTAACCACAATCCTTCTGATCCTGTGCAATCATTTGTTGTCTGTAGTATCAGAAAACACTGGTATGCTGAGACGATACCCCACAGCCATCAGTTGTAGAGGGATTTTGGGCTGCATATGTTGGCATTTCCCTTTCGCATGCTTTTCAGTGTGGCAGTAAAAATTTTATAAAACGCAGAAAATATTTTGCAAAATAAAACAGACGAGTGTGGAGGGAATGTCTTAGGTGAGAAAGTGCTGTCATTTACAACCAGCAGTGAGGAGCAGTTCTTAGTTTGAGTTGTTTGAAAGAATTTTGTGGCTAATCCAACTGAGACTGTTCCTTTACATGGATCAGGATTTTCCATCTAGCAAAGAGGGACTTACTTCCTCCTTATGTAACTGGCAAGGCCCTCTTGAAACCTGTTGGTGTTGTGAGGGAAACGAGAGGAAGCAAGAAGGAAATAAATGCTTGCAGACAAGATACTGACCTTGTGGACTTGGGCTTTAGTGTTTATTTAGTGGCATTTCAAAGAGCAACTTTTTGGTTGGTTGGGGTTTTTGTTTAGTTTTCTTCTTTTTCTTTTTTGGTTTTTTTTTTGGTTTGTATTGTGTTGGGTTGGAGGGGGTTTGCTTAATTATCTTAGTTTTTACTGCGCTGTGGTGATGCCGGTGAGTCAGGCTGACCAGAAGCTGCTTGTCGCTGAGCTGCTTGGAGAACCTGTCCACGTGCTGTAGGTGAGCCCATGTTGGAGAGCTGCTGGATCTGTCCCCATGCCCTCCCACCCCAGCTCCTTCTTCACCCTGAGTTACCTCTGATTCCTCCTGTCCACTCCTTCTCCTGGTGGACATCCAGCTCTTGCACCATCCCTTACCAGGCAGAAGGTCCCAGCTGCCACCGAAGCACTGCAAAACCTCTGCACAGATAACATAGATTTTGTTCTGTGTTGGAGGTGGACAAGAACAGGACGTCAGTGGAAAGACCAGCCCCGTAACACCACTAACACCTCAGCTGTCTGATTCACTTGTAGCCTGTGCACCCTGGAGAGGCTCTTCCGTACTCAGCAATTATCCCGTCAGAGCAGCCAAATGCCATCTCCTGTTGAACACCAGTTTTTTACAATATTGAGGTCCTTACTTTGAAAATCAATTAATGAAGATCCTGGAGAAAGTAAATATTGTTGTGGACAGCTTGTGCTGTGGCACAACACAGCTTTCACTGATGTCTCCATAAAACCGTTTTCTTAAAATTCCCTTTTTTTTTTTCTCTCTGTTTCATCATGGGCTCTGTAGGGCATTTTCATAGAATCCCAGAATGGATTGGGTTAGAAGTGACCTTAAATATTGTCTCATTCCAACCCTCTTCCAAAGGTAGGGACACCTTCCACTAGACCAGGTTGCTCCAAGAACCATCCAACCTGGCCTAGGATACTCCAAGCTCAGCCTCAGGCTGTGTGTACAGCAGCTGGCACGACTCAGAGCTTGAGGCCAGGGCTTCTGCACAGTGCTGGGAGGGACTTGCAAGAAATAGTTTAAAGTCAGCATTGTTTTTCCTCCTTTGGAGAGTAAATGCAACAGAAATTTATTACGTGAACTGGTTTGGTCAGAGGAGATTTCTTGTTATTCGTAGTAAAATTCATCTGTGGGAATTTCAGAAGTTCTCGTGTAAGATGGGAAGTAGCAGCACTTTATTAACTCAGGCAATGAGATCCCTTACACAATCAAGAGGCTGCTTTTGGATCTCTGGTGGCACCAAAATACAGGGATGATAGCTTTTCTTCTACCTGCTCCAACTGATGCACCTCAGTCCTCTCCCTAGTGCCAGGACCTCAGGAACGCCTCAGGAATGTGCAGGACTGTGATGCTTGGACATCTTGCCATCAAGACAAGGGATGCACATGCTCTTCTGTTCTTTGCAAAACTCCCTCCACACTGAACCCTCATCCAGGCCATCTCACCCCACCCTCCTCCCAGAGCCACCAGTTTCAGCATCTGCTCCATGTGATGCCTACCTGGGGAAGTAAATGTAAAAAAGACCAGTGGAGAGGTCCAAAGCAGGCTTAAAAATTGAGTGGATGATTCATCTGTGTTTTCCATGCAAAATACACCCCAGCGTCAGCCTCTGCTTCTTTTTTCTTCCTCCCCATAACCCCAGCAAAGCCCTGATCCTCATGGCTTAGTCCTATCTAGGGGAGTTTGCGTATGTCTGTGTATGCCTCTGTGGTTTTTTTTTTTTCCAGAGTGACTTGTTTGTGCTGTCATCAGCCGTTGTTTTGGTAAATGGTGAGTTAAACAGATATATCCAAGCGTAAAATCTAAAAAATGTTCCCTGTGGGCGCCTGGGGGGTGTTGTTTGAAATCAACTACATATCAATTGAGCGGCGGCGAGCGGATCCGATGATAAATTCCAGTCCACAGACGCCTTATAAATTACATTTTTTTGTTCACGATCTAGCCTCATCTCAGCTCCCCAGAGGCCCTTAGACTGAGAACTATGATTGTGTTGGAGAAATGTTTGCTCAGCTTGAGCGATGCCATTAGTGTTACATGTGCCAGGCCGCTCTCGCTGGCACCCCCCACTTCCACCCCTCCATCCCCCCAATCCCAATCCGATCCCCCTCCCTCTTCCTCCCTTCCACAAAATGCAATATGTGCCTGGTAATTTTTCTGTTCATTATCTCATTGTTTTCTGTAAGTACAAGGTTAGATTGAATTACTGCAGGCTCTATTGTCTATTTGTAATTCTCCTTCCATGCCGCGCTACTAATGAATGGGCAATTTAGTCAAATCTTTGTAACGGCTTCTTCTGTGCGTCAGCCACTTAATTACTCTGAGCTTTTCTCACTGCTGCTTTATTGCATGGAAACTCAGGCTGCTTCCAGGTCTTTGCTAGGGGATCTCCAGCTCAGATAGAAGGGAAAAAATAACCATAACAATAACCAGCCTGGATTATCTTGATGGCTTGGTGCAGCAGCATCCTCTGCACACAGGACTTTCCCCTCTCGTGTGGCTTGTTTGCTCTGCAGTTGGCGGGTTTGCTATGGTGTGTGCACAGAGGAAACTGTCATTGCGTAAATTAGGCAAAGTGTGTCTAAGGTGAAAGTGCTAGAGACCCTTCAACGTGATGAGAGCCAGAAAAAAGAGCGAAATAAAAAATACACAGGACCTCATCGTATGGGATATACCCCACTCTGTGCAAGTCCACTGAAATGGAGGTGCCAATCTCAATCTTTTTCAGGATCTCCAAAATAACTTGGTTTTGCTTCCAGAGGTAGAAATTGTGCTTTTTCTGTCTGTTCGCAAAAAGGGTTCACCATTGTGTTTAGCATCCAATACTTCAATCTGCAAATCAGGGACACGGTGTGGGAATAAATACATTTTAAAATCCATTTAATAGAATTAATCTTGATCATTTATAACTGGGATTAGATAGGTATGTGTAGAGAGCTTTACAACAGCCCCTTTGTCAGATAAATACTTTCTCTTTTCCTTAGTAAGAGGATACAAAGATTGGAAGCGAGAGGAAATAAGGGAGTTTGAAAGAAAGTATTGTGAAATATAAATAATTGTGTGACAGATTATCTCCATGCATGATCTGACCCGCCTATTTAAATTCCTAAAGGGATGCTATTCCTCTCTTCAGTGACTGAAATACCTGGAAGCTGATGGAGTTCAGGATAATGGGTAGGTGGGCCAGATGAGTATTTGAACCCCACTTTTTCTGTGTGTTTAAACTGGACACTGGTACTAAAATCACATTTTTAGTAAACTGTGTTGCCTGTTTATAACATAAGTGTATTTTGTTTTTTCACATTTGCGCAGGGTGTATTGTGTTCACGGAAGAAATGCTTTAACAGTCCCTCTCTGATCCTAATTTATATCTACATGATGTTGCCCGAAATCCAAACCTCTGGTTGTACTTTTTGGTCACGTTTCTCAATTTTTAATTCAAAATTGAAACTTTGAATTTGTTCAGGAATTCATTAATTTGCGTCAAGTTGACGTTTTGCAGAGGGTTTCATATCCATATAACAGACAAGCATAAACTTCCTATTGATTTTGCACAGAGGATCTGCATGTTCAGTGATCTAAACAGACATTTAATACACAAACAGTAAGTTCAACAATATAAAGTTCTTTTCTTTCCAGTTCCTATGACCAGAAAATAAATTCCAATTAAAATTCTGCTTTGCACAATTTTCAGGGAATGCGTTTACCTCTCAATTTTCTTACAAATTGATGGAGAATATCTTGAAAGCTTTGCAAGAACACAAAAAGGCTGATAATAAATTACTGTAATTATTAATGATTAGAAAGGTCTTTCAAAAGGCTTTCCAAGGAATTTTCCTATAGGAGAATTTCCCAAACCCTGGAGACAGATTGCTGAAAAGAGTTGCATGCTGAAAATCAGCACAAAGACATGGTGGGAGATGGAGAGGTTTTGACTAAGGCTCATGTTTGTCTTTAACCCTACGAGACAAAATCTTCACCAGCACAGGAGCAGTTGGAATGTGGAGAGGGGATGCATCTGCTCTCCACGTGGCACTGGGATGAGGCATGGTGTGTGTGCTCCCAGGACAATCTGCAGTGTCCATCCCACGAGTTCCTGACTACTCTCTTGTCCCTTGGCTGGGATTTGCTTTACCAGCTCTCATGGTGGGACTCACTTGACCTTCATGGAAGACATGTGTGGCTTTAGTCCCCACTCTTCCCCAGACCAGACCCTAAAGTGGCCATCCAATGCGGGTTGTCCACAGCAGGAGTTGGGTTCTGACCGGTCTTGGGAATCTGCTCCTAAAAGCTTAAAGTTTTTACATTTCAGCAGAAATCAAGATAACCAGTTTTTACATGGTTGCAAGCAAGACTCACTACACAGATGCCACAGAATTCGGCCAGGACACAGATGTGAAACTTCGTGGAAGCCTCCAAAGCAAATCCTTGTGTCAGTAAGCGTTCATTTTAATCACAGCAGTGTGGCGACGTCAGGCTGACTGCAGCTTTTTTCTCCTCTTCAGGTCCAGGGAAGTGTGCTGACCTCAGTGTGACCCTGACACCATCCTAACACTCTGCATCTCTTGCCTTGTCCCCACGCATGAGTGCTCCCCTAGGAGTGGTCTTTCCTCTCCTTTGTGCACAGGCTGGTCTTTGTACCCACCTTTGAAGTGCTGCAAACAGACAGATCCTCTCCAGGGCTTGAGTTCAAATCTGGATGTCACCAAGGAAAAAAATTTACATTGGGGTAGGACAAGGGTGATGGTTGTACACTGAAGGAGGTCAATTTAGATGAGATACATGGAAGAATCTTTTCACAGTGAGGGTGGTAAAACACTGGCACAGGTTGCCCAGAGAAGCTGGGGATCCCCATCCCTGTGGCTGCCCCATCTCTGGAAGTTTCCAAGGCCTGGCTGGACAGGGCTTGGAACAGCCTGAGATAGTGCAAGGTGTTGCTGCCCATGGGTGGAACCGAATGAGCTTTAAGATCCTTCCAACCCAAACCCAGACCATTCTATGTTTCTGTGGCCATGGCACAGCATGGCTGTGCCGGGAGGGCTTGTCCAGGTCTCACTGGACCAGTGGCCCCATGACTGGCTCCGCTGCAGTGCTTTGTGTGGAGGAGCAAGGGGATTTCTGCTGGCATCTGGATCAGTGAGTGCTGGATTTCTAACCACCCCTTTCTCGTGCCACTCACGGAACTGAAAACAGCACATGCCTTCAGGAACACTATCATTAAAT
This sequence comes from Rhagologus leucostigma, assembly GCA_013397725.1. Lineage (NCBI taxonomy): Eukaryota > Metazoa > Chordata > Aves > Passeriformes > Rhagologus > Rhagologus leucostigma. Next base: position 332,317 of record VZTD01003093.1, read on the forward strand.
AACAGCTTATTTCTATTTGTGTTTACAGAATAGCTGAAAGTGGGGAGGCAGCCTGAGAGCAAGCTGGTGCCTCGTAGACTCAGATAGGCTCTTTGCCTGCTTTGTTATAATACTTCATTGGAACTGACACATTGATAGCCACAGTTTTTCTAGGAAGTGACCTTCATGCTGCCCATTGATTCCCAGTGGCCATCAACTCCTTGCAATTGGAATGACAGGCCAGGTTAAAGGTCAGTGCTTAAATAAAGCTTCTGGATTACTAAACACCTGAAGTTCAAATGAAAATGGAAATACGCACCTCATTTTATGTGACATGTTACTGCTAATGACACTTCGGGATCTTAAATGGCTCCTGCTCTTTAACTCATGTTCACGTTTCACTCAATAGCCCCTTAAACCAGCTCCTTTCTCCGCCACTGCTGGACTCTTACAGGACAGGCAGCAGGGAAAAGCAATCTCCCCGGGATAGATGGCTTCTGGGGAAAAAAAGCTTTCTCAGGAAAAGACATCAGAACCAATTAAAACATTCGCCTTTCAAGCGATGGCCAGAAACAATCATTCCCTTAATTAAGATTCACAGTAAAAGGATTTTATTTACATGAGCTGTGGCATTAAAAAGGCCCCAGTTGTACAGTCAAGGAAGTTGGATGTGTTTTGTTTGCCTGTGCACACTGGGGCAATGCTGGACCCCTTGGGTGTGCCTGGCTGTGGGGATGACTGGTGGTGTGTCTGCACAGCAAAAAAGAAGTGGGTTGTTGTCTCCCCATGCCTTACAGAGCTGCTGCTTCAGTCGTCCTCATGCCAAGCCTTGCTCTCACAGCCCTCAGCCTTGGTGACACCCAGCTCTCTGTCTGTGGGGCATCCAGAGGTAGCCAGGACTCCCCATACCTTCCCCTGCCCCAAGGGAACCTCCAGGGTCCTTGAGGGTGGTGGTCTCAAAAGTCAATTTTATCTTTAAATTATCTTTATCTTCTCCTCTGAATTTTTATTTATTTTCTGCACCTTAACCTGAGTGGGAAACGACATCAGAAAGGACAGTATAGTTGTCATCGCATTTTCGCAAATGTTTATACTTACTGTGAAGCTTTTGCCAAGAATACTTTGACAGATTCTGCTAATTTACTTCTATGTTATTGTAACATCTCTAGTTTCCAGCTGGGATTAGCACACCCTTGTGCCAGATGCAGTATGTGCTCCCTGTAAGATGTAGTACCCGCCCCAAAATTCATGCAGTCTAGATAATAACATGAAGGTATTTGCTGCAGGGTAGGTTCGTCTTCTGCAGTGTGTCAGGCCAGTGGGTGCCAGAATCTGGTGGACATGTCAGCATGCTCATATTTCTTTATTCACAGCCCCCAGTGTTTAATTAGTGACCATATAATAAGTTAAAGGTATCCAAGGTTCTTTTCTGCCTCTGCAGCTCGCTGGCATGGTATCGCCTGCTTCCATGCTCTTGATCATATCATCCAGTGCAGGGCTGCCTTGTCCTAAGTATTCTCCTGGAGGGATCTCTGGACCACCCTAAATGCAAGTCATGCCTGGAAATTGACTGGGGCCCAAACACAGCCAAGGTTTGTTATGACAGTCTGAAATGTAGTGACCAAGTTTCCATACCTCTTTAATTTGCCGTGGTAATTTGCTTCAAACTGTACCAGGACAGGTTTAGATTGGATATTAGGGGAGATTTCTTCACTGAAAGGGCTTCCCAGCCCTAAAAAAGGCTGCCAAGGGCCGTGGTGGAGTTCCCACACCTGGAGGGTTTTAAAACTTGTGTAGATGTGGCACTTGGGGGCAAGGTTTAGTGGTGGCCTTGGCACTGTTGGGTTGGACTTGATAATCTTAGAGAACTTTTCCAACCTAAGTGGTTCTATGATTCCATAGTATTTATCATTAAATTCCCAGGTACAACCCTATGTGTGTGCACCAGTTTGTGCTAGATTATACTTCCATAGCTTTGGAGTACTAGCATTGGGACAAATGGCTGGATGAGGAAAGAAGAAACAGCCTTAATCTCAAAATCTCACAGGTCCTCTACAGCCTCTCCCGTATACACTGTTAGGTCACCTAGATGAAGGTTTTTTTGGAAGGTAAGCATCTGGAGTATGGATGTATATCTTCTGTTTGGAAACCAGTGCCAGAATGTAACTTAAATAATTCCACAGGTACTGACCATTCCTAATACCAGCACTCCACCAGGAGGCACTGCACAGATCTCACGGATGTGGCATTTTGGGATATTGTTTAATGGTGAAAACCGTGGTGCTGAGTTAATGGTTGGATTTAGTGATCTCAAAGGGCTTTTCCAACCTTAGCAATTCCATGACTTCGTGATGAATAGCAGAATATGCAGCAGGTTATGGTCACTTCTTCTCCGAGGTCCGTGCTGCCTCTGCCGCTGTTCTATTTGGGGCCTGTGGTCATTTTTGGAGGGTTTCTGGTGGCCGTCTGCAGCAGGAATGGTTTAATTGCTGTCCACCCTGGTGTCTCTCGCTGAGAGGCTGGGGGCTGGGTGGACAAGGGGCCGAGTTATGCTCTTGTTTCCCAGCGTGGTGCCCGCAGGCAGCGGCTGTGGGAAGAGGGAGCTGCGGTGTCGTAACCGTCCAGGTGATGAATTGTCCCTCGTCCCCGACGCTGTCAGCCTGACACCACTCGCCAGCACTAAATTAATCCAAACAACAGTGGTGCAGCATGGATGCTGCCAGGGCTTGCTAATGCCCAGCTAATAAAGCAGGAATAGCAGAGCCACTGGGTACAGTTTTTGTGAAGCACTTTAAGTGCACATTAATGGGCTGGGAACACTTACACCAAAATGTGTGTTTGCTGACTATCTGCTTTAAGCATTTGTTAGTTTAGGTGGTGCTTCTGATGTAAATCCTGGGATTTCTGGCACCATCCCCCAAATTTCTAAGGCAATAATATAAAATGTCTGAGAAGAAAATTAACTCTATTCCAGACGAAACCAGGACATTAACTTAAAAAATTAGATAATCTCTCTAAACAACACTTTGGTTCTGTTCTTTTTGTAAAAAAAAAAATATAGATTCACCTAGTAAAATCTAAGGAAATCTTCTGTGTAACATTGGAATAATAGAACTTGTTTCAAACGATCTTCCAAAAAATGTTTAAAATGTTTCCCCTGGCCAGAGACCCTACACTGAATTTCAGCCAGCAGCAAATTTTTTGCAACCAGTGTTATAAATCAAAACTGGGTTTCTAATGAAAGTGCTGACACAACTTTAACTGTAATGGTACTTTCAGGCAAAACTGTAAAGAAATTGGAGCCCTACACTCAGTATTCTTGTGCCATATCCAGAACTACATTTTTTTTACCTTCCTCTTCAGTTCTTCTCTGTATCAGAGCAACGCTGAGAGATAGTGTAATTGTCATGTAATGGGGAATGTAGACATCTGCTATACCTAGTGAAATTCTAGTATATAAACCCTCTTCCTAGAAATATCAAGGAAAAAATTGTCAATATTTTTCAAATTATTTGTCTATGAACTAACAGCTCTGTGTGTGAGTAGCTGCCCAGATCACTCAGCATCATATTTGCTCCCTGAATGGACAACTGAAATATTAAAAATATTAAAAAAAGAAGAGTAGCCAATATTCAAAAACTCTTCTTGGTCAAACACCTATGTAGAGCAGCCTTTTGCTCCAATATTCTTGAAATCTGGGTAAAAACTGAGCGAAACTGCTAAATTGGCAAGTGGTGTAATTTCGGGAAGATCAGTGGTTCCATGGAAGCCTCTTGTGCATTAAAGCTTGTACAAGCACAGAGATGTTACAAAGGATGTTGGGATTGATGGAAAACATGGGATGTTATGACACTTCAAAATGGATTTCTTTGGACATAGAATGAAAACCAGGATTCTGGCGAAAACTTGAAACCTCTGAAAAAGCTGTGTTTGGAGGACTAGCAGAAGGATTCCTCTCAAGGTGATCCCACATCAAAAGGGATCTGAAAATTCCCCTGCAACAATTTAAAAATCCCTGACGCTTCTGAGCAGAAATATTTCTGAGACAATAAGGTCATTTTTAGTGAGATTCTGCAGAAAGAAGGTTCTCCATTGGAAATCTGTTTGGTTCCCTACCCATTTACTGCTGTATTTCAGAGACTATAATATATGCATGTATTATCATAAAGATTTCAAAGGCTCTTCCCAAGTATCATCAAAGGAAGGACTTTGAAATCCATTTCTCTGCCTGTTCCCCATGAATTTTGTTCAAAGTCCAGTCAAAGGGAAGGACACCATGCTTCTTGAAATCCAGAAACTGAGAAAATGCTCAGGAATATGGTTCTAAGTAGCCTAAAGACCTTGTTAGCCTTTCTTACAGTGATCGGATTCAATTCCCTTTCCAAGTTCCTGGATTGAAGACACCTAAGACACAGAGGACACCTGCCAGGACAATGCATGGACACTTCTAAAGATACTAAACCATTTACAGGCATTAAAAATTACTGTCTAGTTGCTGATCCTGCAGTGCAGTGTCCAACAGGGAGGATGGTAGCTCTTTATTTTTGCTTTGCTCAACCACAACATGACATTCACATTGTTTTCTATGGAATGGTGGATCTGCATTTATCTCTCCAAGGCCGAGTTACTTGAGTTAATGGTTTTATGGAACTGTTTTTCTGTACGGTATGAACTAGAAGGGAATCTGGCTTGCTTTTCTGCTGCAATTTAGTTTCCCTAACGGTTTTAAGGATGAAAGCAGGTTTGTCTCTCTGCAATCCCAATGTGTTTGGACTAAAACTCAGTGTTGTTCAAGGATGGGCAGCCCTGAGGACCACCTTGGAGCCCTCTGAGGCCTTGTGGTAAAGACTGTGGCTCCAAATCTCAGCAGGTGGAAGTGGGCAGAGCTGAAATCAGTGTCACTGTCCACTTGGGGTCCTAAATAAGAGTTTTTGGATACCTACTGGTGCTCAGTCTTTTTGTGTCTTGAAAACCATTGCTGAGTAAAATAGTGTCCCTTTATTGAAAACCAACACAGTTTTAAAAGGTGTCAGTAAAATAAAAAATAATTCACAGAGATGTTTTTTGGGAATAACTGATTTTTTGGACTCAAATATTAAAAGGAAGGAATTAATTTATGAGAGTGTAAATCCCCTCCTGTATGTTTCAGAATATTTGGTGGCTTGGAAATCGTAAGTTTATAGGTCAAACGGGACATTCCAAAGGCTCTCAACCAAAACATCTTGCTTCTTTGGAAGATTTTCTAACAAAAGTAAAGGAGAAGTAGAAGTGCAGATGGCATTTCAAGCCAAAAAGTGCGTGCTCTAACGGGCTGAAAGTCATCTGTTCTATATGCTCCTTTTTACACACTGTGAACCTTCTAGAGAAAAAATGAAGCCTTTTTGTTTCAAACAGTGTGCCATGAACCATTTTGACTTTTTTCCAATTAGGTGACAGCACTCTATCGACTCTGAATTTCCAAAAAGCTTTGTTGACCCCGAAGTGCATTTCTTCACAAGTAACCCACTTTTTCTTCAAAAAGCAGAATGCACCCAAAATTAAAAGCCTTGATGTTCCTGTCTCAGTGTTTATAAATATCACCATAGTGTGATATTCTGATTAAACTCTATATTTTGTGTTAGGACTTCAGGCCAGTGAGGTAGCTTCTGAGTCCAGAGGCCTGGGACTCTTCATCCTTTGTATGTTGACCTGAACTCTTCCATCTAAAAGGCAGCACAAGAAAGGGACATGTGGCCCCAGCATCCTCTTACGACTACGTCCAGTAACAGCAATAAATTCCAAAGCCAAAGTAGCTGATATGGGGCAGTTTTAGAAGACTATTCTTTTTTTTTTTTTTTGACAAAATCTGTGTTTCTGCTGTGTCTCTCTTGGTGCTTTTGTAAGGTCTCACAAAGACCTCTGGACTTTCCAAAACGCTGTGTCCAGGATCCTGTTCTTTGGCTTTCAGTCTGCCATCAAAACTTGTGGTTTTATTTCTGTTACATTGACAGGAAAGAAATTTTAATACAGTACTGTGTATTTACTTTATCTGCTTGTCTTTACAAATCACTCTACAATCCTGGGGTTTGGTATGAGACACAGAGAGAGAGAGAGAGAGCAAGAAGTAGTATTTATAGTAAAACATGGGTAGTCAATAGCATGTGGGAAAACAACTGAATCTGAAAATGGTCCCAAAGGTAATTTGCAAATCTGCTGAAATCCCGAACAAGCTTTGATTTAACCGAAGCTTGAAATGGCTTTTATTTACTGTCTATTGTGGAATAAATGACATCTCATAAACAGGCTTTATCCATTACCACAGAATGGCGATCACTGTGTTAGGGACATTTTATCCTCTTGATATAAAACAAGATATGCTATAGTGTGTTATTACAAATAGAAAAATCAATGCTGAGACACACACCTCTGAAATTTCATTTTTGCGGAACCCCATTTTCAAAAAATGTATTCTCTAATAAAAACGTCTCCATAACCAGGGGGATTTACAAAACACTGAGCAACAAAGAACAATAACAAACAATGAATAAAGTGGCTCCATCCTGAGTCTTTTTGCTGTACATTAGTCACACACTTGCATACATTTCTGAGCGCTGAGCAAAGCTCCCACCAGGCAGGGAAGCAAACCAGCTGAATTACCTTCACTTTTAAGCGCTTTATGGAGAACACACACTGCATGCCAAGTTGTGCTGGAGAGGAAAACTTTGTGGTAAAAAGAGCCTGATGCAGGGATGGAGTCATCCAAAGAAAGACTTCCCTTATTTTATCCAACGCCTGGATCAGAAAGCTAGCTAAAAGCTCGGGTTTTTTGGCTGAGGCTGGTGTTGGCAGTTACTTTTCATTCACAACAGGTCTGAGATATTTGCCCCTATTCGCTGTTCATTACTTAATGCTGATTCATCAGACTCCGTTTCTTTGATAAATTTTCACCTGAAAATGCCTGAAAACAGATCTTCCTCCAGTCAGTCAGTTACGAATTGTTGCGAGTGTCTGCTCCCACAGCACGTAATTGGCCCCCCAAACATGGTACTGTAACTGGAGTCTGACTGGATGCCTGTAAGACTAAAATTACATGAAGTAGTGAACGGCAAATAACAAACAGTGATTGCATTGATCTTCTTTTTTTTTCCTAATGCGTGATTATTTGTCTCTGGAATTTATGATTCTTCTGAGATTTTGAGACTCATCAATCAAGTGAGTGAAACAGGGAGTGAGTCTTCCCCAATACCATAGTGCATGAGCTGTAAATGATTGTGAAGTGACTTCCCTGAACACTCCTGAAAATGCAGATAAATTGCTTTTGAATTATTCAGTTGCCAGAAATCAAGACCAGATAGCCACCTTTGGTGGGTCAACTGTATCCCAGAGATGTGAAGCTGAGTAAGGAAAGAGGGCCCCCTGCTCTTGCAGCAGCAGCAATCCCATGGAAATTCATGCTTCCCACAGAAAGGGAAGAGTCATCATCAAACTCAACTGGCATGCCCACCCTTATAAATCAAGGAACAGCTACTTCCAAAAAGTGTTTTCTGATGTTTTTTATAGCCTGGGCATTGCTTCAGTATAACTTAGTTCATGTAGATTGGTTCCTCATTTATTGCTAATACTGTCTGTCTAAAATTATCCCATGGCGGTAATGTCCGTGAAGGAGCACACGCGATGGGTAACTGGGTTTTCACAGACCCTGCAAAAGCAGATGTCAGAGACCAGATATACGACCCTCTCCTCCTCTGGCAGATAAGTGAATTTATTAGGATGACTTGCAAAGTACTGTGATCCTTAATGTAAGCAATCATGATGAGGTCACATTTACATTGAAAATGATCTCATAGCCCCTAGGGTTTGCCAACCAGCACTGGGAAATAATCCTTGCCTCTTGCTGTGCGAAATAAAATCATAGAATTTTTGAGGCTGGAAAAGGTCCCTAAGATCAGTGATTCCAGCTGCCCACCAGCACTGCCAAGACCAGAGCTAACCCATGTCCCCAAGTGCCACGACTTGGGAAGTCACGACTAGGTGCTGCCTTGGGAAGCTGCACGAGCAGCTGGGATGATGATTCTGCTCTGAAACAGAGTCTCCACAGAGGTTTCAGGGGAACCTGAAGAGCTCTGTAGACTTTCTTTCTGGTGCAGACAAAATTTGCTGCAGCCCAAGGTCTGGCTGCAATTCCCTGTAGGAAACACCACCTTTGAGAAATGCATTCAAGCAGAGGTTTGCCTACTGCAGACACAAATAGGAGCATGTGGGGATGCTTTCAGGATGCAATTAAGAACATTTCCTTGGACTAGAGAAATCCCTTCACTCTGTTTCTTTGTGCCCTCTGTCATGTTCTGGCCCTCTTGTGCCAAGAGCTAAAATAAGGACAACATTCTCAGTTACTATAATGACAATATGGTCAAACCCCTAAACTCCTAAGTAGAAATGGAAGAAATGGAAGAAAAAAAAAAAGATATGAGACCTGCAATGACCTCTCAAAACATGGCCAGTGTGGGGAATTACAGCTGCCCTGCCTTGTGGAAAGGAGTGAGACTTCAGGCTGAGGGTTGCAATGATGCAAATAAATATCGTGCATTTGTTAAAAATGCTATAAATGCGATTTCTGGCCAGACCTCCACAAACAGCTACTTTGGTGCAGATTTGAAGGACCTTTTCATTGTTATCACTGCATTAAAAAATGTACAGTGGTTCATGGTTCGAGTTCCTCCATTTCCAAGGACTTGCCTGCTGCCTGTGTTAGGGGCTGGTTAGTGACAAATGTTATTTGCAGTGACCCCTGGACACCTCGAACCACTTCATCTGTTTGCAGCAATTCAGGTGATATGGTGGGTACTTCAGGTCCACAAAACCAAGGCACTTCAGTCAGTAAAGTGAGGGAAAGAATATGGAAAAATCTGATTTTTCCCTTGCTATGACAATATGAACCTACACGTCCCAGCACACCCAGACACAGACAGTCAGCCCCATGAGGACTCCTGTAATGTCCAAAACCTTATGGAATACACTGAGGACATGGACCAGGACTTGATAAAGGTGATTTGATGGTCTGCACTATTGCCAGTCTACAAATATTTAAGCACTTGCATGGTGATTCAGTGGAATGAACCCTCTTCATAGCATTGGGCAGACTAACTGAGGTTTCATCTTTCCCGCAACATCAGAAGATGTTTATCCCTCTGTATGTATCTGCTTTTAGAGCTCCTTTCAGGGGGAATAGTCTCAAAGCAAGGTGGTATGGAGGGGAATGTCAGTCAGTTCTCTCAAGTGGCAGAACAAGAGGAAATAGTTTCAAGTTGTATGAGGAAAGGTTTCGATTGGGTATTAGGAAAAATTTTTTCACTGAAAGGGTGGTTGGGCATTGGAAAAGCATGCACAGGGCAGTGGTGGCATCCCCATCCCTGGAGGGATTTAAAAGCTGTGTGGATGAGGCACCTGGGGACATGGGTCACCTGGGGCCTTGGCAGGGAGGGAGGAACAGTCGGATTTGATCTTAGAAGGCTTTTTCAACCTAAATGATTTTGCGATTCTATGAAAAACTCTTTGGTTTGTGGGCTGATAGAAGAAATGAGAAACTGTCACATTTGTCCTCAGGTCCGCCCTTGTTTTACCACCTCTCAGACTGGCTCGCTGTATTCCAAAGGCATTTTTTCCATTTGATGATCCTGAACAATCTGGGACACATTTTCGCCCAGCACTGACTCCTTGCCAGGACTCACCAGACCACGGTGAGTCCAAATGAGATGCAGACCTGCAGACTGCATCTCTTGCTGGAGATCCTCATGCATATGGATCAGGCTGCCTCATCAGGTGGGGATGAGCTCTGCTCACAGAGAGTATTTAAGGAGCGAACGCCTAATGGAAAACTTCGAAAGGCAGTCTACTTCTAGAAACAGTTCTGCTTGCACCTCCAATATATGATATTGCTCTTCATTTCTTTGTTATCACAGAGGACATTTGCATGAAAATAGGATCGTTGTTTTTAAGCATTCATCTGTTCTTGCTAGTTGTTGCCTGTTTGGAGACTTAATGCCAGTGGACTCCCAAGCCAGTGGCTGTACAGGAAATAAATTGTTCAGGGATGGGAAGAGGAAATCTGGAGAAATGTAACGGTTGAGTTTGTATCTTGCTGCCAGATTGCTCAGGTAACTTGTATTGAGGGAACACGTCAGGAGACAAAGAAAGAGTCTATCAAGTTTGAGTCTTTGACCTTCTGCGGGTGCCTACACACAGGCATGATAACACACTACATACAAAAATCTCTGCGGGTCCCAAAACTTGTCTCCAGTGGTGGCCAGAATCACACCAATAAGAAAAGACATAAGAAGAAGAAGATGAGCATGCTGAGCTACTCATCCTACATTCTCTGCCTTCAGCAGCTCATGGCTCAGGACTCTCCAAGCCAGAGCTGATATTTGGTGGTAGGAACTTTATGGAGGAGCCCACAAGGGATTTTTACTCTCATGTTTTTCTGCAATACCTTTGTGGACTGTAAGAAACAGTCTGTATCAAGGAGTTTCCCAGAGGAGTTGTGTGGGATGTTGAGAATCACAGTGCTGGGCTGGGCAGAGAAGATGACTTTTTTCTGTAACTGGTCTTCTCCTCCAAGAAAAGTCTTTATTAAAGATATCACACTTACCAGATACTGAAAGCAGACAAAAAGCTCGCAGGCAATTCAAGTATACCGTGTTAAAAGAAGATTCAGATCACTGTGGCCTTGGAAAGATTGTGGATTTAGCTTTGGTCTAAACAGCGCAGAATCTACCTCAAAACAAGCTGAAACAGCAAATTCAAGTCACCCCTTGTGTCACTTTCATGTTTAAACTTAGTGAAGGTTTTGAGCAGAGCCTCTTCGTGGGTCTTACAGGACAGGTTTGTCTCAAGACATGTGAAATCCTTCTGTAGGTGGAAACACGGTCAGACCTCTGAGGGTATTTCAGAAGTACTGTTCCTCTTCTTCTTTGGGTCAGAATGTGAGGAAGAGTGAGCAGTAGCCAAGAGACCCTTGCGGTCAAGAAATATATGTAGAATTCCTTGGCAATGAAGAAGCGAGGGACAACCACATTTAATTACGGACTATAAGCTCTCATCCTAGCACAGAGAAAGCCACTTATATGAAGGTCATACTTAGAATTTACTGTGAAACATCAAGTTTTTGGCTTGCAAATTGGGACGTGACATGAGATTGCTTTGTACTTTATTTATGACATGCTGTTAACCTCAGTGCCTACCCACACTGCAGGAAAGTGTTTTGCTGCAAAACATTGAGTTCCTACTCAGAAACAGGTCATTAGGCTTCAGAATTAACACTCATTTGAGATAACTGGTGTGGGGGGTTGGAAAGTTGCTTCATAGATGTAGCTCCAGCTTTTTACAATTTTATTTCACAATTTTCACAAATCCATGCATACGTCGCATAACTCTTCCAGGAGTGGAGGGATTAGGATGAGAGAGAATCCTGTCCAACTTGCTCTGATCCAACTCAGCATCATGAGGCAGAGGTCACAAAGGTACCTCTTCTAAATATAATACTAATCAGAAGAGCATTGCTTCAGTATACTATTATGTGTTATATTGCACTTATGGGTAAGTCAAGAGCAAAGCAGCTTTGCTTTTTGACAGTCCATGAGGAAGAGGATGTGTAAGAACAGATGTCTGTCCTGTTATACTGCCAAAACTGTTCATCCTACCCCGAGCACCACCTAATGGCACACCTGAGTGGTTATAAACACTAATTAACCAATGAAACATGCTTACAACTTCCTTCAGGAAGCATCTATGGCAATTTTGTCATAGTCAGTTTTGTCAGGAAGAGAAATGAAACGTATTTCATTTCATCGCCAATCGCCTCAGCTGATCTCACCTTTAATGCAGTGGTGACAAGCGTCCTTCCTGCTGCCTGGCTGCATGTTGCACAGCTCACTTTTTTAAAGCTGTTTACCACAGAAAAATGTTTAAGTAGGATTCAGATATCCCCCGGCAAAGAGAAAGAGGAAAGGAAAAGATGAAGGGAAAAAAAGCGCCTTTCAAAATATAAAACAGAAGTTGCTGCAGGCAAAGATGCCTTTGAGCGGTCTCAAGCTAAGACTTTCCATTTCCATGTAAAAATGTCTGTCGAAAGGGCAAGCTACATTTACAATGAGCAAAGTTTTATAGCTTACACAGGCGTGAGCACCTGCTAGGAAGATGGGGAAAAGATTCAATTTACCTTTGGGTTGCAATGCTCAGATTCCCATTTAAAAGTCTAAGACCCCTGATTATTTATTGATGTCTTTCTCTTCATAGCTGTCTGCATCTTTACTGGCTTGCAAGACGCAACAGTGTGGCCTAAAGGATTTTTTGAATTAAGTTCTTTCAAGTCATTTTTCCCCTTCAGGCGTTTAGGCAATGATGCTGAAGTTTGACAGGTCTCCTCTGTATTCGGGGGGGTGATACATTTATATATTTATTAGCCAACAGTCAAATTAACTGTGCCTGAGCTGTCCTTAGCAGTAGGTTATGACAGGGTTACTGAATTTTCTGCTTTTTCATTTACAGGGGGAAGGGAAGGCAGCATCAATGGGAGTAATGTTCTAAAGCAACCCACATTTTTACAGTGAATATGCTTCAAGTTCCCATAAGGCAGCAGCAGACAAAATTTAACAGAAATATCTCTATCCACATTCCCTTCCCCTCTCTCAGAAAGCATAAAGGTGGCAGCTTGTACATTTTCTTTAACTTACAGGAGGCAAGGAGACTTTTAGTGAAGACATCTAAAAAGACATTACAAGGCACCTCTGGCAATGAAATGAGTATTTTCTTATTTCAGCAAGAAGAATAGAAACTCTGGCTCTTCTTTTTTCACAATAATAAGAGTCATAGTAAAAGGAAAAAAACCAAACTCGTATTGCAATTAATTTTGATACTTGTAGCACCCTGGAAAATCAAACCTGTTGTGTTAGGTAAAAGCAGAGGAGCAAACACTACCTCAAGGGGTAGTTTATTTGTTTATTTTAGTTTCCTGAGAAAAAAGAAAAAAGCAGTAGTAAAGGAAATCTCATACTGGCCAAAGAGCAAGCATGTCTGCTCCACTCTCCAGCATCTACTGTCAGTAAAAAAAGGTGATAGTAACAAGCCTAAATTACTAGAAACAGGGTTTGACTGGAAAATGATACATGTGGGCTGGACCCAGCAGAGCAAGTTAACCCAGGGGGAGAATAATTAAGGGATTGCATGCACCAAAATAGGGCTTTTATTAAGAAAGGAGCTAGAGCAGACAGTGGCATGGTCTTCTCCAGCCCTCCAAGCGCAGAGGAAGAAGCCCTGGTGGTGGCTGCCAGGAGTTGCTGAGGACGTGCACTCAGCTGGAGATGGGTCCTCGTCCTTTTAACACCTTTTTCCTGGCAGTGGGGACACTCTGGAACCCTCCAGAGATTCAGGCCTTCAGTGACCTTCAGGTAAGGGACGAAATCCTCAGCCATGAAGCTTCAAAAGAGCGTACTGCAGAGGATCTGCGCAAGTTGAGGCCTGGATGTGCCCAGCCCTCAGCAGCTAGCGCAGGAAGAGGCCCATCTCAAAATGAGGAATGGGCTGGAACTGTCGGCATTAATCGCAGGCCTCAAACGGCTTTTTTTTTTTCTGGGATTCACCTCACCTAAATTTCTCTACCCTGGGCTGACTGCCTTAAATGCCCTTTTAGTCAGTGGAAAGAGGGCCTCAGGGCATGACTCTGACCTATCCTGGACATCCTGAGGGAGTGAATCACGGCTGTACCATGTCTGTCCTTCCCTCGACTAAAGATAATTTGTGGTAACTGCTTAGGTGTCTCGTGCTCCTGAAGTTACAGCAGGACAGCAGTGAACCTCTCGACCAGAGAGTGGCTGAAGAGGGCTGTGAGCCAGTCCCTTGCAGGTGCACCTTCCCTCTTGCCAAGGCAAAACCTCTTCATCTCTGCTTCGTGTAATCCTCTTTGGTGACAGCAAGCAGACCACAGAGGTTTTGATTAAGCTGTAATGGAGACACGCTTGGATTTTCTGTTGGCAAAGACATCTCTGGAGTTACAAGACTTCAGCTGAGTTTTCTGGGTGGTCTTGCTCAACTGTGAGCACCCAGCATGTCTGGGACTTCCGGAATCATAGAATGCCAGAATGGTTTGCGTTGGATGGGACCTTAAAGTTCATCTCATCCAACCCCTGCCACAGGCAGGGACACCTGCCACTAAACCAGGCTGCTCAGAGCTCCATCCAGCCTGGCCTTGGACATGGACACTCTTGACAGTGATTGAATGTTGCTGTCAAAGCTGACAAATAACATTCCAGCACAGGATATTTATGATCCTGATTGTGAGATTAAGTAACTGTCCAATCCATTTATCAGCCTGCTCACAATTAAAAAATAAGTGAAGAAATAATAGTTATCACAGTAAAATTGATTATCACCATGCACACCATTATGGTAATAATGCACAGTCCAGCAAAGGTGGCAGACTATCTCTGTAATTTGTTACTTGGTGAAAATGGCATTTCTGGGAGCGGATTGGTGTCTTCTCAAGGGCTCATGGGACTCTGGGGGTGGCACAAATGCAGGATAAGAAGTTTACCCTGGTGATCTTCTGGTCTGATCTCTGGCTTACAGAGATCCGTACACGGATTTCTGTGCGTGTCCAAGACCGAGGACTTTGGAGCACCTGTCCCGGTGACACCAGCAGAGGCAGATGTACGACACGATCCTGTGACGTGAATCTGTTTTTGCAGAAGTGATTTTCAAAGGGGGTTTTTACATACGTGATGGATCCCAGACCCCTCCAATGCCACTCAGCTCCTTTCTTGCCTGAGTAGGGGTTAATAGGTACATGCATTAATGTAATGACCTCTTTATTGACACGCTTTCATTTCACTTCTCTTTAACCACCACGAGAGTAAAACCCAGAAGAACTGTTCAGAGAAGAGTGACTACATCTAGAAAAGTAAAACAAATACCATTACATGGAGTGCACTAAACCCAGGTAATTAGTAAAAATGATGTAATGGACACTCTCTTATTAACAGGGGCACACAGAACTTAGGTTGTTCTCCTATGGATCATTTCAAAGAGGTGTTCACAACCTGAACTGAATCTGAATGTCCTTCTATTCCTCATAAGGCATCTATATTGCAGATATGTCTGTATCTAAACACACATTTCACTTGAAAATAGGTCTCAGAACTGACAGTAAAGATCTCCGCTCTATATATACATAAAAACCACATTAATGCATCTCAGTTATGAGAACGGCAATTGTTCATATCACAAAAGTGGGCTCTGAAAAAAAATGAAGCCCCCACCTGATTTGAAGAATGCACATATGTCAGGGGTTTATGGAAGACATCCCTCAGTGCATTTCTGAAACACAGACTTAACTATCGACTGCATGAAATACTTTGTGGTGGGGGATTTTTTCAGTGGGTATTTTTCCTGGGTGACTTCTTACTCCTTTTCAAAATCCACCTGTGCCAAGCAGGAGAAATGAGGGAAATCTGGTGTTAGAGAGCGCGTGATTCAGCTGGATTTTGGCTGCATTGTTTTCTCTGAATGAAAGCGCCACGTTTATTCACCAGATTAAAAACCCTTAAACGGTTCCATTTTTCTGCCCTCGTGATCATTGCTATTGATTACTGTGTGTTCCTGAATCTATTTTGTACAGCCCTTGTTTAATATTTAAGAGACATAAGGAGCAGCGTGTTGTAATATTTAAGAGGTTAACTTATTGCAGAGAGATAAAGAAAAGGCACCGCTCCAAATGAGGTGGAAATTTGGTCCATTTTATTGATGTGCTGCAATATACATTTAGGAATATACACTGCACTGTAATATAGATCCTTTTTTTTAAAAAAAAAAAAAGTGGTAAAATACTGGTTATATCTGAGGCCTTTTATCTTTAGCAGAGGCAGTGCCAAGGTGCTCAGCACCTGCCTGAGCATGTGGTGGCAATCAGACCGTGTGTGTCATCCTGCATGTTCCTCTGTGTGGGTCACAGGCACATCATGTTGCATTACAGGTACCAGATTGTTCGTGGTTATGTGTCTAACTTGGGGTCTGGGGTGAAAGATTAGGAGAAATCTGGTTTGACAACAAACAACGTGTCCTGCTTTGGCACTGGCAGTGCAACAGTTTGTTTTGCACCATCCTAACCTGCCCATGCAGGTCAGACAACCATATCTGCCAACAGGTAATTTTATTTCACATGGCTACTTAAGATTTGCATACCTTTAAAAGAAGTACCAGAGTTGAAGGGCTGATGTTGATGCTCAGAATAGCAGATTTTTTCCTGTGTTAATTCAGGATCCATGAATGTGAGTCTTTGCAAGGCTACGAAAATGCTTAGGCATAGAATCACAAAATCATAGAATGGTTTCAGTTGGAAAGGACACCTTCCACTATCCCAGGTTGCTCCAAGCCCTATCCAACCTGGCCTTGGACACTGCCAGGGATCCAGGGGCAGCCACAGCTGCTCTGGGCACCCTGTGCCAGGGCCTCCCCACCCTCACAGACAGGAATTCCTTCCCAATATCCCATCCAGCCCTGCCCTCTGGCACTGGGAAGCCATTCCCTGTGTCCTGTCCCTGCAGGCCTTGTCCCCAGTCCCTCTGCAGCTCTCCTGGAGCCCCTTTAGGCCCTGCCAGGGGCTCTGAGCTCTCCCTGGAGCCTTCTCTTGTGCAGGTGAGCACCCGCAGCTCTGCCAGGCTGGCTGCAGAGCAGAGGGGCTCCAGCCCTGGGAGCAGCTCCGTGGCCTCCTCTGGACTGGCTGCGGCAGCTCCAGGTCCTTGTGCTGTTGGAGCCCAGGGCTGGGGCAGCTCTGCAGGTGGGGTCTCAGCTGAGGGGGCAGAGGGGCAGAATCCCCCCTCCCCTGCTGCCCACGCTGGGGCTCAGCCCAGGGCACGGGGGGTTCGGGGAGCCAGAGCACATTGCCAAGACATGTTGATCTTCTTTTCCATCAGAATCCTCAAGGCACGGGAGAAGAAAATTTGATGTATCAGCTGGTGTCTATATGCCTGCAGCATCTGTTTGTGTATACAAAAGTTTAGTACAGACATGGCAAATGGTACTTGACATTTTCAGCATATTTTAGATGCAGTGGGGTTCAGCTGTCCCTCTGTGGGCTGTTCATGCCCTCCATTACTGGAGTGGGGGAGCTGATTGATACATTTATTCATGTAACTCCTTGGGAATTTAGGGAAAGTGATGACTGTCATTTGAAGGAAAAGGAACCAAGTAGCTGGAGGACAGATTTTAAATGGTATTTAAGAGACTTAGTTTTCCATTGAACTCAGAGGTAATTAGGCACCTCAGATTTAAGAAATCTAGTCCTTGGTGGCTTGAGTGAGGTCTGCTTTAATGCTGGGAACTAAACTTCTGCTTCCCAGCTAAAGCAGGTGCTTCAACTGTGGGATGGGCTATTCTGTTCCTTGACTGTTCTGTGTAGGAATAAACTACAGATTTTAATGAGATTTTGCCATTTTTTGGGACTGGATTATGTTAAACATCAATAGAAATGAGCAGGTGTCCTGCTCCAGTGCCACTGGACACCAACTTTCGCAGCTGGTCAATAAACACTCTTTACCTCATATTTTTCCTAGCAAAATATTGTCCGTAAGACTCACAGGTTGCTGTGGAGTGATGTCAGGTAATTAATATGTGATTAAGTGCAATTAATGTCTAACTGTAGTCAGGTTTATAACATGAAATTATGTTGCTTAGGTTGAGGGCCATAAATAAAAATTCTATAAATGATAAGAAATAGAAATAAAAAAGGTGAGTCATCTTTTTGAGACTGCAATAAACCAACAATCCTTACAACAGCTCTTGTAGGGAAGGACATATAGGTTGGTATGAAGTTGTGCACCATGGGGTGCATCAATTCCGGGGAAAATGCCAGAGAAGAATAAATCTATATAGAGACTTTTCACTAAGGGATCTGATCTGTGGAGTGAAGTTTGCAGTTCTGCAGTTGTAGTCACGGCAGTCAGCAGTGACTGGTTCCTACACCGGGTATTGATTGGAGGTGTTGGGTGCAGCTGAAGAAGGAGGCGCCCCTGGAGAGACCTCACGACATCCCAGGTCAGAACCCATCCCTACATGCAACACACAGGGATGTTGCCCAAATCCAGGCAAGGAGTGGCAGGTGGGAAATCTCTCTGGGAGCTTTTGTTTTCAAGCCCCCAAATCACCTCCTGCTCTTCCCCGGGTGAGTCACTGCAGTCCACTCAGCGGGCAGTAAGATGGGTGCAATCACTATCCATGTCATCCAGGGATAGCTGGTGTCCCACAGGAGCAGAAGAGATTTGCAGTTAGATAGATCCGTGCCTGGTGAGTTATAACCACTCCTTGTGGCTGCAGGATCACTTGTGAGACAAAAAGTCCATCTCTAGAAATGCCGTGCCTGTAGTGCCACACCTTCCTTTAGCAGGCAACGCCAGCCAGGATAGCTGTTGTGGTGATGTGCTGATGTATCCGTGGTGTGTATGGGCTTATGCAAATGCTCTCCTTTGCTGGACTCGACCCACACAACCCAGGGCAGTGGAGAATTCCAGCTGTTTCTCCTCCAATCAAGCCCCAATATGGATTGTGTCATTCCCACTCCTAAGCAAGGCTTGAAGTAGGTTTGGTGCCTCGAGTTGTTTCCTCCCTCTCCCACAGATGAAAAAAACCACAGGAGCACTTTAATGAAACAGTTTGTCCTTATTAAGTTGAAAATAGAAATACACCTCTCCCTCGCTGGAGACGTAACCGGAATGGCACAAGGCTGTGGAGTTTTATTATCTTGGTCTCAGCTTAAAATACTAAGAGGTGCTTCTTTAAGAAAGTTTAAGAGAAGTTCTATAAACCATGTCTATATATAATCCCTTTTGTAAGCATCTAGGAAACTGCAGGACGGAAAGGTTGCCTGCCAGACCTCAGAAAGCAAATACTAATTCAGCAGTCTAGTCACTCTGTCAAACATTTAGTGTATCAGGGTTGATTGTTCCCTGGTAGGTATAGCTCTGGTATATCCGCCAGGCCTTTTGTCATGTTAACTGCAACCGATCAATGGATTGAGGTCAGGACTTCTGATGTAGGTGCAAGCTTAGAGGGAAAAAAGTCTCAAAGATTCATTTTTTCTCGTCTGGTAGCACTCCGGTCACTTATTTTTTCTCAGTTAGCCTCTGCTGCTCTAAAGTGGATATTGATCAGTGCTTTAATGCAAACCTGTCAAATTAATTTTGCAGAGCTGGGATATGACTGGCCTAAAATTGCTTCTGCATCTGTTCTCTGCAGCAAGCCTATGAATTTTAATCATGACCAGAATGGGCTGTTGGCTTTTTTTGTTAGAAACTTGAATAGGAAAGGTTTAAACTGTAAATGCCATGAAATGATGCTGTTTTGTTCTTTTCAGAAACTCATGTGGCTGAGGTCAAAGAAATTATTATGTCTGTGCATTCTTGTCAGATGCTCGGGGAGCTGTGCAGGGTTTTCTTCTTTTGCAAAGCAAAGCAAAGGTATGTAGTGAGCTTGTTAAACATTCCCAGGCCAATGAGGGAACAGCAGGCTTCGTGTCTCCTGCAATGCCAGATACATTAGTATTAATGTACAATTTCCTCTCCAGCCCCCGCTCTATGATCTGATTATTCCTGATAACTTTATCTCACAGGATGGAGAGGGAGGCAAATCGGGAGAACAGCATTTATTTCTTTAGTTCAAATTAAAAATAAATAAATTCAGAGCATTCCACACACTTTTACAAGGTGAGTGTGGCTGTCCCTGGAGCAGCAACCTTATGGACTGGGGGAAACGCAGACGGTTACAGAGGTTTTTCTTCATCATACAAAACAGGAGATTCTTCTTCTCTTCGTCAGTCGAGATAGAGTGCACAGGGCTCTGTTGTGATGTTAACATCATGCAAAGTAAATAATGAATTTTAAGCTTTGCTCCGCACAGACGAGACTTGTTCATAGGAAAAAAAAAAGACATGTCAAGTTTAATCTGCTCTGGAAAACCTGCAGTCAGGCAGGACTCATCCTTCACAGCCCAAACAGTGACATTGACCATAACGGTTTGATTTTGTGCTGGCTCCTTCGCCAGGTGATTTGAAAGCATTCAGAGTATTAATTATTAAGTGCTGCTTGATCCCTGAGAGGTGGTGGAGAATTTGAAACTGATTTTGGCACTGGAAAAGCTGACACTTGAGGTGGGAGTTGGAGCAAACCCACTTCCTGTGGTGCTAGAGCAGCCTGGGAGCGCTCCCAAGGGCAGGTCCTGGGTCTGAGTTGAAGGAATAGCATCAGCTGGCTCGTGTCTGAGACCTTACACCTCTCCAGCTATTTCAGAAGACAATTTATAACTACTGCCAGCAATGTCAGCCAACAAAAAGATCCACGCTTTTCCCTGGTGGAATAACTGGCAAAACCTCTATTAGCTACAGCAGTGCAGAACTAGAGTGGAAGGACTGGTCTGGGGAACTCCTGCCTTGGCCTCCTGCCCCATCCAATGTTCCCTGGCATCCTCCAGTGCCTGAAACCTTGCAGCTTGTAAGGGTTTGATGATGGCCAAGTCCTCCATCGATGGAGTTCTCAGGAAGGGTGGTTGTGTGAAGGCTGTCAGCTGTTGGGGGCAATTCTGTTATTCCTGTGCCTTTACAGTTCCTTTAAGGAAATCACTGTATTTTATCTGCACCTTTGCAACACTCCAGAGCTCCAGCCCGGCCCAGGGCTCAAACAGGGATCTCTGAAGAGCGAGGGTGATGGTGGGAAAAGGGAAAGACCTTTGGCATGTCCATCTGAAAGTATTTATGAACAGTCTGCAGCAATGTGTCCTGGTATATGAACACAGTGGGAAATCAACCAGCCCCAACAAATCTCATTGCTGCCAAAGCCACACTATTTTTGGTGTCTAGAAGATAGTTCTTCCTATTGGTTGGCATGTCTCTGCAATTCTTTGCAGGTGGCCACGGGACGTACCTGGGGTCCAGAGGTGGAGGTTGTGACTAACTGAGTCACAACCGGGTTTTACCTCTAGAGAGGTTTTACCTCCAGAGATTTTTGTCATCTCCTACCTCTGTGGTACAGACAAGAAACCAAGACCTTTGCTGCTCCCCAGCGTGCTTGGAACTGAAGGATTAGGTGAGTTGGGTGGGCAGGCTGTACCCCATGAGGTTGTCAGGGATGACAAGTAGAATGACCCCCTTTGGTGTTATGAAAGAAATTAATAGTACCACTAATTCTGCAGGGGAGGATATTCCATTTCAGACCAAATGCAATTAGGTTTAGATGGTGTCTATCATAATATTAACTCCACAAGAACTAAACAATGAGTTCACATGCAGATTTATATAAAACACTTTCTCTTTTTTTGCAGTTTTTCATTGTGAGGGTGGTGAGGCCCCGGCACAGGCTGCCCGGAGAAGATGTGGCTGCCCCGTCCCTGGGAGTGTCCACGGCCAGGCTGGACGGGGCTTGGAGCAACCTGGGATAGGGGAAGGTGTCCCTGCCCATGGCAGGGGGAGGAATGAGAAGGGCTTTAAGGTCCTTTCCAATCCAAACCATCCTGTGGTTCTATGATTCTATGCTGGAACTCAAGCTGTGAAAATACCAGTGCTGCTTCCCAGCTATGTGACTCGCATGAAACACCTAAATGTTGCATTAGCTTTGACTTAAAGCCTAGTTTGGAAATCTCCAGAGGTGAGCCTTCGCTAAGCCACGCAGATGAAAAAGGGGATGGGAGATGCTGAGGGTCTCCTCCAACTCAGTGGAGGATCCATCTCACCGGGGAGTCTGTAGGGGAAACCAACTGCTTTGAATGGTGCAAACAGCTTTTTTTACATCAAAGGGAAAGATTAAAGGCTGTGATGATGTTCTGGCTCCTGCAATGCCGGTGGTAAATTTCTCATGATCTTCCTAGGTGGTAAGATTTCAACCCCAGCCTGCAACTTGTTAAAACTAGAGACAGTGACTCACTGGCCATCTTACATCTTCCCTGGCTGCCTGGCAAAATTTGAACACGTATTGGGCTTAGGGTTGTCGCTAAGTACAAATATCAGAGAAACTTCTATTCCGGTCAAACCCAAGGAAATTTTTTCCTAATTGTTTTGATTAAATGGAAGGAGATAAAAGTTTCAGGTCAAGTCAAGATAGAATATTTTAGTCAACCCACAGTGAGTTATTTCAGAAGATACTTAATGTCTATGAAATCTTAAGGGTTTTCTTAAGAAACTGAAAATGTGTTTTTAAAATGAAAAATGAAATAGCTTTTCCAAATAGATTGTTTGGGCTATTTTTTATTTTGTCTGTATGTGGTGCAGTTTTTCCTGACATCATGAATAATTTTGGACCTTTCAGTAAAATTTTTTTTGTCAACTATATCTACTCCAGCTATAGATTTGACTTATTTCCAAGCAGCAAAGGTTCATTTTTTCAGTCCTGGAAGATGAAACTTTGTTCTTCTGGCAGCTTCATCAAGAGAAGGGTTTAAAGGCAGTTGGTAGGAATTGCTTAACTTTTTTTGTTTGTTTGTTTGTTTGTTTGTTTGTTTGACCTCAGACAAGTCTGTTGGAATTTACTCTAACAAAGGGTTCAACAGACTATATTTCTTTTGGGAAAGGGATTTGCAATTCTATAATGATACACATTTTTTCAAAGTCCTCTGCCCTTGGCTTGTATCTTTAGCCACCACATTTGCAGACCTCTGTGGTTTCTACTGCTAGGTTACACACTGACCCTTGGAAATTCCCTGTTGCTTGAGTCAAACACCACTCATGCAGAGCCTGAACCCTATGATATTATCAATGCTGTTATCTGAAGTCACAAAAGCAGAGAGCTTTTCCCCAGACTGACAGATGCCAGAAGTGATTTGACTACCCACAGGTGCCAGGCTACTCCAGAGGAGAGAAGGGTTGTGTTGGAGAAAGAAGTGGAGTGGATAGAAGACATCACTGTGAGCCTTCAAAACTGATCTTAAACTACCAGAGTTAAGGGAAACACCAGAGATAACCTTATGTTTCTGCTTAAAAGTCATTGCCTTTTGCTGTAGGATAGGAAAGATGTTAGAGAAGCAGATGCTGCTTACCAGTCAGAAGTGACTTTCCTGTAGTTGGAGGAGACTTTAAGAGAAACTGCAAATTATTTCTTCAGCAAGAGCCGTGTTGTGTTCTGTAGACAAAAAGAAAAATGTGTGGAGCTCTCTGCAAGCAAGCACAAAGTTAGCCATTGCCCTTCAAAGCCCAGTGATTCCACCGAGTCACAGCACTCCAAAATGCAGCAGAGCCGAGGTATGGCTCGTGCTGCTCACTCAGTGGCACGCTGTATCCACAATGGCACTGATGGATTTGGCTTCTTAGGGGCCAGATCCACGTATTAATTGGCACTGGGGTGGCATTGGAGGCTGTCAGCAGCCACAGCTACCAGCTCGAAGGATATAATTGTGTTGTAAACGCCATGTGTGAGGGTGATGGATACGAGCGTCTCTGCAGTCTGACTGCTGGGATGCGCGGGGCAAGGCATCCTCTAATTCGCCACCAAGAGGGTCTCTTGCACTGAACAGCCTCTCTTAAATCAAAGTGTTCAATCCCGCTGAAGGTGGGTGCAGGGAGGGGAGAGCTGGAAGAAACAAAGTAAGACGATAAAAAAAAAAATCAATAGTGCTTCCCTATAAAAGAGACCGAGATTTGCAGAGTTCGCTTCCACTTGACGTGAGAGGTGCCAATTTGGCAAATTCATTTAAGGCCAAGTTGAAAACTCAGCTGATAGTCTGGGTTGCTGGACTGCAGCAGTGTCCATTCGTGGGGCTGTGGTCACTGCATGTAGGGCACTTCGAAGCACGTATGCTGTGAGTGTCACAAAGGGCAGCTCCAGCTTCCACCTTGTGTCACGGTGCTCAGCACCCCCCTTGCCATGTCGTCTCTTGTGCAGGGGACTGCTGGCTGTGCCGCATACCCAGGCATGCTCCTGCTGACCTTGGTTTCTCCATGCCCCAAGACCAGCGTTGGCCCATGTCCTGCACTTTATCCTTTTGGAAAGAGGTGGATAGTGACCACGCTGGATCTCAAGTCCAGGAGAAGCTCCAGGGGAGTGGTTGTTGTGCTCTTGGAACAGTCTGTAAGCCCTGCCCTGGTGGTTGTTTACCAAAGAGGGTCACAGAACTGTAACCTGGGCCATTGGGGTTTTCTGTCATTAGCCCTCAATAACACCCTTGTCTGCTGGGGAAGAGATGGATGTGAGGAGACACAGGGACCCATCAATCCTACAGGGTCTCTGCATTTCATGTCCTCTAAAGGAAAACTGCGGAAGGTCTAAGGCCGTATGAGATCAGATCTGTGGACACGAATTTCCATTGCTCTGCACAGGGCAGAGGGTATGTGAAAAGTTATCAAATCACTGTGGTTCTGTTTAACTTGGGGAAATTATTTGCAATAAATAGTTTTGCTATCAACAATTTCAACCAAAAAAAACCCAATTTACTGGGGTAACTTCCACCACATTACTTGAGCCAAAATTTTCATTCATGGGTATTTATAGTTAGAGCTCTAGAAATCCACCTAAAAGAAAATGACCTAGTTAACCCTTTTTGACCCTTGTGAGTCCCTTCCAGCTCAGGATATTCTGTGATTCTAACCCTTTCCCTTCAAGTGGAAAATTCCAGGCTACTTCAATGCTCTCTCTAGTGCACAAGGCATACTCTTTATTCAGCCATGTATGTTTTGCACACGAATTTGTAGCTTCAGGCTCTTCTCGTATGACCAGATCTTCTCCAGTAGCACATCAGAGGTGTGTGTCACCACCCCACACTGAACTACTAATCCTTACTTCTGTTTTCATAGCATTTGTATTAGAGATTATTCAGGTAGTTCATTAAATATTCATAATCTTCCAGTTCTTTCTCTCTTCATACATTAAAAAAAAAAAGAAAAGAAGTTATGAATTACTAAGTTGAATAGGAAGAGCAAATTTCTTTGTTCTTTGAATGTACCTGTCAGATGCCACAAGAAGAGAAGTTTCAGGATCATGCTACGTGCAGAGCCAGCCAGCACAAGCCAGAGCTCAAAGCCACTGTGTGGATCCTGGTAGCAGCGTGTGGTTATTGGGGTCTGGTATCAGGTGCACTCAGAGTCATGGTATTAATGTGGTGCTGGTCTATGACCCATCATTATACAGCTAATGACCCTGCTGTAGAATGGGATTTGTTCTTTGTGACCTGGGGAAAACGGAGGAAAGTAGTGAGGAATTCCTAAGTCTTTTTTTCTTCTAGGAAAATAGAGCATTTTTAATAAAGTTTCTCCTTGCGGCCCTGCTGGGAAGAAGTTGAAGAATTTTTGGTCTCCTCAGAAGAAGACAGAAGAATTTGCAGTCTCCTCAGCTGCACTTTCCCACAGGATTATCAAATGCTGATTAAGAAGCCCCAGAAACTCTGACTACTGGTGCCAAGACGAGATTCAAAGATTGGAAAAGGTGAGGAGTTAGCTTTCATAGAATTATTTAGGTTGGAAAGATCTTTGAGACTGAGTCCAACCATTCCCCCAGCACTGCCAAGGCCACCACTAACCCATGCCCTGAGGGCCACACCCACATAGCTTTTAAAGCCCACCAGGGATGGGGACTCCACCACTGCCCTGGGCAGCTGTGCTAGGATCATGTTCAGATCACACAAGTACTTTTCCTTCTAAGGAGAGAAAGTCTTTGAGGGGTTTCACCTCTCAGGTTGTGTGTGTATAAAAAAACAAACCAAGCCTCGAGCACAAGTTGTTTATTTACACTTCTTGAATGCAGTAGAAGTCCTTAAAAGTAGGAAACCTCTCCCTGAGTCAAGGACTGTCTGCTCTAACACGTACAGTGCACAGAAAAACACCAAAGGTAGTTTGGAGTGGAGTCTGCAGACCCCAGCTCTCCAGTACAATGCTAGAGGGAAGTTTTGTCTGGGACTTCAAGAGGAGCACGTGGGGTTGGGATTTTTTAAGGTCTGGGAGGTATGATTGATGTTTGTCCTACACAGTTTGGTATCTCCTCAAAACCCTCTTTCTTCCGCACTACGGCTTTTAAATACAGGAATGGAAGTCTCAGTAGGAAGGCAAGAAACAGCTTAAATCTGCTCTTTGATATCCTGAAATAACACAGAAAATCTCTTTTAGTCTTGAAAGCAAAGACACCTTCTTCAGAATATTCACTGCAGAGATGGTATTTAACCAGCTGGAAATGGATATGGCTTTAGATGTCGGTATCTCTGACACTGCAAAGGGGAGGCTGAGGGGCAAATGACCACCTTAGTAACAGGTAAAATCTCTGCCAGGTCTGAAAAGAGTTCACTTTGGCTCATGTGGCTTAGTTGTCGTGATGTTGAGACTGAATCTCAATTTGACCTCCTGAAATTGAATATTCACTTTAGCCTCGATTTGCAAAGCTGTTTGTTAATGCGCACATACAGGGCTGTTTTCTCCAGGGTTTTAAAGAAAAAACTCATTTCAATGTAAAATTCACAGGATCAAATTGAAATTTATTTTGAGAAGGTTAACATTACTGATTTTCAGGCTCAGACAATCACTTCCATGTCAGATTGTAATTACACCGTTTTGTGCATCAGCTGCATGCATGGTATGGAAAAAACAAGGTAAGATAATGCAGTTTCTTTCAGCTACAGAAAGGACCTTTGTAATGTCCTTCCCTTGAAATCCCCCACGCTGAAAGGAAAAAAGTGATTTATTCCAATCAGTCTGACAGTATGAGCTAACACATTAATTGCATAAAGACATTTCTCTTACCCAAAGTTTTGTTTGATTTTTACTCGCAATTGTCTGCTAGGTGTCTG
This sequence comes from Rhagologus leucostigma, assembly GCA_013397725.1. NCBI lineage: Eukaryota > Metazoa > Chordata > Aves > Passeriformes > Rhagologus > Rhagologus leucostigma. The sequence goes on from VZTD01003093.1 coordinate 359,068, forward strand.
CATAACATTTTCTTTTCCCCGCAGCAGTTTTCACTGCCATAAAAATCTTGCTTCTGTTAAATAGCAACATTAAAATATTGTAGTGCTGACCTTAATGGTTTACAACATTCAGCTAAGGAGCTTGAGTCTCTAAAATAAGAGTAAAGCACACAGTAAAAATTTATCTAAGGAGAATTAAAGCCTCAGAAGATTGAGAACCATGGTGTAATTTCAACCCTTTTTGTACCTCCATGGGTTCTACCACGGGTGTGTGTGTGGGTTGGAGGATTGCAAGAGCCCAGGGCAGTCATGTAGGACTAAGGTGGGCAAGGATTTGGGCCCGGATATCCTGTCACTGACAGATGGCAGCAAGGCTGTGGAAGTGCGAGCTGGTTTCACGCTGGTGCAGCATCCCTGACCTTGTGTGCAGAGCTGAGCTCAAAATGTCCCCGAGTCAGGAAGGAGCAAGCCCTTCTGCTTACTTTGTCCCAGCCTACAAGGCTACGCAAAATGAAAATGGAGAACTAAATATCATAGCTTTAATGTTATTTAATATTTTATTAGGTTAAATGGACACACATTGTGTACTTTGTAAAATACTCAGCAGAGACTAGCTATTTTTGTATAGCATTTAAAGGATAGTACAGTGGGGCTTGTATCAAAATTTTACTGCAAGACATTCCCAGTAATCAAGTAGTTTGTTTCTTGTGGGTTTTTTTGGTTTTTGTTCCAAGGAACACTAGATATAGAGGGAGAAAACAGTTTGTCATTGAACTATATTGTCTTTTTTATTTTAGAGAACCACAAAAGGATGCTCACTTACCTGTTTCTCCAAAATCTGGCAGGAAACTCTGTTCAGACACATGGAACAACTTGTGAAGCCTTGGAACGATCATACAGTCCAATCCCCCTGCCATGGGCAGGGACACCTTCCGTTATCCTGGGCTGCTCCAAGCCCCATCCAACCCGGCCTTGGACACTTCCAGGGATTGGGCACTCACAATTTCCAGAATTATTTAGGCAAATCATGACAATATTTTCTGGAAATTCAAAAGGAGGGGATTCACAATGCTGTGGATTTTTCAGTTTGGCCCAATTGCCATTGGGAAGATGGGAATGCTTGCAGGATCCTGGAGGATCTATGAAACAGAAAGGTTGCAATGTAGAATGTGACCCCTCTTCACAAGGCCTCATTTTAATATTAGCACAGCAGGCCAGTGAGTCAACGAGAGCTAATTCTTCCCTCAAACAAATCAAACCTTAAGAACTGTAATTTTTGTCAAGTAGCAGAAAATCAACACTGTCATACAGACAGGTTCTGGTTCTTCACTTCTGCAGCTGAGCATCAAAAAAACTCAGCTAAGCATGATCCCAGGACAGCTCAATTAACAGGACTTTTTCTGGTGGACCCACAGTGCTTGAGCAAGGACATGTAACCATAATCCCAACCCAGCTCCCACTGAAAATGATGGAAAAATGTTCCAGGTGGGCTTCTTACCTCCTCCATGAAATGTTTCACAATATGGCAATGGTGACCAGTGCTGCTTCCCTTTGCTACAGCACCTTTAAAGAGCAGCCTGTAATTCACGATGAAAGAACAACAATCATATTGCTTCGCATAGAAAGATAAAAGCCTTCCTTTGCAGCAATGAAACTCAGATGTCTTGAGCAATGTGTGTAGCTTAAGGGTTTTTTTTTGACAGTGCAATATTGTATATAATAACAATTACCAATGACCTCTATTAGGTTGTCCAGTCTCATTAAGGCCAATGCATTTGGTACCTGCCACTGCCAATTTGCCTCAACAGAGGTTTTATTCAGTGGATATGATAGAGCTGTAAAGCAATCTTTTTTCATTTAAATAGTTTAATTGAGGAATGCTATCAGATGTTTCAAAATTTAATGCATACAACAATTTGCTTCTCCTATCTCTTTTCAGAGTTTAGTTTGGAGAAAATGACATCTGATTCTTATAGAAAGAAGGCAATTACATTTTGGAGCCTGCCTGCCCGTATTGCATATGTTTTTAAACATAAAAAGAAATTCTTAATATGTAATTGTCAGGTAATAAAAAGGAAAATATTTTACTTTGCATTTATGAAGTAATTTTTCAAAAGCATAAGGGAATTGCGTGTTAACGTTTTTCGTTTATTACCACACTCCTAATGCTGCACTGTTTTCACAAGTTTAGATTAAAAAAAAAGCAGATCTGATGCTTGTGTATTAGTATGGTAATACCCTATAAAGTAATTAGGACAGAGGAAACTACAAAGGTTTGTCAGTTCCAATAAGCCTACGCCCACTCTAGGGCATCAGAGAAACCCACTGGGAGTTTCTCCACCAAATTCTATGGGCCCCAAGTATTAACTTTATCTTCTGAGAAACTTCAGTCCTGCTTTATCCATTTCACAAACTGTTTTCTCCACAATTTCTCCTACTTCACCTGGAGTATAAACCTTGAAGACCAACACAGTGCCTTGAAACTTTTTTCCCTTTTGCAGAGCGATGAAGGAATCATAAAATCATTGAACAGTTTGGATTGGAAGGAACATCTAGAGGCAATCTGGTTTCAACCCTCCTGCAATGAGCAGGGACATCTTCAACTCGACCAGGTTGTTCAGAGCCTCATCCAGCCTGACCTTGAATTTTTGCAGGGATGACACAGCCACCCATCTCTGTGCCCGTGTTCCACCATGCCTCATTATGAAATACTTCTTCCTTATACCTTATGGAAATCAACCCTCTCTTCGTATGAAACCATCACCCCTCATCCTATCACAACAGGACAGGGCAGAGCGGTGCAGTGCCACAACACGGAGGTGAGCACTGCCGTGACACCCCAATAAGGTTCACTCTCCTCTGCTGTGGAACATTTCCACCTCTAACTTCAAACTGGAGACAACTTGAACCAACATGTGCTGCAGCAGATACTGAAGACGTAACTCAAGCAACTGCTCAGTGAAAAAAAGGTGATATTTTGTTTCACAAATTAGCCTCAAAGATCCTACACTGCAGCACCAGGAACTCTGAGCTGTAAGTAAAATGCTGCAGAGCCTTCCTCATTTGTTTGTTGTACTTTCATTTTATAGAGTTGACCTTGCTTCTCTTGTTCTCCACAAAGCCAGTAAATACCACCCAGATGTCTTAAAGAAAATCACATGTGTATGAGGGGCTGGATTGCAGTTTCATTAAATACTCACCTATATTTATATAAGTTATTCTTGCCTCATAAAAACAAATGCTTGAATATAATCCCAGTTAGTAAAGAAGGACTGAGCTTCACCAGGGCATGGTAAATCCCTCTTCCTCCTGTGGCTTCTCAGTTGGAACAAATCCATCATTAAATCTCTGTCAAATTCGGTGCACAACTCAGCTAGAAAAATACAAACGCAAGTATTAAAAATACCAAAGTATTTCATTCATCTTTGTTGCAGTTTTTTTGCAATGTTTCCAAAGGGGAAGGGGAAGGGGAAGGGGAAAGGTGCTCCCACCTCTGCCTTCAGCTAGCCCATGTGGGCTCAGAGGCATCCTGGAGTATGGGGCATCTCCATCTTCTCTCAGATCTTGTCCCATGCAAGGTTGTTTCAGTTGTGCCAGGAGCTCTCATGTGCTACTGTAGTCAAAGACACAACAAGGGGAAACCCAAGCCCCTTTTTTTTTTAATGCCTTTGGAGAAAGAACACTCCATGACAGGGAACCTGAGCTGGCAGTACTAAAAGTGAAATAACCTGTTTTCCATAGAGGTAGTGAATTATGGGTGGCACCTGCTAAGATAACACATCCTGTCCCTGCTCTTCCCTATAGATCAGCATTTGCCCACCAGGAGTGTCACAATACCATAAAAAATCCTTCAGAAAACCCTGTGAGCCTTATTCAGACCCACACATGCAAACCTGGCTGAACCCATGAGGTGCTTGCATCACCCCAAGACTCTCAGAGGAGTTAAGGATCTCACTGAAAAGACTGTCAAAGCCCTGGAGCAGCTTGCCAAGGGAATTGATGCACCTCCAACACTGGTAAAGCACACTCACAGGCATGGCTTAGGTCTAGCTCATCTCACCCAAGGTCAAGGTCATACACTAAATGACTTTGTAGGGTTCCTTCCAGCCTTGCTTGCTGTACTTGTAAAACTTCAAGCAGAAGAGACAAGACAGTGGCTGGGCAGGTATCAGCTTGGGTGGACACAGCACCAGCAGCACCCGACAGGCACGGTGGCTGTTTTACAGACTGGCTGGTACCTCCTGACTTAGTGCCACTTAGTGCGAGATTAATGCCATGTGAATGCAGCTCATGTCCCCAGCTGGGATTTCCTACAACCTACTGCTGATGCTTTGCTGGCAGCAAGAGCAACAAGCTTTCAGTTTACTGTTGGAGGTCAAGGTAAAGTGATTTCAATTAGAAGAGGATCACGTAGGTCTCAATCCAATGCAGGCAGGTTGTGTAACACTGGCAGCGTGAAGAGGAGAGTCATTTATTCATTTCGTAGCTGCATGGTTTGGGATTTCATTTTCCCCTCTCTGTTTTTACAGCCTGCCTTGTCCCTTTTACCACTTAAAGGGTAATGCAAAAAGGCATTTAGGGTTCATAGTTCCTTCCCTTTCATCAGGAGGTGGTTTGCTCTGCCCCAATCACCCCAGTAATTAGCAGTAATGAACTAGAGGAAGAAAGAGGAAGCAAAGATGGAAAATGAATATTCAGCTGACCAGTTCCTTCCCCTGGTGGCATTTGCTTTTGTGTCATGCAGATGCATTTCAAAACCCCACACATATTTACATGCCTCTAAGAGGAAGGGCATGTGTTTGTTGCCCTGTTAAAAACCAAGCACGTATTTACATGCTTTGCTGAATTGGGGCCATATACCCTTCTTTTTCCTTGACACCGAGGGCAACCCTTTGTTTCTGCTGGTCAAACAAAACAGAACACACACACAAAAAAAGGGAAAGAAAATGTATTTATTAAATGGTTCTATAAATAAAAGAGCTGGGAAGATATAGGAGGCTCTGATCTCTGAGGGGTGATGGCAAAGTGCTACTGATAAAGTGGCTACGATTCAGATCAATAGCAAACAAGACGGGCAGGTGAATTTCCCCTTTGATCTTCATTCCCGGTGCAGCCTGAGTTGGTCTGACTCTGCCACACAAATTACTGCTTTACTCAGGAAAAAAAAAGCAGTTTGCTTGGCTTTTTGCTTATTGCACAAGCAGATTGGGTGGCAAACGATAAGTGCCTCTTGTTATAATTTCAAAAAGCCACTGGAAAATGGTGGCTCCAACACTTCAACTTGATGTGTTGACATTTTGTGTGTCAGCAGGGTATTATAGGGTTGATACTTAGATCAGTGCTAAATAGTCTTAATAAAAGAAGATTACATCTGGAAGAAGGAAATAAAGCTCAGGGCAGGTTCACCTGTAAAGCTATAAATATACAGTAGGGAAATTTGAGGTGGCAAAAGATTGATGAGAGATGATGCTTTGCAAGCCAAAACTGTGGTTTTGGCCTCAAAAGCTGAGCCTCAAAAGAGGCTCCTCTGCCCTACTACTGACTTGGGAAAAATCACAGCAACCCATGCCTTAATTTCTCCAACAATCAAGTAGGCATGGCTGAGAAGAGCTTTGCAAACTTATCAAAGGATTTGACTTGTGGCACTCCTGTCACAAACCTGGAAGTCAGCAGCCTGGATGAGATCAGTTGGCTAAACCAAAGTGAGCTCAAGCTCACTTCCCTGTTGGAAACCACTTTTCCCAAACTCCAAGGGGCTGCATAAAAGAGGTTTGAACTCTTCAAGAAGAATGGGTGATATGGTTCCTATCATGAAGAGTTGGTGGATGTTTCTGCCTTCATGTTTTCACCTCAGTGACAAGGGCAGGAGGGACACTGCAGGTCTAGCCTTACTTCATAAAACAAAGGATACATCAGATCGAATCATAGAATCTTCGAGGTTGGAAAAGCCCTCTAAGACCTTCGAGTCCAACCATTCCCCAGCACTGCCAAGGCTGCCACTGACTTACATCCCCAAGTGCCACATCCACACGGCTTTTGAAACCCTCCAGGGACTGGAACTCTAACACTTCTTTGGACAGCCTGTGCTAGGGCTGGACAGCCCTTCCTGTGAAGGAATTTTTGTCATATCCTCCCCTGGTGCAACTTGAGGCCACTCCCTCTCCTCCTGTCTCTGTTCCCTGGGAGCAGAGCCCGACCGCCCCCGGCTGCCCCCTCCTGTCAGGGAGTTGTGCAGACCCAGAAGGTCCCCTCTGAGCCTCCTTTTCTTGAGCCTGAGCACCCCTCCATCTCCCCCAGGTACTCCCCATCAGACTCGTGCATAAGAGAGCAGATTTAACACAACATTTGCCAAGATGTCCACCTGAGCCCTTGAAATTGGACAGGGAGCTGCATCAGGGTGATGCCAAGACAGGGCAGTGTGGGCTGGGGGTTTCTGCCTTTCCTGCAGTGCAAAACTCACATCAGACAATGAAGGTATGAGGGATGGGGAGAGGTCTACAAGCCGTATGGACCACCTTCCATCCAGTAAATCCACCCCTGTGGTCCACAGAGCACGGCAAGCCTCACTGGGTATTTATTATTCCTGGACTGTAGTGGATGGGGCCTCATCCACACAGGAAAGCTGTTAAACCATAAAATACTGGCCTCCCATATGTTCTCGTTTTTATCAGCCAGTCTGTTGCAGGAAGAACTTCTCTCTGACAGGATCGATAGTTCCTTAAATGATAAACAATGATCTTGCAGCTTCTATGCCCTCTACTGCTGTTTGACTTCTCATCCAGCTGTTTTAATTGTTTTAGAATTAAGTGTACACCATGGAGATCTGTGGGTAGTTGAAGCTTGGAATTTGCTGTTGACTGGGGCTAATGAATCAGTGATATCCACTTAAACGTATGTTACCCTACGGGTTTCTGAGCAATCATGGGACAATATCCCACTTGGTTTCACATAATTTTTGAGCTGGTTGTTCTTTCTTTCCTTTTTAAGTTCCAGGGATCCCAGAGATCCTTGCAGGTCGGTGTGTAGCTTTTTAGTTGAAGAACAAACATGATTAATGGAAAACAAATCACATTTTCCAGATATTGTGTACTGCGCGTGAACTGCCATTCATTCATTATCCAATATTTAATACCAATCCTCTTCTTGTTGTACTCCCTGCACTCACATCTGGTAGCAGCTGGAATTTTTCACCTCTTAGGGTTTTCTACTCATTACATTTTTAAGCAAGAGAGCAGGCAGATTGCTAGAAGAGACCTCCTGTGAACAGTGATAAGGAGAGCAGCAAACTTCAGAGGATAAAAAACCCAGCCAAAAAACTTGTGAAAAGACAGACTCATCTTTTCCTCCCAGGGGTGCACAACCCCATCTTTCAGGGTGAAATGCACATGTAAGTAAAGTACCCTCAAACCCTGGCAAGGAGTGATTCAGCTCCTACCTTCCCATGTGCCCTGTGGACTATCCTAACAAAACCATTATCTTGTTCCCTACAGTCCTTTCCAGGGATTTCTAAGCCACTTCACTGAGCTGATGGGATTCAGAAAGAGCACAATTTCTTCTTAATCTTCCCAGTTTCTGTTCTCCACACTAAGTTTCAGTTTTCTGTGTTACTTGCTGGTGGTAACACACAGGGCAATGGAGCTGGTGTTACTTGGTATCACCATAAAAAGGGGAGCTGATGGTTCAACTTTAAAATTGTGTCAGTGGAAAACTGATTTTCAATCTACATTTCTGAATATGCATATTACAGACAGAGTATTACATAAATAATGCCTCCATTAAATTCTGTGCAGTGCTCGTCTACAGGAGTAAAAATGGAAAGATTTTTCATTCAGTCCAATTTTAATCAAATTCTACTGAACAGCATTTCTATGGTCTATTTAAAATTTAAACAAAGACAGAATAGCTCCCTCTATATCTATACCCTCTTATTATTGTCGCGAGGAAAGAACGAGTAAAAGCTAAAAGAAGCCCTTACAATCCCATTGACACTGGCCAGATGCAAGCTGCACAGATATTTTAACCTCACTAAATAACAGTTTGAAACGCCTTTTCCTTCTACTTTGAGGTTCTAAAGAGCCTGATGAAATGATACCTGGAGAAAGTGGCCAGTCCTATTGTTTGTGAGATACCTCTGCGGATTCTTAATAGCAATTTTGAACACTAAGCAGTTGCCCTGGTGCCTGTTGTGAGATTCTCAAAAGTCTGCTCCAAAGTGAAAGAGACAAAAGAGAATGAATGAAATCAAATTGAGTTGTAGCAGGAGACAGATGGGACCCACTCACTAATGTAACCTGGCCTATTCATGGTATTCTCTTCCATGCAGAACAAGGTTCTAGTACTTGGAACTAAGACTGAAACAATATATAGTTCCCAAAATCGGCTTTACACTGATGTTTGGGCTCCACAAGGAATGTGTTTAAATGGAAAACTTGAGTGCTTTCTTTTTTTTTTTTTTAATTATTTCTCTTTCCTGGTAAAACCTGTTAACTCAAACTCAAAGGTTGTAATGGGAATTGGGCTGATCTTTTAATGGCAAAGTATTCTTGGATGTACTCAGAAGTGACGTTCGAAAGTCTCTAACTAGCAGGGCTCTAAGGAACTGCCAGCTGGACCTCACCAAACTCTCTCTGCCTTTTGTATAAGGTCCGACCCTTTGCTTAACACATAAGATAGACGTGAAGTAAAAGGGAAAAAATCTGACGGCTCACATCCTGGACCTGAAAGAATATTTCAATGGTCAATATCAATTTGGCGTATGGAAAAGTATTGCCCTCTTCCAAGACATGTTCTGCTAGTTATCTGATTGTTGCTGCTGGGGAGGTTGGCTTTTATTAGCAGTGCCAAAATTCGACATCCAAAATTAAAGCTTTTTCTTCCTGGCTAACATCTTTAGACTGCAATTCGTGGACAGTAGTAAAACTGGTGCCTTCAGCTAAACTCTATTTTCAGCCATATTATCTCTATGCAGGGCATGGGGACATGGTTGTGGTATTCCCCCAAAAATCTCCCCATGATACAGAGCTGCAGGTCTATGCAAAATAAGGAGCTCCATCAAGAATTCGTCACAGTGGGTCTTGCTGCTCACCCTCAGGACATGAACATCTTGAATGTTGGAGGGCTTGGGCATGACTTATGGAGCCAGGCTGGGAGAGCTGGGGTTGTTCAGCCTGGAGAAAAGAAGGGTCCAGGGAGACCTCAGAGCCCCTTCCAGTGCCTAAAGGGGCTCCAGGAGGGCTGAAAAGGGACTTTGGACAAGATGAAATGGCTCCAAATTGACAGAGGGCAGGTTTAGATTACCCATTAGGAAGGAATTCTTTCCTGTGAGGACGATGAGGGACCGACACAGGTTGCCTGGAGACACGGTAGAAACCCCAGCCCTGGCAGGGTCCAAGGCCAGGTTGGATAGGGCTTTGAGCAACTTGGTCTAGTGAAAAGCATCCCTGACCACGGCAGGGACGTTGGAGTAGATGACCTTTAAAAGTCCCTTTTAACCCAAACCAGTCTATGGTTCTATGGCTGCTGTTCCTGACACTTATAAAAAAGCCAGAAGTCTTAGCAAACCCTCAGAAAGTAAGTCCCAGAGCAACCACAGGCTTCATCAGGGTGACCGTTCAGCAGCTAGTTGGAGCTAAAACAGGGTCTAGGCAATGAATAGAGGAGGATTTGCAGAACCTGCTTTGTAGAACATCTCCTTGTCAGCATCATTTGCAATGTTCTGTCACTGCTGGGTGTCATATTTAGCAGAAAAATCAAGCTGCTGGCCACTGTTGGATGGCTGCGGAAGAGAGAATTTCAATTTCTAAACAGCCTGGTTTTTCCATTTCCTGATGACCCTCCCAGTGTAAAAGACCCACCAAAACCCACTCACAGTGTATTGCATTTAATCAAACTTATGCGGGAGAGAGTGAGTTGGTTTGTTTGTTTGTTTCATTTCATACTTCCATATTCCACCCATGGAGAAATCTTGCTGGTAGGGAGGATAAACAAACAACCAACCAAACAACCCAAACACTGGGCCTCTAGGAGCCGTTGTTATTTATTTCCACAATTAGCAGTCGAGTTCTGGTGCTGTGCCCAGAGAACTCCTCTCATTTTTCAGTGTGTCACTCTGTGCACAATATGCTTTTAGGAATTGAGGATTAAGGCGGCTGATTGTGGGTGGTTTATGAAACTTTTTATGGGAAGCCATATAGCCAAACCTTCAGAGAATCAGACCATCATTTTAATGGGCTTATGTTGTGTACAAGACTGTTCAGTAAGATATTCGCACAGTACAGAGCATCTTGATAAAGAACTTGGATTAATCAGGGATGCTGTTGCCAGTGGATGCTGTGGGTTGTTTTCTGAATTAGCTGTGAGTGGTGCTGGAAACAGCCTGGGGGTGGCTGCCCGTCCTCCTTAAGGATGCTGAAACAGATTCTAGTGGGAAAACATCTACACATCTAACTGTGAAATAAACTTATCCACAAGATAAGTGACCACAGGGATGGACAGCATCTCTAAAAGAGGTAGAGTGTCTCTAAAAGAGGTAGAGTGAACTCATCAGAGATGGTGTCTCTGCAGTCCAGTGCCACTGGTTTACTCATCAAGAAGAGGTCATCATAGTCAACAAAATCTGTTTGCATTTTATTTGCCCATATGAAGAACACACTTCTATTTACCAGCAGGAAAACAGAGATTTCAGAGGGTGCAGTCACCTCATAAAAACTGCGGGTGCTCAGCACTGTCCAGGCTTCAGTCAAATACTTCAGCTGTGACAGAAGGATGAGTATTTAAGGCATGGATCTATAGCATAACATTCAGATTTACCAGAGATGTCATTCTCTCCCAGGGTTGTTAAAGGTATTGATTAATTGCCTATTGTTAAAGTTATTGATTGATGAAGCTTCAATATAAATACTGGCACCGTCAGTTATTCCATACAGATTTTAAGCTGAGCACTCAAATGTTTTATCTCCTTTTGTATTTGTAAATCAAGGGAGTTTCATGCCAAATTCCCACTGTGACCTCTCTTAGATCCCTTTATGCATCATTTTGCATTAAGGAATTCACAATCAAACCTCATCTCTGTTTGTGCTGCAGGTTCTGGGACCAACCTGATGTCCAGTTCCCTTTCAGGTAGTACTGGAGCTTTTTGAAGATCGGCTTGTGATGTGTAACAGGCAAATCACCATCCACCTTTCAATATGAGAAAAGAGCAAAAGAGGTAAACCAAAGCAGGAATCATCCTCCCAGGATGAACAAAGAAGCCAATTTTCTGGATGGAGCTGAACCTTCAAATACACCTGGGAACTGAAGACCTGATGAACCCTGTTATAAATCCTATAAAGAAAAAAAATAATATTTGTTGAGTGTCACCTACTTTCAACAACGTTATTGACACATTTGAAAGGACTTCTGGAAAACATTTCCAAGAGCCTTCAAGGTCAATCTACCATTATCATTAGCAAATTGTTGGAAGACACTCCATGCTGATTTACTGCCATCATATTTAATTAGCGCTTGAGTGGCACTTCATCCTGCTTATTGTCAGAAATCCCTTTATCTTCCTATTTGCATTGCAGAGTTTTTAATTAGGATATGTGTAGGGAATCTCTTAATGATCTCCTGTGTGCATAACCATCCAGGCTGTGCAGAGGGTTGCTCAGTTGTCTCTTCATCTCCAGAGGGTGCTTTGCCACCACAGGAGAAGAGAAACTTGTATTTCCTCAGCTGACACGTTGGGAATGTGGAGTTGCTTTGATAGCAGCTCAACATGTCAGAGATGTGTCCAAGTGGGATACATCCAGCAGGCTGGGTACTACTGCCCAAGGCTTTAACATTGTCCTATGGAAATATTTGTGTCCTTCTGCCCAGCCCAAAACCTTTCCAGGTGCAACTTCTTTCTGCATATTTCATTACCAACAGCTCTTTGTAGCAACCTTTCAAGTAGCCTTAATGTTCTGTTTGGTTTCTCCTTTAAATTAATCTTTTACTGGACCAAACAAGTTCCTTTGCTCAAGACCTCCTTGCAGCCGTGTTCCTCAGACTGACTGTCCTGGAGACTTTTCAGGGAACAAATTTCTCAACATTTGTTTTGATATTAACCACTGATAAGAAACCTTAGAAGGGTAAGGGGCAGTTATAGAGATAATGAACAAAAAATAATTGTAGGAATCGGTCCTCTGTTATCAACAAAAATGAGAGTTTTCATCTTAAACTACCTGGTCTAGTAGAAGCTATCCCCGCCCTTGGCAGGGGAGCTGGAATGAGATGATCTTGAAGGTCTCTTCCAACCAAAACCACTCTGTGATTCTGAGAAAAGTTCTCAATCACCTCTATGCCAGAATATGTCGTGACTTAGATTTTTCCTCCAAGCAGTGAAGAAAGGAAACCTCCATGAAAAGCGTTTCCTACCTTCATCTTTGACATCCTCTTCCAGAGGGTGAATCACCCTCTAAATCAATCTGCTTGCAGTGGAAGCTGTGACTGCTAGATCCAAAGAAAACCTGAATCACAAGCAGGTTTCAGGACCCAACACACTGCAAAGAGCATCTGGAAAATAAAACTCATTTCTGGGCAGAACAGAGAGGTACAAAGGCATCAACAGAAGCCAACGCTACATTCCTGAAGAGGCCCTAATGACAATCCTGAAGAGCAACAAACCTGGTCTGGCACAACTGGCAATAACTTTACAACTATCGTAGTCATAGAATCATAGAACGATTTGGGTCGGAAGTGTCTCTTAAAGGTCATCTCTTTCCAACTGCCTTGCCATGGGCAGGCACACTCCCACTAGACCAAGTTGCTGGCTGTGCCAGTAAGTTGTGTCACAGCATGATTCAGAGGAAAAAAATCCTCTTTGTTGGCATTAATAACCTCTTCCTTCTTCGTCTTCTTCTTGGATTCCTGTGCTGACCAGTCAGACGTCCAAAGGCTTGTCAAGATGAACGAGGTTTGCTGGAAGTCTCTACCAAATTATAACTGGGAAGTTCAGTGGCAGATGAGAAACACAGGCAGTGTGTAGGTAATGCACACTGGAAGGAAAACAGTTTAAACTACTTGTACATGCTGATGGGTTCTGAATTAGTTGTAACTCACTGGGACAAGATTTAGGCATTGCTACTGACAGCTCAATGTGCAGCAGAGGTCAAAAAAGTAAATAAGGCATTAGGCTCTGTTAGAAGGGGAGAGAGAATGAAGAGCAAATACAAGGCTGTGGCCGTGCTGCGTGCACAAAGGATTGAGCTTGTGCTATAAATGCAGCTTTTGTTTCTTTGCTAGCTGGTCCAAAATTGGGACTGTCCAGAGCCTGGAAGCGAAGAGAGACTGTCAACACCACTGGTATTTCAGGAAAGAGGCAATCTCAAAGGATATGCCAGTGCCAGCCAAAGGGTGAGCTTAGCACACATCAGAGTGAACAGCTAGTGGCTCTTGTCCAGAGGAGGCACCACATACAGACCACACTTTCCGGGTCCAGAAGTTTCTACCCCATGGTAACAGGGGAAAATGTTGACATCATCTGGACTCTGACATCACGGGTTCCCATTTCTTCTAGAAAACTCCTTCCACATCCTTAGACAAGTGGCCCAGGTGCTCCATCTGTTCACAAAGCAAAAAGAGTACAGGGGAGCTTTACATCAGAATCACAGAATGGCTTGGGTTGAACGGGACCTCGAAGACCACCTGCTTCCAACACCGCTACCTTCCACTATCCCAGGTTGCTCTACCCCTGTTCAATCTGGCCTTGAACATTTCCAGGCATGGGGCAGCCACAACTTCTCTGTGTAACCTGTGGCAATGCCTCCTCAAATCTCCAGAAAAATAATTTTGCTTTTAGCTAGCTATTGAATTCCTTTAGATATTGGCAGAAAGAAGCAAAAAACCTGTGATTATGAAATACCCTAAACAAATTATCAATATTATAAATATAATGTATTGATTTATATTAATATTTTATTACCAATAAATTATCTCCGTGCTTTGAGTTTCATTAGTATGAAAAAAGATCCTGGAGTCTGCAGGACTGGAGAGTGAACCACAAAAGAGTTCACTGAGAGGGAAAATGGAAACGTCTAATTTTTCTGTCCTCATTTTGTTTATCTCATAAGTGTAAACTAAGGGGGAAAAAAGTGATGTGCCTGTACAAATCAACCACAGAGCTTTCACTGATGAGCTTTAGTTATTCACATTTTATTTACAAACCTATATGTGCTTGGAGCTGTACAGGAAGCTCAACACTCTTCAAAGCAAAGCTCCTGCCCAGGGATTTTGTTCTTCATAGAATGAATTTTTCTGCAAAACCGACTGTGGGGATGGGGCTGTCCAGAAAGGAAGGTACGTAAGTATTATCAATACTTATTATATTATACGTATATATTATATGCCTGGGTTTGTTCAGCCTGTAGAGGAGAAGGCTCCAGGGAGACTTTAAAGCCCCTTCCAGTGCCTAAAGGAGCTCCAGGAGAGCTGGAGAGGGATTTTGGACAAAGGATGAAGTGACAGGACAAAGGGGAATAGGTTCCTGCTGCCAGAGGGCAGGGCTGCATGGGATATTGGGCAGGAATTGTTCCCTGTGAGGGTGGGGAGGCCCTGGCACAGGCTGTCCCGAGAAGCTGTGGCTGTCCCACCCCTGGAAGTGTCCAAGGCCAGGCTGGACGGGGCTTGGAGCACCCTGGACTAATGGAAGGTTTCCCTTCCAACCCAAGCCATTTTGTGATTTTACGAGGCTGAGTTATTTTGGTCTTTGAACCTAAAAACTGTTTTGTGACAGTTCTGGGCCTGGGACCATTTATAGACTTTGTGGATTAGTCTGAATTATTTCTTCCTTCTTTTCCCTGGGTAGAGTCTCTGTTTATTTCCTGTTGCAAATCATAATTACTTCTCCTGAAGTCAGAAGTTACAGCTGTAGAAAATATGGAGTTCACTGTGATTTTGCAGAGCATCTGGGCAGATTTTAGTCCTCCTGCTTTAGCAACGCATAAATAAAATCAAACTCTTGGTTTTAGAATAGTAGGAATGGAATCAAAAATGCCATCGCCACTCAGTTCCCTGGAATCTGGTGGAGTTTTGCAGCCTGCATGGTTCAGGCACCCACCTACCTCACTCAACCCATCCCATGCAGCCACCTCCTTCCCACGCGGCCTCCTTGCCCTCCTTTGTGCTCAGGCTGCCTGGCACGACTGCAGGCTGTAAATTCCCTGGACACGGGTTTAGCACCACTCTCCTCTTCAGAGAGTGGGAGGAACAAACCCATCAGCACCTCTGTGAGCTGCAGACAGATGCATCTGGATCAATACTGCAATGCTGCAGCAGCCCTGGACGGGGCTCACGCCTGACACCCCGTTTCTTGACTCCCTTGATCCCCTGATGAACTGCTGTAGCCAGGGCTCTCATGAAGAATTGAAATACATCGTCAAGAAGTGGAGTGGATCCCAAGTAATTAAATGTATAAATTAATTCTCCCCTTAAGATATGTTCCTCTCCCATTATTAGGTTTGTCTCGGAGAAAATCCTTGGAGGATCTTTATAAAACTACCACTACCTCAAATATTGTCTTTATAAAGCTTTCCTTTCTTCTTCTTTTTTTTTTCTTTTTTTTTTTTAAGACCCAATGCCTGCAGCCTGCAATTAAAATAAGTGACATGAAGATGTCTTTAAAATAGAGATCTATGAAAAAACTGAAAGGATTGTCTGTCAAAGGGAGAAAAATGAAAAATAGCAGTCTCAGATCTCTGAATGGATGAATGGGGAAAATTCCTGTCCATCCTAGTACCCAAAGGGATAAAACCCAATGATAGCTTCTCAACTGCTTAGCAGATAATGCATGTGCTGTTTTGATGCTAGTAATGTGTTTTTTACTTCTTTCTATCTGGGAGGAACGAATCAAATATGAGTAGTGCTGGGACATGATTTTCAACCCATTGCCTTTGATTAAGTGCTTTAACATGTGAGTCCAGAGACTTGCAATAATACTAATGGGGCATAAAGCACTATAAACAGGACAGGCCTACTTTTGTCCAAATGCCATTATCCTGGAATAAAAAAGAGTAGCAAATGTAATATGTCCACTGCTAACCTTTTTTTGACAGGAAATTTTCTGTCTTATGTGCACACCATGAATTGTGCTGCATTTTGCCAAAACCATGAACGATTGTTTAATTTCGTGCAAAGGAGTGTTTGCTAAGCTTGAAACACTTAGCTCAGTGTAGTATTTAGCTGTGAAAATGTGACAGTGTGAAGCAAAACATGAATGCAAACGGCAGGCTGTCTGGGCTGAAATCAAATTTCTTTTTATGTCAGGTCTGGGAAAAGGAGGCAAAGACCTGTCAATAAATATTTGGGAAAGTTGTACTTTGTTCAGTGACTTTAAATATAGTGAAAAAGCCTCCTGGAAATGAAAACCACACATTTATCCAGGAAAAATAAGGGAGGTTAGAAACTTTGGCTAAGTTTGGTTTCAAAAGACATTGAGGAGTCTGCCCCTGTAACATCCCTTGGTGAGGACAAAGGAAGCCCTGCTGCCACTCCAGTCTGTCTGGATGCTTCAGCACAGCTCTTCAGGCCCTGCTCCATGTCACTTCTAACTTTGTGCTACATTTTATTGCTCTCAGCAAGTTGCAGATTGTCCAACTGTTCTGTCATTTATTGTAAACGGTTGCAAAATAAAAAAATAAAAAAAAAAAAAAGAAGGAAGAAGGGCAAAAAAAAAATTCCACAACTCTGTAACGTAGTCCTTGGTGTAAATCAAACATTCCCTGTCATGTTGATAGCTTGTGTTAGTCTAATGTATTTTATATTACTCAAAAGCATTGAAACCCTGCAGCTTTCTTCATATAGGCCATTATGCGGTTATCATTAAATTGTCTTGCAAAGAACATTATCGGTAATTATAGCAGACACTAAAATCAAATGATCAGACTGGGACCTTTAACACCAAGAGGAACCATTAGAAGTTAATCAAATAAAAGGATGAGAATAATTATGTTAGGATTAAGCAGTAATATGCCAGAAGTTATATACTTTGCTGACTATATATCTTTACTCCCAGCTTCCTGCCTCTCCTCCCGTTTGATGCTTTTTATATAATACTTTGGCACAGAATGTAAATGACAGTATTTTTGTGTGCCACAAATGGGGCTTTAGGGTTCAGATGAGGTTCATGTCTAAATGGCACAAAAAGCAGCACTATGTAATGATGAAGATAAAAATAATGGTCCTGTGTGTATGGATAATATATATAAAAGTGCAAAGCTGGAAAAAAAAATCCATTGGTCAATGAAGCATAAAGTGGTGATAAAAATAGTTGCAACAGGAGGTGAAACCACATGGCTATTGGTTTGCTACTTGAGGTTGCTTTTCTGCTTTTAAGTGACAGTCTTTCTGCCTTTCGTCTTTTCAACAAGCCACAAGAAATCCCCTGCACACACAGAAATTGCTCCTGTCATTCCTAACATTATTCTCTAGGGAAGAACCTTCTTATCGAATTTGCTCTTGGTGTTTGCATGAGCCTCGAAGCAGTAACAGTGTCAAAGTTGTCAACAAAACACAGAAAAGTGGCTAAGGAGGTGGTCCCAGGAAAAGTAGGTTGTTTTTGGTTATGGAAGGTGAAGCCAAAACTAAGATCCTTGCAATATTTTTGCCAGGGAACGCTGATGGACTGGGCACTGAGACAATAAGAGCACAAACCTGTCACTTCTGGTAGAAGCCCAAGAGGTGTTTCCTTTACTCATTCCTTCTTTAACAGGAGGATGTGGTTCTGGGATCCTTGTGTTTGTTGCCTGTCCCTGCAGAGCCCAGGACCTGCTGACAGTGCACCAGTGCACCCTGGACCCCTTTCCCACAGAGGAAAAAAGCAGTGATGCAACATTCATGGGAAATCTAGAGTCTGGGATTTTCACCATGTCCTCCTGACATGGAAATAAGGCAGCAGCCTCAAGTCATTCTGTCTCTCTTAGAAAATTTTACTTTTTACTGGCTTTTGTCTTGGATTTTCTTTCATTGAGGATCGCTAAAACGTGAAACCTAAACGTGAAACCTAACTGCATAAGACAGTTGGTATTGGAGCCAGAGCATCATCTCACTCTTCAGAAGCTTCAAATCAAATCTTCCTCATATTTAAGAAGCACAGAACAGAGCCAAGTGACAGATGCGGAGCTGTTTTTGCAGCCTCTTGCATGTGCTGAGAAGGAAACTCCCACCTGCCTGGGAACTTGGTCCAGTACAGGCTCCCCAGAGGTCCCTCTGCCCCCCATGCCTTACACAGCCACCAGAGGAATGGGAACGTCCACAGAATCACAGGATCTTTGAGGCTGGAAGAGCCCTGCAAGACCATCAGCCCGACAATTCCTCCCAGGACTGCCAAGGCCACCACTGACCCACGTCCCTGAGTGCTGCATCCACACATCTACTAAATCCCTTCAGGAATGGTCACTCCATCACTTTTTTGGGCAGCCCATGCCAGGGCTGGACAACCCTTTTCATGGAGGAATTTTTCCTAATATCTCATGTAAACCTCTCCTGGCACATTGTGAAGTCATTTCCTCTTGTACTGTCCCTTGTTAGTTGGGAAAAGAGACCAACACTCAGGGTAAGAGACTGGCTTTAGGTCTACAGCGTTTTAAAAAGGCCAAACATTTTTCCTATCAACCAGGCATGGGAGAGAGGAATTTCTCTTTCTTCTGACCCAAGCACACCAGTTCTAGCTGGGAGGATACTAGCTTTTCTGAAAAAAATAGAAATAATCTTCTTTTTCTTTTCTTTTTTTCCCCCAAGGTCTAGGGAGTAAAATATTATTTTGAGAATAGAAACCTGAAGAGGAGGAGGGGGACTGTTCAGCGTTAGCTGCAAATTATTTCTTGTTTATTTTTCGTGGAATTGAAAAGCTAATTACAAATTTATTTGAGGGCTAGTCAAAATGGTCATGCTATAATGAAACAATTTCTTTCCTATTTTTAAACCTTTTCAAATACCAGCTATTACGAAAATTACAAAATTTCATTTATTTAAAATTAATTGTTTTCTTTTAAATTTTCCAGCTATTTTTTTTTTCTGTTTTAACCTATTCCACAAATTAAACACAGATGAACCATGCTATGCTTTCCTGAAAAAATAAATTGTTGGCTACAAAATACGAAAACTTTGCCTGCACTAATTGCATCAGATAAAACCAGACAGTCTTAGAATAAGAATAATAGAATAGTTTGGGTTGGAACAGACCTTACTGATCACCTAGTTCAAGTTCCTCCTGCCATGAACAGGGAAGCCTTCCACTAGACAAATCCAAGGCCATTTCCAGTTTAAAAACCCAGCAAATCTCTAAAAATAAGTTTTCAACCCCAAAATGGATGTCTTGTGTGACTTGCCTTCATAAGATATTGAGGTAAAACATCTCAGAAAAGTCAGTAGGGCCCTCACAGTATCCAACCTTCCAAAGGTTATGGGAGACAGTAGTTGGTGGAGAAATAGTTAATAAAGAAAAAAAAAATTCTGAGTTTTGGGTGGCAGGTGTGCTCTCATTTCAGCTTTTCAGGTGGACTGCTGAAAAATTTCAGATGAGGGGTTTAAAATCCTTTTTGCTAGAAAACCACCTGGATCAGATACCAGAAAACATTTTGCAGAAGCTTTGTATATCCTCTAGATTCCTTTTTATTTTTTTTTAATTATTATTCTTAGACACCATAGCAGAATTTTGAATTTAACACCTCTGTTTATGAAACTGCAATGATCACTTTCTCCAAACAAATATTTCCTTCTTTCTCTTAATCACGTATTTTAGAAAGCTCTCATGATCTGCTGCTGATCTTCATGACTCTGCAGGCTCATGGCCACAGTCTCAGGGCAGACGTGTCACAGAATTATGGAAGAGTTTGGATTGGAAGGGACCTTAAAGTTCATCTCCTTCCACCCCCTGCCATGGACAGGGACACGTTTTGCTATCCAAAGTTGCTCCAAGCCCTGTCCAACCTGGCCTTGGACACTGCCAAGGATGGGGCAGCCACAGCCAGGATGGTACAGGGGTCACAGAATCACAGAATCATTTAGGTTGGAAAAGATTTTCAAAATCACCAAGTCCAACCTTGACTGACCACGTTGTCAACTAAACCACAGCACTGAGTGCCACATCCAGCTGTTTCTTGAACACTTCCAGGGGAGGAATTCAGGGATACAGGGATGTAGGCTTTAGGGATGCAGGGACACAGGCCCATCTACCCAGCAGGCAGGAAGGACAGTTCTTCTGCTACAGGACAATCACTTCATTGCATCTTCACTCATGGAACGATGTTAAGGAAACAACCGATGCTTCCAGAGTCAACCCCGAAAGTCTTTGACATATCAAAATTGTAAAATGCAAAAGGTTTTGTATCTTGTACGTACATGAACATTCCCGATGTGCTTCCTGCTTGTTCTACTGCCTTAAAATTGCCTTAGATCAGAATAGAATTATAACCAACAAAGTCATACGGACACATGTGCTGCTACACCAGCTGTGCCACTGCCTTGCCCGGACAGCATAGCAAAGCTTTTTTCCCCATTAGATTTGCTGAGACAGGACTGCAACAACCAGTTCCTTCTAATACCTCATAATTTGATTTCACGACCTATTGTGCTGATTCAGAGATTTCAATTGAGTGCTTCGCTGACAGAATTTTAATTGTGATATCAATTCAATGGTTTCCTCTTCCAGATCTGCGTGTTGATAAAACTGGAGCAAATCAGTCCTGCAAAGTGCAATCTGAAGTGCGGAAGTGATCCGGGGACTTGCCAGGCTTGCATAAAAACTCATTACCTGACACCATCCAAGCAGGTCTCCAAGACCAGACAATTAAAACCACAGTGACCCCCACAGCTTGCCCACACCACCAGCTTTGAGCTGTGCCAACAGTAGGATTTCTTCAGCTGCAAGCAGCAAGGGTCCCGTGAGTCGGCAGAGAGGATGAACATCTTCACATCTGTGTCTTGCTGCCACCTCAGCCCCGGGTGAGTTGTCACCAGGGCTTGTGTCACAGGCGTGGACATGGGACTGGCCAAGGGTTTCCCTCATCTTCACCCAGGGCTGCCTGGGGAGGCTGCAGGAAAGAGAAAACTGCCTCTCCCCACGCACAAAGTTTATAATGAGCTGGACTAGGCCTTCTCATGAGACCCTTTAAAATAACTTTACCAAGGGATAAAACCAAAGAGTCTTTCGAAAGTCTTAAAAAGTCAACCTACTGGAGGAAACAAACTCATTTTATTGTTTTTTGCAAAAACACAGCTGGTTTCACTCTTTGCCAGGGTAAGCAGTTATTACTTTTTCATTAAATCTTTTGCTTTATTATGGGAAACATGCTGCTATTACAGAGGAAACCATATGCAAAGTGACCTTCTTCCAGTCTGTACAATGAGTGAATACACCTCCTTTCCAAAACTTTCCATGTTAGAAATAATTTAAAGGATTCTCAGCACTCAACAACTTATGCCCAGTTCACTCTTCCATTTCCACTGGATTTTATTGAACCACCTGGGATTATTTTAGGAAAGATGGTTGGAGTTTTTAGGAATTAATTGGTACAACATGAAAAGTAATGGAAAAATAAGGTCATGTGTATTCATTCTGAATTTAAAATCAAGTTGTTTCTACCCAGATCTTGTTTATGGCCTTTTCTCTTGGTTATTCTAATGAATTTTAATTTACTGGCAGGGTTGTTTGGTGGAATGAGGAGTTTACTGGCAGGAGTGTTGGAGAGAATTGGAGAGAGGACAATTTAATGTGTTACCCACAGACATTTGGCAATGAAAATAAGTTAAAATGCTTCGTGCCCCAAACTGGAAAATCAAGCTCCTGGGGTGAATTACCTGTCCCATCCCACAGTTCAGCTTTCATGCGTAGTACATGCCAGTGAACTGATTGTGAACCAGACCCAAAGCCAGACTTATTTGCAGAAATTATCTGGCAAATTATTTGAAGTAATTAATCAATTTGAGAAAACTACAATCTGTTCTTGGATGATTCAAGAGCAGAAAAGGTCTGATTTTGGCAAGGAAATAAATCATCATAAATTATTGGCCCAACTGTACTATTAAGATTAATAAAGTTCCCAAAATATTTAACCAGAAAACTTTTAAACTTTCGCTATTAACAAATTATCAAGCCCTCAGTCACTGTCCTTCCAAAATATTAGGTCTTTGCCTCACAGGGGTTGCTTTGGTGGTTTTATTAATCTGATGCGAAAATAAGAAACTGTGGCCTTCTCTGGACGTGGTGTTACTGCAGGGGGTCAGCTTTTCCAACCTGACAAACATTCTTTGGCTACCTCAGAGCCAAAGATATTTGGAAAAAATTGAGAAACCTTCGCTATAATCAGAAGTACTTAAACTCTGACCTATCAAACACTTGCACTGTGTCTTTAACACTTAGCTAAAAGCAAAGAAGTTAAAGTGTTGAAAGGGCTTGCAAGTGTTCCAGGCCAGGCTGGATGGAGCTCTGACCAACCCGGTCTAGTGGAAGGTGTCCCTAACCGTGGCTGGGGACGGAATGAGCTCGGTTTTAATATCCCTTCCAACCCAAACCCTTCCATGGTTCTTGGATTCCAGCATTCTCTAAGAGCTTTCCTGTACAAAGCCACAGATTATTAAAGTTGATGACCAGGATTGTTCTGGTCACAATGAAATATCTGCTGGAAAATTAAGTAGGAGCTGCATTAGGGAAGGGAAAGCAAGGCAAGGCAAAAAACATGTGTTCAGTTCACAGACAGTCAGAATCTCTCACCTGTGTCTTTCTGAGCTCCTTTCCTAGGGGTTGCTGAAACCCAGAGACCGTTTTGCCACTTTAGGGCAATCTTTGGTACCACAGAGTGTTACTAAAATTATACCTAGCAAGGAGTGAGTCTTGCTAATGCTGAGTAAGGACCTGAGCACATTCCTGTAGCAGAAGAACCCAGAGACGTACTTTTAGCACCAAAATGTGAGAGGACAAATTTTCCTATGGTCTTCACTGAAACTGGCTCCACATTTTTTTCAGGTCCTCTGCCAGTTACAGCCAAACACAGGCCATTTATGATGTGCTGAGAGAGACTCTGAAAAATCCTTTATTTCTTTAATGCTCATGAAAATTCTCTCACCAGCCTTGCAGATGCATTTTGGCATCTTGGGCTAGCGAGATAAAGATGCACTAGTTCTGATACTGTCTTGGAGAGAGGGTCAAGGCATGCAAGTCCTGAAATCCCACACAGAGAGAGATGTCACTGCAGGGACACTGCATTGCCACTCTCCCTGAAGCCTGATGCTCCCTCACTGTGCAGGGCAAGAGGAAATAAATCCCACCCTCCGTGACAGAGGGAACAGAGGGCAGCTAGTCCTTATCAGCCTTGGGAAATCCTGACAATAACCAGATACAAGCAAATTAAGACACAAATATCCAATGAAAAGAACAGCACTGCAAGGACCATTTTGTAAAGTTCCCAATTTCACTGTTTCTGTCTTTAAAATACACTCTTTGCAACAAGCAGTAGAGATCTTGTTGTAGTCCACAAATCAAGCTTTTAATTTGGTTTTAAAAACCAAAAAATCCACTTTTCTTGTGACCTGACAGAAAGAATGGCCATTAAATGCTCTAAAGAAAGGAATGCTAAAATGAAATTTGTCTCTGGAAGGTAGGAGCGTTTCCTAATCATGTTTCAGATGATATTTTTTTTTCTCATCTAGATAGGTATCTTCTTTCAAAGCCTCCGGGCCAGAGAAATGAAAGGTACCTTTCACCGTTAAGTAACTACAGAAGTTTTAGCTTGCTTGATTATTTGTTAGTTGTAACTAAAATTAGAGAATGCCCTGTCAGAAGAAGGCTTTAAAAAGTGTAATATTTTGTTTTATTTAGCAACTACTTGGGAAAATTTAACACCGAGACAGAAAGGTTGCAGAGCAAGTAGCACTTCATAAATTGCTTGAGCCCTAATCAATACATATTGTCATCTAGTCAAGTCCTCCAAGCAGATTTTTCTTTGCCCTGCCTCAAAAGCGTATTTTATGAGGTTGTTACTAGCTTGTGCTGCAAGGCCTGGCCTAATGAATCTGTCACTGGCACTATTGATTGACATGCCAGTGTAAGTGAGACATGTGATTCCGATTGACTTCCTAATTACTGCTGCTGTGATGTCTCACCAACTGGTAAGGCCAGAGGTTAATAGTTTTGATGTTCAGCCATTGCTGGCTCTGGAAGCTGGAGTTAAACCAGCTCGTTGGAAGTCAATATCTGAATCAAGTTCTCAAGGCTACTTTCGAAGCTGATCAATTAAGCCCTCCTTGTTCCCCTCCTCGTTGCCTGACAAGACTTTGATGAGTGGGGACCTCTAAAGCTGGCGGTTTAAGGTAGAGCAGGGAGGTTGGTGAGATTTAAATGCAGCAGCAGGAGCAGCGTGTCGGCCGGGGCTGTATTTCTGCCAGCAAAGAGATGGAATCCTGCTCCTCCTTCTCACTGGAGGGAACAGGGCTCAGGTTTCCAAAAGCTCCTGGGTGTCCCAAGTGTCCTTATCACACGGACATTGTTCAGGATATTCATACAAGATGGGCGACAATAGCCACACCCTCCTGTCCATCCGTTCTACCCTGCAGCAGGAGGATAATGGTCACTCACCCTCTGTTCTTGGACAGTCCCCAGCTGTGAAATGATCCTGGCCCAGAATTAGGCATGGGAATCCAAACTTCATTTCATAGATGTGTTCCTCACCTTAATTTCACAGCAAATGACCCTGAAACAAGGCAGTGTAACTGTGGTGGCTGCCTGAGTGTGCAGGCAGCGTGGGAAGCTGGCTAGGGAGGGCATGAGCTGCTCCAGGTGTCTGCCCAGGGCACAGGGCCTCTTAGATGCTTTTTGAGGTGCTATAGAATTTAGGGATTTTGCTGTAGCAAAAAAATGCAACAGCTGCCTCAACCCAAAAAACTCCATGGCCGAGTACTCTGTGTCTGACCATCGCTCCTGGCTCGAGCCTAGAGGCAAATATTAGAACAAGGCAAGCACAAATCATTTTGCATCAAGAATATTCTCCAAATTCCCAGATAACGGCTTTCTGAAGCAAAAGTGATAGATCTGTTTAAAATACTTTCCTGGATTTCTCTTCCATTAATTAGTTCACTGAGTCCTGAAATCATATCAACTCTCAGCTTCCACCTCATCTGCTTTTGACAAGCTGTGAAGCCCACCATGTACAGTAGGAACAATATACCTCCCTCGGCTTTATACTCCTCTGTCTCCATACTCACCTGTTTTTGTGGACTTTGCTGGACCTACTGTGAAGCCATTCTTCTCTTGAACAACCCTGCCCATCTTGTTCCTATGCTTTCCTTCAGGGGACAGGAAGTCCAGAAAGGAATGACGCAGATAACACTAATTCCTGTAGCTGCATAACATTCCTGGCTTGTTCTTCACTCCTTTTTAGTAATCACCAACAGCCAGTTTGCTTTTCTGCCTGTAATCAAGCAGAAAATTTGTGAGCTAACAATTTCTCAAAATTACCTGTTTTAACACCAAATTCTCTTTTCTGAACTTAATATATGAGTCGGAGTACATGTGTGTGCATTACTTTGCATTTAGCAATGTTGAACTTCACTTTTATTTCCTTGTCACTCTGGGTTGCAGATCTCAGCAAGTCTCAGCAGCCAGCTCTGGCTTTTACCGCCCTGAATAATTCAAAAATATCACTGAGCTTTGTCATCTCACTATCCACACTCCTTCCTGGGTTGTTTATGAATATGCTGAACTGAATGGATCTTACTACAGACACATCTGGGATTCCATTGGTAACTTGTGCAAGTTATTCCTATGCTCTGTTTCCTGGGGATTTTACCCTATCTAGTTAGTAAGTGATTAAAGGTCCTACCCTTCTAGCTGCTCCTTAAGCTTTCAGGACGGAATGTCGTAGAATGCTTACCTATCTAATATCAGATTACCTTTTCCACATGTTTAACAAGACCCTCAGAGAGCTCTAGCAGATCTATAAGCTTGTCTTCCCTTTATGAAGGATGGGTTGAGATTTCTTTGTTGTATTGTATTTACCATGAATGCCCCAATGATCATCTTTACATCCAACAGTTTGCTTAGTGCAGACTTGAGACTTACGGGCACTGTCACTCTGCAGACGCCCTGGAGAACAGCGTGTGTGTGCAGGAGTCACACTGACATCAAGCAAGGACACAGCACAGTAAAGTGTGACCAAGTTCATGCTCAAGTTCCTCTAAAGCTCAGAGAAGAACAGCATCCCACCCTAATAACTGCTGTGTTCGCTGTATCAAGCCACTCTACACCTCTCCTACTGAAACATCAGTTTCTGACCTATCTTCTGCTGAACCCCAAGAAACTGACACTGCGAGTGTAGGACACTCCAGGCTTCTTTGTACTGAATACAGATGTGAAAATCTCAGTTTCTCTGCTGAGGCCCAATCTTCTTTAAATTTCTTTATTATATCATAAACACCTGAAGTCCCTGGTGAGGTCTATTGGAAGCCACTAAGCTTTAAATTCCTGAAGGCTGAGAAAGGGTACTGTGAAACTAAATACTGTGCTATGCTTTCCTAAACATCTGTATCAGCTGCTGTTGGAGACAGGGTACTATGGTAGAGGAAACTTTAATCTGACAGTGCAATTGTAATTGCCCTACAAACCTTCAGGCTCCTACCTCTGATTTATGACCAGTGTTTACCACTTCAGCAACTTTTTCGTCAAAATCTTCCTTGTCTTTTGTTTTTTTGTTTGGTTTCATCCTGTTACAGTTTTAGATTGAAGGTGCCAGGTATTTTGTTCCCTCTTTTCTTTCCGTGGATATGGGTTCAGCTTGGACCTTCTAAATCCTTGGAATCTCCTTTGAGCTATTGCTGATTTGAGAGTGAGTTTTTCTACTGTGTACTATGATCAGGGGTGGAGATTTATTATCTGAAATAACACCTCTAAGTAACTCCCCTGTTTCTTACCACCCTTTACCCCTTCTTCAATTTTCTCCTCTTCATACTTACAAGACTTGCCCATTTTTATGCAGGTCCCCTTTCTAAAATGGAACAACACTGATACTTCTGCTGAAGCTTCATGGTTGTTTTGTCACTGTGCCCCATCCTACACTTGGTCCAGTAGCATGTTTTAAAGTGTAGTGTTTAAAAGAGATTTTATTTGATTGGATTCTTGAGTTTTGGCAAGTTCTGTCATACCATTTATTTCAACATAAAGAGATGCTATCGTCTTTAGTACCAGAGTAAGCATCATCCTGAAGTCTTTGATTCTCCTTCCCTGTCAGCTTTCCTTGACTTTTAATTTTAAAAACCATCCTAGGAACATTTCAATTGTAAGGCTCAGTCCTACTCTGGCCAAGTGTCTTCTGCTTCTCCTCAAGAGTTTCTCAGTTCTTGATGAAAAACCCTCCTTGTGCATCATTTTCTCAATTCTTAACTGCAATACTTCCCAAGTCTCTGCATTGACCTGGTCCTGCAGCAGTAAATACCGAAGCATAACTTAAAGCCTAAGTGAAAATCTAATTTTTTTAGTGGTTCTGGTCTGTATGGCAAGTTTTTAATGGAAATTAGTCATGTAATCATCATTACCTGGAGACAGATCTCTGCCATTTCACTGTGTCTGAAGTTGCTGAAAAAAACTAGGCAGGACTTGTGATTGATTACACTCCATGTTGTATTAGACAATATAGATCAGCCTGCCAATATGAATTTCTCAGATGTCAAAACATCAGGTAAGGAAAAAAAGATCATATGAGAAGGGAAAAAAAAAATCATGAGACAATCAGGACAGCAATAATTCACCCGTACCTATGCACTGTGTACAAATAATGCCCAGGGGAATTAGCCGTACTTATGCCCTTGTCAGATGTCTGTTGAGAGCAGATAGTGCTGGGTTCTTCACGTGTATTCTTTCCTGTAACTTTTTGGAAAATGATGACATAACAAGATATTTTAGACTCTGCATCTTAAATGGTTAATTAAGGACAATCTGAGTACATGAGCTCTGATACCAAATTCACTTCAGAATCTGTGCTTTATGAACCCTGCATAATGCTTCTTAAGGATTAGAGACTCTTTCAGAAGTCTCAGTTGCAATTTGAAAGACTTGGCTGGTATAGGGAAAGCTAGCCAAAGACAAATCATCTCTTGAAGACTCGTGTGTCACTACTTCCTGTCCTCTGCCAGAACACCTGTTCCCGTGGTGACCCCGTGTCCCTGACTGCCACGGGGATCTCTGCCAGCCCCACAGCTTCAATGAGATGCTGTAACTCAGAGCTGCCAGTGGGAAACAGGGACCAGCCCCAAAGCCTGGCCACACCAGAGGGACCTGGAACCCAGCCCTGCTGCCTATCAGGGGCAAACACCTCATCTCATGCGGTCCAGCCTCACTCACTAGGTATTAGAGGAGCCAGAGTCTGGCAGGATTTGGTCTTTCCAATGGGAAGATGCCACTACTGGGTTTTTCAACCTGGCTCGGGAGGGTGGCCATGGCTTGGTGGTTGTAACCTGCAAACCCAATAGGAACGGCAAGACTCCAGCTCTGTCCTTCCAGGCGAGGACTTGAAGCTGTCCTGGTCCTGAGGAACACCCATCAGCTCATGGCCGTGGCGAAACTCAAGGTTTCCCACAACATGACAGTTTTCCGAAAAAAAAAAAAAAAGAGCCCAGAAAGAAAAAAGCAATTCATTGTGAAATAAGAAACTTAATTACTTCCAAAACAATTAATTAATTAATTAATTAATCCTCATGTCTCCCCTGCAAGGTAGGAAGTGATTATTCTACCCATTTTACACAGAGGGAAACCTCACTGTTAAGTGACTTGCCAGAGGCAAAGGCATTGAAGGTGAAATCAGCATGCCACGGCCAGCATCAGCGGGTCTTGCTCCAGACCAACACAATTTGCTTGGACACTGCTTGTCCTCATCACCCAAGACCTCAATGTACCAAGACCACTTAAGTCTCTGCTCTTATTCCCCAAAGAAAGCCCCAAAGTCATTTTGCCAAAGCCCAGATCACACCACAGTCAAGCCGAGCTCTGGTGAGCCTGGTGCTTCTACCTTTATCACTCAAGGGTGCTGCTGACCCTCTGAGGGATTCCCCTGCTGTGCCCTAGGGTGGGACAATCCTAGGCAGAGATGGAGTTCAACAGTTCAAGTCCAGACTCTTTGGACAGAATTTTGGTATAACGTTGTCCTCAGAGCCAGAACAAGTGAGTTGTTGAATGACCTCTTCAGGGTCAAGGTAGCAAAGACTCAACCCATCATGTCTGCACTGCCCCAAGTCACAGTGTGGGGACTGATGGCTCAGAGTAAATCCTTCTCTAGGGTACTGCATGAGTAGCTCTATATTTTGATTTCAGACCCTGAGGTGGAGGTGAGTTTGTGAAAAAGAGCATTATCTCTTCATGTATTTGGGAAAATTTGAGTTTTCAGGTATGCAAACCTTCTGCCCCACTGATAAAGGAGGGCCAAACTCCACCCAAGTACAAGAAAGAGGATAGAATCATAAAATTATGGAATCAACTAGGTGGGAAAAGTCCTCCAAGATCATTGAGTCCACCTGTTCCCCAGCACTGCCAAGCCCACCACTGAACAACGCCCATAAGGACAGCAGGTCACACTGCAGGGCTGATGACAATCATGATGCTCAAACCAGCTTGGGTTTATCCCAGCAAGCCCAGTCTGGCTGGTCCCTACATATTTTGTGGGACACCATGGGCAGGGATTGTCCCCTTGGATGGTAAGGGGGGAGCACATGAAGCCGGAGGAGAATGACGTGTGAGAGTTACGCACCTCTTTCATGACTTCCCAGAATCCAGCTCACACTTGCGTGCAGCTGTTTCTCAAGGAAACAAGTTTTCCCATTATCCCAAGGCTCCAGGAAATAAGGAGTTAACAACAGAAAGCAAATACCAGGAATAAATCTTGGTGCTCATTCTTTGTGCAGCCAAGTGGAGCCTAAGCAAGGAAAAAAACATATTCTTGGATCAGAAGTTTGCTCAGGTTGTGACTGATGACTATTTTTATGCCTCGGAGTCTTCCCAGGAAATCCTGCAGATGTGCTCCAGGACAATGGAAAGCACAAGAGCTGCAATTCAGCCCTGTGGGGAGGCAAGATAACCATGGCACAGGGCAGGATGGAGATGCTGATCGGCCCAGGGATGGCCACGGTGTCATCTTGTCCCTGAACCTTTGGGAGAGAAACCTGAGCCAGCATCCCTGGTGGGATCAGCCGTGAGACAAGCCTGGCCCCTGGAAGCACAAGGGTACAGGTAACCATGGAGGGAGCAGGTTGGGGGACGGGGCTGGATCCATCCTTTAGAGACCATTCCAAAGAGCAGCATCACTGCTAGTTTGGCCAGATAAGCCTTTCCACCTTCTCTTTTTCATCTTGATAGCACTTGCTGTGCTAGAGCTGAGGTCCCAAATTCTCTCTTAGACCAAGAGACCAGGAAGACAGACCATAAAGGCCATACCTGCATTGCCAAAATCAGCCCACCTAGGCCATTCTCTAGCAAAAACACCCTCATCTATACTCATACATGGGGTGGCCAGACCCAAGAAGGCAGTCAGGGGTGGTGCCTGGCTCAGGCTGTTCCCCAGAGCACCCCTGGGAAATAGTTGGGAGAGGCACAGCTACCTCCGGCCTAGAACACCTTCAGACTGGATTGACAATTTGGCTTACAGTCACATTCCAATGCCCAGCAGTGACCCTGGTAACTTTTTAATTTCCTAGCCACAAGGTCCCAAAAGTCGTAAAACCCAGGCTTCATTTGCCTGAAACAACGTGGAGAGACCAGGATCCCTCACCCTTCAAATCCAAGCTGTGGTCACTCCCGGGAACCTGTTATAATTCTGCTTTAATTGTTGTGAGAGCTTTCCAGAGGCAGTGCTGGCACTGATTTGGATTTAAACCCTCTCTCCTTGTCTCAGAGTGCTGCAGGAGTGGCGTCCGTGAGACCAACATTTATAGCATCCCTCCGAGGGGTGAAATGTACCTACTGTAAAATACTTTCAGTTAATTCTGGTGCATCATTTGTGGGAGAGCCGCGTGGGGATCAGCGTGGGACAGACAGATTTAGATCATTTCGCTCGAGTCAGGCGGTGCCTTGCTCCCAATTCCTCGCCAAGTTAATTCTTACCTGGGATAATTACGTTTCTCTTCAATCTAGCCCGGCTTAACCCTTCTCATCCCGCACTCCTGCTAAGACCACACCTGTGGCAATGGGGATGATGATTTGCGGGTGTTTGTGGCCGTGGCTGACCTCCTCTGCAGATTTCCTCAATGACCTTGGGCAATTCAATTAATTAATTTAGGTTGCTTGCTCCCTGATGCTCTCTGACTGATGAAAGCTGCCTGGTGTCTAAACTACACACTCCTGAGAAATGATTTATCTGTTTAAAACAGACCTGTCCCTTTAGATCTGGTTTCTGATGAGACTGACCCTGTTGCCACTGCTCAAGCCGTCCAGAACTGGGTCTTCTGAAACGGGCTGCAGCTCGATGTTGATACATCTTCGACTTGTGCTGTGCAAGAAATAGAAATAAATAAAACAGGGGCAGGATCTGACCTCTTCTTGGAGCCCCAGTTCAAGGTGGGACCAAGGGAGCACTTGCCAAGCTGTTCCCATTCCTGTTGAGCCCTGGTGCTGGAGCAGGTGACAGGAGTTGGGCTCTGCTTGGGCATGAACTGAAGCCAAGCAGTACGTGCAGGAATAGGGGTAATTAGGAAAAAATGCTCTGAAAGGGTTGTCCAGCCCTGGCACAGCTGCCCAGGGCAGTGGTGGAGTCCCTACCCCTGGAGGCGTTTAGCAGACATGTGGATGTGGCACTTGGGGACATGGGTCATTGGTGGCCTTGGCAGCAGTGAGAAATAATTGCTTCCTTAGATGCTTTTCCAACCTAAAGGATTCTAGAATTAGGACTTGTACATTCTGAGTCCCACTCTTCCTCAAGCCATCCCGTCTTGAACCCAAAAAACTGGGCAGGTCGCTGCTGTTCTGCCCAGAGGCGAAGGAGAGCATCTTCCTGCTTCCCAGCCTCCCACACAACTGCCTTACTCCAGGGTCTTTTTCTGTAGCTGAGACAAAAGAAATAATATCTTGGATTCCGATAACCAATAAATTATTCTCGAAATGCCGTAATTGCTCAGCTGCAGCTGCAAGAGCAACTAAACGCAGAACTTTAATAAAATATTATCATTCAAATCAATTTGCTGAGAGTCTGCTTTGCTTTCTGCATGGGGTGCTAAGCAGCAAATAGTAAATACTGATCACTGATTAGAGAGCCAAAGGGCAAGAAGAGCCTGGAACCTCATTTTTGCCATCTGACTTCTTTTTTCCTGTTTGAGCAAGGACAGGGGCCAGATTCTGCTCCATGTTTGCAGGCTTGCACTTGTTTCAAAGGCATGGGAATGGCAGCTACTGCATGTACAGGTTTACAAAGTAGCTTAGGCACTTAAGAAGATAATCATCTAGAGAGATTTACAGTAGTGACTTTTGCAGGGGGAGGGACAATGGGAAGGGAAGTGCCCAGCTCCCATCAGGATGAAAAATAAATACAAATAAATCCAAAGCAACGATGCAATTGGCAGCTCAGGTAACAAGTTCAGAAAATGACCACATCTGGGCTATTCTGGATCAAAAACTATTGAAGTCAATGAAATTCACTCTGGATTTACAATGGTATTAACTGAGATCAGAATCC
Organism: Rhagologus leucostigma; assembly: GCA_013397725.1. NCBI lineage: Eukaryota > Metazoa > Chordata > Aves > Passeriformes > Rhagologus > Rhagologus leucostigma. The sequence goes on from VZTD01003093.1 coordinate 391,701, forward strand.
GACCCTATAAATTTACTATTACTTCTAATCCCGGCTCCTCTGGTCTTGCTGAGATATTTGCTAACTGCTGAGCAGCTCGCTTTATTGACACTGAAATAACACACCCGTGCCCTACTATTGTTAAACTCAGCTGGTTTTAAAAACCCATCATACCGTTTGTCATGACTGACCTTAACAAACTGGCCTGCTGTCCTTGGATCTATGGGCAAGAAAGTTGTCAAATGCCCCCTTTTCTGCAGCCTTCCACCACCAACAAAACAAAACAAAACAAAACAAAAAAAAAAAAGGAAAAAAAAGAGGAGAAAAAATCAATTTCAATCAACATGGAGTGTAATATTATCAAATGTCAGATGCTGAGGCCGTGTGCTTTGAAAATTATCCTTGACAGCTTCTTGTCGACTTAATTAAGTGCTCAAAAAAAAAAAAAAGAAGAAAAAAAAAGCAAAATATCTCAATTGTTGGCTCCCTCTCTTTGTGCTTCAGAGGTTCTATTGACAGCTCTGAAAAAAAGATTGCCTTTGGGGGTTTTATTGATAGATCCTTGCCTGATATTGGAATGATTCCTGGGCAGATAAATCACATTTAGATTTGTTAGTAATTGAGGAGAATTGATTGAATAGTTAGGATGGTCCCAGAGGGAGGTACCTATTCCTCTTCCGTTCTGCAGAGGTTGTCATCAGATAAAGGACCTCTTTGGGAAGGATGGATAAAGGTCTAATTGTTCACATGATCAGGTATTGCTTCCTTTCAGCCCTCCCTCCCCAGCCTTCCCCAACTTTCATGTGGCAAATGTCAAGATGACAAAGGGGAAGGCTGTAAATAAAACCAAAAACGGGCAAAGGCGATCAACCCTCTTCATGACCTGGAAAGACACTAATTATTTTCAAATCATTAGTGGAATTTGGGTACTAACAGCGATGGGCTCTTATTAAAAAACTCGGCAGCGTTTATTTGTGTTGTGTTTATTTAAACACCTATGAATTTTATGCAGCAGCAGGTTAAGTGTGGCTGACATGGTGACTCTGCTGGGTGGCTCTTTTTGGCTGATAGCATCCACGTGCAGGGCTGGCTTCTGGCACATTAAGTCCTTACTGGTGAGCTCCACCAGAGCTCTGTATCCCATCACTCTGGGTGACATGCTGGACCTCGCATGGTCTCAGAGGGAAGCAGCATCTCAGAGAGCATGCTAGAAAAACATGAGAGAATGTTGGAGCAGTGTGGGGAGATGCTTTTGACAAGGGCGTGTAGTGACAGAAAAATGGGGAATGGCTTTAAACTAAAAGAGGTTAGGTTTAGATTGGATGTCAGGAAAAAAATCTTGTCTGTGAAGGTGGTGAGGCCCTGGCACAGGTTGCCCAGAGCAGCTGTGGCTGCCCCATCCCTGGTAGTGTCTGAGGTCAGGTTGGACAGGGCTTGGAGCAACCTGGATAGTGGAAGGTGTCCCTGCCCGTGGCAAGCGGTGGAATGAGATGCGGTTTAAGGTCCCTTCAAACCCAAACCATTCCGTGATTTTATGATTTTCTAGGCTGGAGAATTTTGAGGATGGAGACGAAACCACAGGGAGTCCAGAGTGACGCTGTTTGGCTGTGGAGCAATGTGAGGGGGCAGATGCTGCGGGCCCCCATCCTGCCCCAACCAGAATTTGCAGCAGACACACAGATGGCCTGCTCAAGGCTTTCCCACCCTGCACACCTCTTTCCGTGCCTACCAGGAGGAGTGGATGACTATTTCCAGAGAGGGATTTTCCATGGACTAGGAAAAGCTCTGACTAAGAAAGTGTGGCATTTTCGTTTTCACTTCCCATCCATTTCTAAACATTCTATTTCTTCAAGAGAGGGAAGATACACTGCAGCCCACTTGGCACTTCAGAGGCAATTTATTTCTGTTCACTATATATTCTGTTCACAACTATAGACCCTCCATGGACCCTTTGTCTCTCTGTTCCTGTAAGTGTTCAGGCAAGATCATATTTCCCTACCCTCTGTACAGGACAGGGTGCTCGGGTTGATCCTCAAGGCGTACTGTGCCATGACTTTCTTCTGGGAACCCTTCTGGGAAAAGTGGGAAAATATTTGAGAATCAATTTTTAAAATACAAACATAATACAGGTTTCTAAAAAGGGCTAGAATTACTTAGTCAGCATGTCTCATCCTTTTCTCTCAGCACTGGGAAGAGTACTGAAAGCTACAATTTAAAAAATCAGTCAAGGAAAAATAAAATAAATATTTTATTTTCCTGTCTTCCAGCTTCATCAAGAATGTAAGACATCAAGAGAAAGGAAGAGACAATTTCTTAGGTCAAAGTAAATACCATTTTGGCACCACCAAATATTTAATTTGTAATAAAAAGTGATGAGCGTCTCTGAATTCCCCACCTGCAGGCTTGATGCTCTTAATATTTCAGCCCCACTCGTAGACTTCAAATGACCATTGCTCAATCCAGTCACCAGGGACTTTGACAGAGGCTGCAGGAACCAGGTTCCTCTCTGGGTCAAACCTATCACCTCCATCTACAGCCCTGCAACCTCCTCCTTCCTCTGGGAGTGGGCTATTGAAGTGCAAATGGATCTAAACTAGCCATGAATAAATTTAAGATGGAAATTACAAGAAGCTTTCTAATTATCTGAGCTGTGAATATCTGAAAGGACCTCCTGAACAAAGCAAGATGGTTCTGGTCACTATGGGTGTTTTGGGAGGCACCAGGGCCATAATTCACAGAACAAATTTTCTGATTTGCCAGTAGTGAAAATGGTGTGTGTTTTTTCCCACATTCGTGTGCCTTCGGGTAGACTCTGCAGCAACAATGAATCACAGACTCATTTAGGCTGGAAAAGTACTCTAAAATCATCAAATCCAACCATTCCCCCAGCACTGCCAAGGCCACTCCTAGCCCGTGTCCCACACATCCACATCCACATGGCTTTTAAATCCCTCCAGGGACTGGAACTCCAACACTGTCCTGGGCAGCTCTGCCAGGGTTGGACAGCCCTTTCTATGAAGGAATTTTCCCCAATATCCAGCCTGCCCCTCCCCTGGCCCAGCCTGAGGCCGTTCCCTCTCCTCCTGTCCCTGTTCCCTGGGAGCAGAGCCCGACCCCCCCGGCTGCCCCCTCCTGTCAGGGAGTTGTGCAGAGCCACAAGGGCCCCCCTGAGCCTCCTTTTCTCCAGCCTGAGCCCCTTTCCCAGCTCCCTCAGCCGCTCCTGGGGCTCCAGCCCCTTCCCAACTCTGTTCCCTTCCCTGGACATGCTCCAGGCCCTCTTTCTTGTCATGAGTGGTCCAAATCCATAATCAACAAGTTGGCCTGTGACAAAGTTGTTTTTTCAGGGTAAACCCACAAGGTTTTACAAGTAACTTTGTGAGAGTTTTAACCCTGAAAACCCGGACTCACCCATCTCTGCACAAGTCAACTGCTTTTATAGCCAAGCAGGTATCTCAACAAAAAAAACCTCATTCACTTTTGATAGGTGTGAGGTCACTGCTGTGCTCCTCTGACCCTGGCTTTAAGTGAAGACTTCTTTGAAGACCTAGAAAAATTTAAATAGATCGCAGACCCTGTTCTACCCAGGTACCATAGCTCTAAGAGGAAAAAGATTCACACATGTACACCTGTACACATTGTACTGGTTTGGCCAAAATCTAGTAACATAGCCCCTGAGAGAAAACCAGGTTACAACCACCCTTCCCCCCACAGGGTTCGGGAAAAAAGGATATTTTTCCTCGAAGGAAAGTGAAAGAGATAAAAACTAATTATTTTAACAAACACACAGGAAAAGGATAATGATGCTAAATAATGAAATGAAATCTCTCGCTCTAGAGAGAAACCTGGGAAGATTTCAGAGTCCTTCTGTAGGTGTGGTCTCTCTCCTCCTCGGAGCTGGTCGGTGAGGGCGGGGGCCCACCCCCGGGCCTCGGAGAGAAAATTCTCCTGATGTGTTCTGATGTTGTTGAAACAGTTCAGAAGAGAAGAAGGGAAAAACCAAAGTCCCAGGAAACAAAATTCAGCTCTCCGTCTCACGCCAAGAGGGAAAAAAAACCAGCTGGCTGAAGAAAAAGCAAGCAGGGTGCTCCCTCCTTGCTGCCCGCAGCCAGACAACAACTGAGGAGTGTAATCTCTGTGTCCTTGAGAAGCTGCTTTGGGAAGTTCATCTTTTTTTTGTTGGTTTTTTTTTTTCCTCAGTTTAAAGGCACAGAAAAGGCACAATATTACTTCTTGGGCATAGAGCATGATAGGGGATACACATGATAGAGTCAGCCCAAGGTACACATTTACAGGCCTACAAACTTGTGTGTGCACACATCACACATGCACACAGACATGAACAAGGATCTCCTGCCTTGGGGAAGAATCTGGCTGAGGTCAAGGAAGCAGGCTTGGGCCTGAGATTTGGCACTGACTGGGTTTCCCAGCATCAAACCTAATGGAAGTATTCATAGACACATCTGAATCCACGCCAAACTTAAAATTTTTCAAGTGGCACATTTTATTGTTCCGTAGCAAAGTGAGTATTTCTTCTGAGCAAGATCATTTCTTCTCTTTGAGTCCTCCCTGCTGTAAAAGCTGTTGAATTGCCTCTTTTTTTCTTTCCATTGCTCATTCCTATAGCAGGAGTGGAATTGATTTTTGATACTATCCATTTTGTTTGTCACAGATTGTCCTCCACTTCCCTCTGCGCATTGCTGAAATATCACCCACAAATGATTATTCCTATCACTGCAGCCAACGCTTCGCCTGGGGCAGGGAATTTTCCTGCAGCTAAAAGTGGCTGCGTAATTGAAGGCAGAAAACACCAGCACCTGTAGCCTGAAAATGTTAATAAACTACCAGAGGTCCCAGGAAAGTTAAATATTGGGAGGGATGTCAGAGCCGCGGTGTGATTAGTGGAACTGAACGACAAAGAGCACCTGCCCAAGGCGCCAGCGCAGGGGGGATCAGTCTCCCTCTGACATCCGAACATGCCTCCTGCCTCCCGGGATGGGGTTCTGCTTGCAGGGAGGCAATCAGAGCACGAGAAGCATGCTCGTACTGATACAGAACGTGATTTTCTGGCCACGGCTCTAGGGGCTTGAGATTGCTGTGTTGATGCTGTAAAGGATCTTGAGCTTTCGGGACTTACCTCACACTTGATGTTGGGATTTTGGTGGCGGGGTTATGCCTGTTTCTTATTTCCATACTTGCTATATAAGAAATACACATATTTTTTGGGTTTTTTTCGGATTTTATAACATGCTGAAGGTTTGTAGCGTACTTTGGAGATGTGCAAATATACTCACGCACTCTATATCCAGACAAAAATAAAGTAAAATTATGTATGGAAGAAAGTTCTTATGAATGAGAGATGATTCTTATGTATGAAAGATGGAATACGGAAATACATTCTCACGTGTTTATGCTAATTTGTTCCTAAGAAGTAGCTACTTTTTAACCTCTAGGGGTAGAATACAGAACATGTGTGAGTGGGTGTGTGTGTATTACAAGGGTATGCACTGAACAAAACAAGGGAGAATGGATTCCCACTGCCAGAGGGCAGGGTTAGATGAGATATTGGGAAGGAATTCCTGGCTGTGAGGGTGGGCAGGCCCTGGCACAGGTTTCCCAGAGAAACTGGGGCTGCGCCATCCCTGGAAGTGTCCAAGGCCAGGTTGGACAGGGCCTGAAGCAACCTGGGAGAGTGGAAGGTGTCCCTGCCCCTGGCAGGGGGTGGAACAAGATGGCCTTTAAGGTTCCATCCAACCCCAAAAATTCTAGGATTCTTTGATTTATTTATGCAGAGATGCATGCCAATCGTGGCTTGTACGCCATAGGGATATTTTGGGGGGATTACACACATAAGCTGCACTATACTGTGTTATGTTCATCATGTTATATATTATATATATTATATCACAAGTTGGTTGGCCCCTGTGCAGTGTGGTGGCTCTGCCTGAGTGAAGAGTGTTGTTTTCTCAGGCCAATACATTGCAGAGTAAGTCACAGCTGATTATGGCACCAAGACCCAGTCCTGGGAACAGTCTCACAGAACCTGGGCTGTGCCACAGCTTTGTAAGACCTGGTAGCTGACCTTGTTCCAAAACAACCACTGCTAAGCAGGGAGGGGATTTTCCTTCCTGATAAATAGGTGTTCCATTGGACTATTTGAATTTGCAGAGCTGTTTGCCCAGAATGGGGCTTGAAGACCCAGGTCCTGGCTTTGGCAGTGCTGGCTGCAGAGGTGCTGCAATTCAAGGGGTCTACGTGAGAGTGATGCGGTAGGGGCGAAGGATTATTAATTGTGATTTCTATACATGCCTCCCTTGCAATTAACTCAGCTTTTCCCCCAGGGAAAGAGAAGGGTCCTTCTCCGTTATTTTACCACCCTTTCTTTTCTTGCTTGCTTGATTCCGTTCTCTCCTTTAACGGAGTATCTCTAATCATTGCCTTGCGTCATTATCATTATCTCTTTTTATGATCTTTAGTTACGATGTCAAAGAGGAGAAAAATGAGCTCAGTTTTCTGGCATCCTAACACATATTGATTTTAACAGCAGCTGCCACGAGACCTTCACATATGATGGATTGCCGCTAGACTGATGCAAAAAATACCCGCATAAATAAAAGTATTTACCAAAGAGAATAATCGGTGATTGCATAACTGCATATAGGACATTATCATATTGACCAGCAGCCCAGGCAAGCTCAGTGCTCAGAATGATCTTAGCACAGACTAATATTCTTCAGGATAAGCTTTAAGAGATTGCATTAAAGACTCTGTTTCTAGCAGTTATGTTAATAACTATCCCTTCGCTTTTTGGGGGCTTCCTTGAGCCTGGAAAAGGTAACAACCCAGCCTAAGTTAGGGCATCTTGCTGGTATCAGCCTTCGCTCTTTGGATCACAGAGAAAAGAGCTATGCTATCCTGGAGGAGGACATTCCTTGGGGGGAAGAGGATCATACAGGAGTTCCCCATGACCATGTGCCTTTGCTCCATTCTGGAGGCACCAGACATGGGAGATAGTCCACACCAGTCAAATGAGGAACAAACTGGAAAGCACCCAGCCAGTGCTGTGGGCAGCAGACTGACCTTAGAGGTGTTTTCCAGCCCTTACAATCCTCTTGTTCTGTGTTTCTAAGGTCCTTGAGAGGACCCTGGGCACTGCAGGTTAGCTGGGTTGCATTGACAGTTCTTGTGGATGATCTGCCTCAGGAGTGTCTCTAAATGAGCTCTTTGAAAAGCCCAGGAGCTGGAGGCAGTCGGGTTTTCTGCAAGTACAGCTTTGGGGAAACATCTCTTGGTTGCATCTCGTCAGCATTGCAGGCCTTGAGGCTCAAAGGCCAGATTGGGAGAGTGAGAACAACATGAGCTGTTTAATTTAATTTAGGGTCGGTCTCTTCTCCCTGGTAACGAGGGACAGGACAAGAGGAAACGGCCTCAAGTAGCACCAGGGGAGGTTTAGGTTGGACATCAGGGAAAACATCTTCAGCAAAAGTGTTGTCCATCTTGGGACAGCTGCCCAGTGCAGTGGTGGTGTCCCCATTCCTGGAGGGATTTAAAAGTCGTGTGGATGTGGCACTTGGGGACGTGGGTCAGTGGTGGCCTTGGCAGTGCTGGGGGAATGGTTGGACTGGATGATCTCAGAGGGCTTTTCCAGTCTCAACAGTTCCTTGGCGTTTTCTGCTCCCAAGCCACTAGCATCACATTTCTGAGTTCACTCCTTGCTTCCAAAGAAAAAAGCCAGTATCATAGAATATTTTACTGCAGTTTTTCTTTCCTATTCTCTTCTGTTCTATCCTGGAGGCAACCTCAGCCAATCCTCTCTGAATTTTATATTTCCATCTTTCAAAAGGACCTTCTGTTTTGTACAGGGAGGGGGTTGGAACTATTCCTGCTTTCTTTTTCTGTTTTCATCCATCTGCACCAGCCTGGCAACCAGCAAAAATACACATATAAAGATGTCTTAATCTTAAATATAATTAGATATAATACCTCACGCAGCGTTGTATGATTAGTAAAATATATGATCATTAGTTATTAGATTAATGTGTCTACTTGTGTAACTGAAAGCCATTTGCAGCCAGAAATGAAATAGCTCAATTTGCTGTAATTGACTTATCTCCCATTGAGATTACTACACTTGCTGCTGGAGAAGGTTTCTTCAAATGCTGAAAGCAGCTGCGTGGAGAAGCTGGATCCTGTTTTCTTTGGAAAGCCCCTACCCCGCTGGAGGCAGAGATATCCGAGGCGAGGTCTGGAGGATCAGCAGAGCCGTAATTACTGCTGCTGAAATAAGAGCTGCTGCGTTTGGAGAGAGGTAGCACACGATGATGCCATTTTCAGGAGCCTGTGCGGCCTGAATCAGATCTGCTGTTGGGTGACCACAGGAGATGTGACCACCTTTTACTCCCTGTGGACACCAACCCCATTCATGCCGGTGTCAGTCGAGAGGAATTTCACCCACACCTTCTGCGAGCCTGAGAAAAATGAGAGGAAATGTTCAGGTCCTGGCATATTCTGGCAAAGGGCTCCATGCAGAGCAGACAGAGAGCAGCAAACCCCGTGGGGCTGGGCAGGGTATCTGCAATGCGGGTCTCTCCTCCCAGGGGTGCCAATAGCAGCTCGATGGGCGAACACGTGTGGAATAGGGAATTGGGAGCACGTCTCTTCTGGCGACGTGGGATTGTGCCCTTAAATTATCCGCTGACACCTCTGACATTGGGAGGTGCTGAGGGGCCCCACAAATCTCAACTTTTGCTGCTGCCTCTTCTTCTTCTTCTTCTTCTTCTTTTTTTTTTTTTAAATAGGTTATCTTATGGTTTTCTTAATTTATTTTTTTTTAGCCACAGCAACTAAGCGAACCGTTCAAATTGAAACACTGAAATGAACCAAGCTGAACAATAAACTAAAACATGCCTAGAGCAAGTTGAGCAATAAACAGGTTTTTAATTTTTTTTTTCCCTTCCATCTCAGTGGTGTCTGTCTCTGATAGATGATGTGACAAAGGAAGAATCCTCAATAAATTCTAAATTCTGAATACTAAATCAGTGAGCAAGAGCAAACATGTGAGATGTCATCCCAGCTCATAGTGGCTTTACTGCCGTGATACCACAATGCTACTGCCCTGTGGGGCTGGGATGGAGGTGCAGCTGGATAGAGGGAGATGCATCGAATCCATCCACCCACATGTGATGGTTTTATCCAGCCTACACTCAGCCCAAGTCCGTAACCCAGGTGTGACTGAGGCTCTTCCCCACTGCATCCTGGCTGGAGTCTCCAAGGGAAAATATTATTCATAGATTTTAAGGCCAGGAGTGGATATTTTTCTCTGCTCTGACCTCCATTATAACACAGGCCAGGGAATTTCAGAGTGATTCCTTCAGGAAGAACAAAGGGGAGGGATCATCTACAGCGTTATTTCATCTCCTGAGAGATGTAAAAAGGCTGTGATTTCTACTAAGGGATGCCACTGAGAAGGAGGACCTGTGAGGCAGGTATGAAAGGAAAAGAAATCCCTGAGCTGAAATCGTACCCAGATGGTCTATATCAACTTAGTGCTGTATGTTCTTTCTCACCTTTCAGAGGGCTGAGTGCTGTAAAATGCTTGCCCTTGCAAAAATTGTGTGGTTTGGGAGAAAATAAAAACATTTTTTGCTAAAGCATTGTCTCAGCCTTTGCTTCAGGAGGACCTAAATGTGAAATAATCCCACAAGGGGTGTGATACAGTGTAAAGGGAGATGCTGGCAGTCACACAGTGTGCGTTGGGCCCCAGGACAGGCTTGTGCTCCAGATCTCAATTTGCAACCTGCTTTGAGGAGAGCTGAGGTACATTTTCCTTCTGCAACACCTTTCTTCCTTTGGTTGTCCTGTCTGAGTCAGGAGGCAGCAGTTTTTCCTTCTTGGATGTCATGCAGCCTCTTTGGGAGGAGCTACAGATTCCTGCAGAAGACATTCTTTAATCCTTGGTGCAGAGTTTCAACATAGACTTATTTCTCCCTGCATCTCAGCCTACCTGCACCTATTTATTTCCCGAGTGGTTTACCATGGAACTTGTTGGTACTTTGAAGTTTTTATCTTCAATGAAGGAAACCCTTTTGTTTGACTGGAGAAATCCAGCAGCCTAGCTGGAGTCTCACTCTGAATTATATTCATTCCACTGAACTTGCAGCTCATCTTGAAGCTGACACAGTCAAATGTACATGAGCACAGCCCATATTTGCAATTTAATCTATCAAGCTGTGCATGGCACTGCTGAACAACCCATGACAGAGATGAGCTCAAACTTAATAATTCAGGCATTCAGCTTCCAACCCACTCTTCGTCATGGTCCTGGTCTGATCAGGCCTGGGGTCTGGTTTACCTCATGAAAAGTGGAGTTCTTTCAAACTCAGGGTCAGGTTTTTGTCTGAACTCAGTCTGTAGATCCAAATTAATCTCTACAATCTGTCCACACAGGTAAATCAGAATGACTTGCTGAGGCATCACCAGGGAGCCAGTGTAGAGACCTCAAGTTGGCTTGACACGGTTTGTTGGAGGAAAATCTCTTTAGCCCAGACTGCAAGCTAATGGATGATTTACAAAACTCAGAGTGACAGGGAAGAATTTGGGCCTCTGTCCTTCAGGAATTTTCCCATGGCTTGCACATAACGCCTTGGTGTGGTTAAAATGCATGAGCAGACAATGATAAACTCAAGCAGGCACCGTTATAAAACGTGACAAATAAGCCATAATGCCAAATGCAGATTACCTTTAGGTACTTCTGAACAATTGCTGCCATGAGTTCTGCTGCCAGGTTGTGTTCTGAGGATAACCCAGATATTATCAGATTTATCACCTTTTCCTCCCCACTCCATTTCTCACAGCCAAACACATCTGCAGGTCACCAGTTCAGTGACCACTGCCAATTTTTTTGGCCTGTTCATATATCTTCTGAATAATCTTGCCATGTTATTTTCATCATCTTTAGATAACAAATACTACTACAACACCTTTCTCCCTTTGTTTCACCCTCACCATAAAGCATGAAGGAAACTGGAAACTCCTGGTCTGTGAAACACCACTTGGCAGGACAAAGCAAATCCAGGTGTTGTTGGGAAAGCTGGGGTACAGCAAAGTGGCCCAGAAGTCCTGCCTCATCTCACGTTCTTCTTTAGGTGTGATATACTCCAAAAAAACCTTGAAAATGTCTCTGAAAATTATATGTACAGGCTGTGAAATTAAAGACAGGTCTTTTACCTGGCTGGAAGAAATGTCCTATGACAAAATTCCCATTTGCCAGTGGTGTCCAGCATCTGTGAGTGAAAACAAGGGCTGTGCTGGGTGCTGGCAGCAAAGCAGTCAATCAAATTAAAGAAGACAAACATAATTTGAAAAGGACAGTGTTCCCAGCCACTTCTGAAAAAGTGGCATTGCCATAAAAGCAGGTCTGTGGCAGCACCAGGAGCTGGATCATAGAACTGGGTTGGAAAGGACCTTAAAGCTCATCTGTTCCACTCCCTGCCATGGGCAGGGACATCTTCCACTATCCCAAGCTGCTCCAAGCCCTGTCCAACATGCCCTTGGACACTCCCAGGATCCAGGGGCAGCCACAGCTTCTCTGGGCGCCCTCTGCCAGGGCCTCCCCACCCTCACAGACAGGAATTCCTTCCCAATATCCCATCCAGCCCTGCCCTCTGGCACTGGGAAGCCATTCCCTGTGTCCTGTCTCTCCAGGCCTTGTCCCAAGTCCCTCTGCAGCTCTCCTGGAGCCCCTTTAGGCCCTGCCAGGGGCTCTGAGATCTCCCTGGAGCCTTCTCCAGCCTAAGCCCAGATATTCCCCCCTCCTGCTCCTGCCCCCACTCCCTCCAGCCCAGGGCTACTCAAAAGAAAAAGCCACTCTTCATTTTCCTTCGGACAAGTGGCTGGTTCAGCAGAGCTGAGAGACTGGAAAGGTAATGGAGATTTTACAGCCACGGAGCTGATATAGCTGGAGATAAAGGCACTGCGAGCTCTGGTGTCACAAACTTTATTGCAAGGATGGTGTACATAAAAGAAGAAACACAGCATGGTTTTCAGACAGATAAAACAGAACTTAAAAATCTGGCTGTTAGAGGAGAAATACGTGATTTTTAATTCACAGGTGGTGAAAAGGAAGACGTTAATAAGAAAAAAAAGGCAAAAGAAAAAGGTGTAATAACAGATGAATTGCACGAAACGGGCCTGCCTGGCAAAGGAAGATGGTGGGGTGCTCCTGGTGAGTTTTAATTTATGTTGTAATAATGGTCCACCACTGTCCATCAGGACAGTCCAAAGGGCTGGAAGCAATATGCCAGGCACAGGCTGTTCTCCACTTGCCCAAGGCTGGTGGAGAGATGTGAGAAACCACCCCTAATTCATTACTCCCTCTGCCTGGTGAATGCACAGGATCTTCTGGGAAGATAAATAGTCAATAGCTATTTCCTGTGCCTGTTCCTTATGCCTTTCAGAAATGCAGATATAATATTCCCCTTCAACTGCCTCTTTCAAGACATCTCAGGCACCTGTGATAAGGAAAACTTCTTCCAACCCCTAACCTGTCCATTACTGCCTTCCCCAATATCCTTATCAGAGAAAAGACAATCAGATTGGCACCAAGGACAACCCATTCTCGTTGACATCATGGGCTTGAGACTTCTTTTATGTTTTATGCAGGATTATTGCACAGGATCCATTTATTTCTGTAGCACAAGGATAAACAAAGATATAATTCTTCCTTCTCCGTTAAATTTATACGCTCATATTTATTGCTTTTGATTTGACAGGATTAGTCTCACACTTCACAAAATTTAAAGGATATCTGTTAAGTATTGAAATTCTAACTATCAATACAGGAATTAAGCTGCTTAGCAAAATCTCCCTCCCCCCAGCTGTCCATTCCCCAGTGCTGGTGGTCTCTATGAGCTCCTTTATCCAGGATGAGTAGAGGTGCCAATCCGTTTTCTCCTTGCAAGGGAGAACTGGAAGATGACCTGTGCCAAGCCAGAAAGGAATAAAAACTGTAGGGAAAGGAGTAATATTCACACAAGGCACTTTCCCATGACTGGCAAAAGCAAAGACAATGTTCATTTTAGAGATGGACAGAAACATTTTTCTTTTTTTCAGTAGTCACTAGGAGGGGTGAGAGCTCAAGGTAAGTAGTTAAAGGCTAGAATTCACCTCAGCCAAAATGAAGCTCTTACCAGAGACACCTGAATAAGGAGTTAATTATCCACAGTTCTTCCACTGGAGTTGGCACTTCTAACGCTAATTCAAACTCCCTGTCAAACGTGAATCTCTTTATTCCTCACTCTGGCAACTGTGTGTTCAAAGTTATGTAGGCACTCAAAGGTATTAGCAGAGATGTAGGAACAGATCCATGTCAATTGGAAATCCCTCCAGTCAAGAAACAGAAGAAAAGAGGCGAAGCTGAGAAGAAATATTGACCTGAAAAACTTCTAAGTTTGTTGATCAAGGGTTTGATGTCACTCTAACTGAATTTTTTCTCTCCCTGTAGTACCAAGGGATCATTTTTCCTGCTGCTAATGACATGACAGGTCTTACGCTGTTGCTGGTTATTAATAGTGACATCAATAAAAATAATAAAAATACTGAAGATAAAGATCTTTCATTAGATGTGCACTCTTTGTCTGCTACTAATCTTCTCCCTTTCCTACATCCAAAACTATCACCTTGCCTCCCTTGCTTTCCTTCCAACAAACACTGCCCAGTGCTACCTCCGGAGTGAAACCCAGTCATCAGTTAACTGGAAACAGCAATGCATTCCCTTGTTTCAACCAGAACCAGGAAAGCTGTGATCAATAATAAGAGCCATCCTAGACCGGGCTCTGTCTCCAGTCAAGGACAGGGTGCAGCTGGAATGGAAATGAAACTGGAGAACTATCAAAGCAGGTGAAATATAATTACCTAGGCAAAGATCCCCGATGCAATGCTGCTGCATAATGCTGACTTTTCTGAAATCTGAAGGGTCTTTTAGATATCTAATATAAAAAAATATCCTGCCTTTCCATGTCAGCCATTCAAATGGATCTGGTTCCAAATCATGTTCTTGACTCAAATATTTTTTTTTAACGAAGAAAGCCAGACTTTTTTTAAAGTCATAGGGAAGGCAGAAATCTTCTTTTCCCCCTGATGATTATTATCCATGTTTAATTATCCTCACTGAGAAAAATGTGTGTTTTGTTTCCAGTTTGGCTTCTTACAGCTTCAGACTCCAGTCCTTGGCTCTTGTTACCTCTTCTCCCTCTAGACGGAGGAGTCCTTTGGTACCCACTGAAGGATCCAGGAAGGAAATACACTCTCCCATCAATTCTCCTCTATATCTTTCTGATAAGCTGAATAGATCATGCACCTTCAGCTGCTCGCTATGGGACAGCTTTTACCCTTCCATGACTCTAAGCTCACATTCTTTAATAACCGTGCCCTGAGGTCTTTAACCACTGTGAACAAGGTCACACAACGTAAGGACAGAGCTACGAGGGGGCAAAGCAGCTTATTAAAGGTGACAAAACACCGCAGCAACAGTTTGCCCTCTGGAGTCTCAGCTCTAGCACGGCAGAGAAATACACTGGAAGTTACTAAATATGGAATACGACGAAGCTTGGGCAGTGATTAGAGGCTGGAAGGCACCAGTCAAAGGATGCTCACCTCATCCTCAGCCTCTTCCCCAGGCCCCATGGGAGACCATTGCTGAAAAAAGACTAAACTAGACCTTTCGTTGGAAGCCAGACCTTCCGTTCCCGGGGCAGCTTTGGGCCCGTAAGGGCCAGAGAGACACTGAGGGGCTGGAGCGTGTCCAGAGAAGGGAATGGAGCCAGGGAAGGGGCTGGAGCCCCAGGAGCGGCTGAGGGAGCTGGGAAAGGGGCTTAGGCTGGAGAAAAGGAGGCTCAGGGGGGACCTTGTGGCTCTGCACAACTCCCTGACAGGAGGCGGCAGCCGGGGGGGTCGGGCTCTGCTCGCAGGGAACAGGGACAGGATGAGAGGAAATGTCTTCCAGTTGCACCAGGGGAAGTTTAAACTGAATATTAAGGAAAATTCCTTCATGGAAAGGGCTGTCCAACCCTGGCACAGCTGCCCAGGGCAAGGGTGGAGTCCCCATCCCTGGAGGGATTTAAAATCCGTGTGGATGTGGCACGTGGGGACATGGGTCAGTGGTGGCCTTGGCAGTGCTGGGGGAATGGTTGGGCTGGATGGCTTAGAGGGCTTTTCCAACATAAACAATTCCATGTTTCAGTTGACCCAGTGTGGTTGCTCTTAACATTTTCGCATCGTGCCAGAGCACTCATCGCACTCAGGGTTGCACCTTTGCTGAGCTGCCACTCCCCTGCTATAATCCTAATAACAAATCCATCTGCACGTTGCCACCAGCATGAGCCACCCACACTCATTTAAGAGTTTGAGAGCTCATTGTTGTCACAGTTGGGCTCTTTAGTTATTGTGAGTCCAGCTGGAAAACATCTATAAATAGAGACCAGACCCTGCTGGTGCATTGAGAGTGCAGTACAAGGTGTTAATGCTGTTAATAACTGAGTGCCAGTAACTGATGTGCAAGGACTTGATACTGCAAAACTTTGATCCCATCCTCAAGTTAATGCTAGCAAAGCTGCAAAACGCAGAGCAAAGGAACAAGGCTGTAGTTTATGTTAAATCAGCTCAAACTGGCATCAGATGACTTGAATTAGTACACAGAGAGCGTATGAAACATATTCATTTTGTTAATAGAAATGCCTAGTTATATTAGCCCCTTTTTTGCTTATTATTCATAATATTTTTCTGTAATACAGAAAATCAGTTTTTATTTTTAAAATGCAATCAAATTATATTTCCTATTAAAACTTTAATATCAAAACAAATTAACCAATGCTGCAGATTACACATTAGTAATGTAGCTCTGACAATAATTCATGCTCCTCTCGATTCTGTTATGAACTATAGCACTGCTAAAGTGCAGCAGTTCATAACATATTCTTAAGGGGAAGTGACTTTTCTTTCAAGGCAAAGAGTGAATTAAACAGGATACCTCAATAATAACAGAAAGTGGCTGGGCCAAGAATTCAGATAAAAGTATTCTTAGATGAAGACAAGGCCAAACTTTTTTTCCTCTACTAACCTGCTTTTAGCAGATGCAAAGACCATCATTTCAGAGTGCACATCACAAGACCGACGGGATCACTGCAAGACGCTGCAAATTGCTGCTGCACAGGAATGTCAACTACTCAAGAAACAGTACCTGAAGCAGGTCAGGAGAGGAAAATCTTATTAAACAGGGCTGTCAAGGAAGAGACACTTGAGTACGCTTTCGTGCAGGTGGCCTGGTGAAGGTGGTGCTTTTCCAAACACAATAATAGTACCTAAAGGTGGAGCAAATGGCATCCTAAAACCTTTCAAGGTCACTAAGCATGATCTATCCATGACAGCTGCACCTTCTTCATCCCTTTTGGAGGCAATTTCTAGCTCACAGACGGACAGACTTCCTGAAATAATCCACCCCAGGCTCAGGAAAGGCAGGTCAGCTCTGATCCAGAAGATATTAAGAAAGGTTCACCTCAATTCTGAATGAGTGCCTTGTCACAGAATCCTAGAATCATAGATAGATTTGGGCTGAAAAGGACTTTAAACCTCATCTTATTCCACCCCTGCCATGGGCAGGGACACCTTCCACTATCCCAGATTGCTCCAAGCCCCATCCAGCCTGGCCTTGAAGAAGTCACTGTTCAACCCCACCTCGGGTACCTGACATGGTTCCCACACCACCAACTGGGGCTCAGATGGAGGTAGAAGCATCTCTTACAATAAAATTAAACTAAAATAAAACAAAAGCAGCAAAAGATTCGATAATTCTCAGAATAAAAAATTCCAAGCCAAGCTTCAGAAAAGAGAGGGCACACCGAAGGCAAACTGAGCAACCTGCTTCCTGTAGTGAAAAAAAGGACAGAGAAGATTCTTTATGATGCATCCAAGAAGAGACCAAATTCACAAATAGGGTGTTACATCCACAAGAAAGAAAATAAAGTGGTTTTCAGGCTGGCAGTGAGCAACGTGATCAATGCAGTTGTCTGCCACGTGAGTCCTGCATTGAACAGAAGGGTAAAAGTTGGGACCGGGGATGGGAAGTCCCAAGGGATGGAAGGTCCAGTGTCTGAAATTTGTTCCTTTCCTCCAGTACATTCTCTCTGGCCAAGACTTAGCACTTTACAGCCCTGCTTTGCCAGCAGGCTCTGCTGACCCACAGGGAAAATCTAAAATCCCCGGCCCCTTCTCTGCTCCAAAGAGGTGGCCTGCATCTCCCAACCTAAACCATACGTGCTGTTAGTTACCAGTTGATGATTGTGATGCTAATTAAAACATACTAAGAGACACACTATAAACATGCGCAGCACATGAAGGAAATTAGCCAAGTGAGCTTGTCTCTCTTATTGTGCTTTTATTATGATGCTCCTTGGATGATGTTTTTAAATGAATTTTGAATAGTTTTCTTAATTTGTTTTATTTTGCTTCATGGTAACAAAACTGCTGGAGCCCCACAGGAATGATTCAGAGAAGTGCAATATTACTGGAACATGTCTCCTGCTTTTCTTGCTGCTTACTTATAATTAAGCTTTATTGAGGTGTAAAATGAATAACAATTAAAAAAAAATGTTTATTGGTCCAGGTGCAAATTCACAGATACTCCTAAAAACTTCCTTTTCCATGACCTCAAGGAAACATTGCTATTTTCTACCAGCTCCCATCAGTTTCTGCTAAGACACTAAGTCCCCATCCTGCTCTGCCTTGTACCCCAGCAGAACATTTCTTCAGAGCCACTTGCCATTGCTCACTGCACACAGATGAGTGGAGAGAATATTGCTGGGAAACTTCTTGGAAGTGAGCACAAATCTCAGCTGCAGTGGCTGCCTGTAGCACAAAGGTCCTGGCACCCAGCCTCACCTTTCTCTGCCCTTGGGAATCAAGAATCAAGACCCTGCTGTGAAAAGCAACTACCATAGACATAATTGTAATTAGACAGTAAGACATAATGAGTAGGAAAAAAAGTGGGGAAAGAGAAGAAAAGGCTACTCAAAGAGGTAGAGTTCTCATAGACCCCCCTTCAGCCTGGTTTTAATGTTAGTGGAACCAGTTGTGGTCATGCCTCCAACACCACCTTTATCTCACCACTAGTCCAGGCTCTGATTGCCCACTCTTGGCTTTTGGTGGTCTTCTGACTGGAAAATACTTGGCTGCCCCATTCACAGAGATAGTTGGTTTTGTTATTATTGTCCAGGGGGTTTTTGTTGTTGGTTTTTTATTTTTTGGAACCTTTTCTTGACACGCAAAGAAAGCGTGTCTGCACGTTCAAATGGGTTTTCCAACCTGTAGCACAGTTCAAAGCCAAATCCCACAGTGGTCAGCAGTCCTTCTGCTCAATCTGGGATTTTAGCACTTACAGCATCCATTTTAGCACCGTGCTGCTCCCCCAGAATGCAGCACTAATGGATTACTGTGCATTACACCCTCATTACTGCTTAAATATTTATCAGAACATTATGTATTTAGTGGCTGGGGGAAAAGAGACAATCCTGCCTTTTGCCATACAAAAGGGTTAATTACAAACTGGATAAATCTCCGTGACTTAAAAATTGATAAAACAGATAGAGAGATTAACAGGACGATGTGTTATTTACAGCTAAATAAACATTCAGCTGCGTAATCCTGGTCTGGGATTTCTCCATAGGAAAAACAACCAAAGTCAGTATTTTATATCAATGGTTTACATTTCATAGCAGTGAAAAAACAGAGAAGGATGGTTTACACTGTCTGAAAACAAAAAAGTTGGTCATCCAAGGCAGCTTCCTACCCTGGGGCTGGTGTTCTCGGAAATATTTGGAGGAGTTTGTGAGGAGCAGATTTGCTCTGGCCTCGACCTGAGCGTGTTCAAGGCAGTCGTATCTTCACCTTGCCCTGCTGTCTGTGTGCCTCTCTCCATCTTTTCAACACAGAATCCTGAATTTTAATTTTTTTTTCAGTGTACACTTCTCTAAAAACCAAGCTCACAAGGTGTTTCCATGGGTGTCTGTCATACCTATATATCAAGCATCACTGGAGAGAAGCGTAGGTACTTGCTCCAGAAGAAAGTCGGAAAACAATGTTTAACGTGAAACAAAACAGTCTCTGTCCACACTTCAGCAGGAATTAATTCCCTGGTTCTAACCCAGAGCCTACCACCATCACTTCCATCACTGCAGAGGTCCACATGTTACGCCCTGTAACAAGCATGTCACCGTAATGATGGGCTTATTTACAATTAAAAACCTTACTTAAGTTTGGGTTCTTCAGCAGACAAAAGACACCAGAAAACCCAGTTGTTTGTGGAATTCAGCCAATGTTTGTCTCATAAAATAAGTTCTTAAGGTAGCTTATACTGGCACTGTGAAATATTGTTCATTATAACGGAGCAGCTGAGATAATGTTGTTTTCTAATTTCCCTTTCTCAGTCAGAAATTAAATAAAAAGTCATGTCTAAATTACAATACTGGATTGAACGCAGACAAGGACCCCATGCGGGGAGCTTATGATATATCCTTCCCACGTTTTATAGCCATTAAAAAAGATTATAGGATTTTTTTTTCTTTTCTTTTAGGCCATTTACATTTGTTCTGAACTCTCACTGTGTTTTATTTGAAGCTCTTAAAAGTGCCAATGTACGTAATAAGTCAATCAAGAAGTTAAATTAAGAAAAAAAACCAAAAACATATTGACTTGTCTATACCAAACACGCACTTGGAAATCTGAACTCTGCCACCTAATGACTTTCTAACTTTGCAATAAATATCACTGAGCAGGGGTGGCTGGGTCGTTCTGCTAAAGGAAGTATGCTTATAATCTGATTAAGAGGTCCTCTCATTATCTTAGGACAACCCAAATAGTGGGGTGCTCTGCCCCACCAAAACAACCATTAACATCTGCAGAAATGCTCTGTGGGGGCTGGACTCCTTCTGACCACGGTTTACAGACTCAAAAAAGGTCTCTTTGTTGCAATTTATCTCAGCAATGCCTGCTTTGCCCACGTCCATGGCCAAATACCCCCAAGCCCTCTCTTGCTCTCTCTTTGCTGTCTCCCTGCTCCCCCCCAGCCTCAGGCTCCTCCTGCACAGGGCTAAACCACAGCAATTTGGTCTGCAGTATTTTCCAGCTTCTTTCTCAACCATCTGACAGCCACCCACTGCTCTGTGCCCAGGTTTTCCCTACCCACCTTGCTCTGGTCTCATCTCCTTCTGGGAGTACACACTGCTCTTGTCCCTAAGGACCCTCCGAGCCATTCAAGGTCATCAACTTCTGCTGTTGTTATTCAGAGTCTGTAGAAGATTTCTGACAATGCAGAAACTGGTTATTCCTTTTTAAGCCTGTGGGTTTTATCTTTTTCTACAGATTTTCAAAGCCAAGCCTCTCCCCTCACTCAGTTTAAAGAGTATTTCACGAATCCTTCTTCACTTTGGCAGGTAACTTCAGAACTGGCGGCATCAAAGAACTTTGAGGCAGGCTTCCCACAAGGCTTCATTAGCTCAAGGTGGGATTTGTCTCACTTTCACACCTGAATGACATCTCAGACCAGTCAGCTGGGCTCTCTTCCAGTCAGCAAAGAGAAAGAGGCAACTTCAGGGGCAGATTTACCCAATCGAATCAAATCACTCTTCAGAAAGCACCTCTTTCTCTCCGTTGACTAGGAAGACATCCCAGGCTGCCAGGTTGGCCCTGACTACTTAGCTTCAGAAATGTGGGCACCTTGCTTAAGTTTTCCAACGTAACGTGAAGATGCTCTGCTGTTGGAAGTGTGATGTCGGATCGACCACGCAGCAGCTGCACAGAGGCCTCACAACATGTCAGCAAGGTCAAGGCACTGGGAAAATTCTGGCTACTTTTAATATTATACTTTTATTGCATTGGTCCTTTACTGACAGCTCACATCAGAAACCCGATGCTTTCACTGGAGTTTCATACCTTTTGCTTCACTCTTCTTCTATCCTCGTGAAATGAGTGCTGCGTTTCGCTCCAAAGAAGGCTGCATTCCAGGGGAAGGTGAAGCGCTCCTGCACGAGGATTCCTGGAACTTGTTCAATAAACATAAAACTTTAATATTGTATTTGGATTGCTGCAAATGGAAGGTGCTCTGTTACCCTGATGCATTTTCTGGGAACACAAGCCCACTCTATACCTTGGGACTCAATTAATTAAAGAACATTAAATACAGTACAAGGTCTTCCTCCCAGCAGCAAAAACACCTGCACTTCATTGTACAACTTGTGCCTCTCCTAATAGCTACAGAGATAGCTAAGGCCTCATCCAAAAACTAATTATTAAAGTCCATGAAAAGGTTCCCATTTACTTCAGCAGGGCTTGGATCAGACACCAAGGCGACATCGTGAGGATAATCAACTTGGAAAGTAAAGCACAACTAATTTGCAACAGGGAAAGCTTGGAATGAGACAGCTGAGCTCCAAGCCCTAGACTTTGAATGTCTTGGTGTAGTGTGAACAAAAGATAGTAAAGGATTTTGTGATTAAATAGCTGTAAGGTTGCACTCCAGAGATGTTTTCTTCTCTCCCTGAAACATGAGGGTCCCTAGCTTCAATACTCTTCATCTTTTCTACTAAGCAGAAGATGCTTCAGTCCTCAGAGGAGGTTTTTAATGCTAATCCTTTGTAAACACACAGATTTTCAGTTCCCTAATACCTCTGTCAACAGGTTTCAGTACACAGTGACAGTGGGAAAGATTAACTAACCTCATTTTAAAAGACCATCAGGCCAGCCAATGAGTTGTCTGGTCACCACAACAAATAATTACTGTCTGTGCCTGATTGAAAGGTCAAAGAACAACTATGATGGTACCAAAAGTGAGATTGATTCATTTTCTCTAGACTAGTCCCTGACCCCACTAACCCGTGGGGATACAACATAAGGTGACATATAAGCAAATAATTTATCCGAATGTATTCCTTGAGTCTTGTTCTTTAGATCTTGTTTGACCCTTAATGAAAGCTATGAAACCACCAAAACCAGAAGGAAACCCTGTACGTCAAAGAATTTAAACAGCAAGCATAGGCTTGGCTCAGATTATTTAGTGGATATGGCATTTGGCTTTGCAAAGAGACGTTTTGCACCTCCTGCCTCACCTATGTTCATGTAGCAGCCTCCTTTGGAGCAGAAGGGCTTAGCCAAGACGCTCCTCTCCTGTAGAAAAATGAAGAAGTGTTGGTCTTTAGAAAATATAGTTGCATAGGGTAATGATATGTTCCTGCCCATGACAGGGAGGTAGGAAATAGATGATATTTCATGCACCTTCTGATCCAAACCGTTCTATAACTCTATTTTGGCTTAATTCCATCTTCTCCTCAAGAATTATGTCTGTAACTGGGTATAGAAATAGTATAATTTTCATGCATTTCTACCCCAGTATTCACAAGAGGTACTTAAACCACCTGTGCATCAGAGTGTGAAAACATCTGTTAATCTCTGGCATCCTTAAGGAGAAATGTTGAATAGGGACTTTTTCTACCTTACAGAATGTCTTATTAAAAGAAAAGAATGGACACAAAGACTTTATTTCAGTTGTGCTACCCCTGCAGTCTGTGGCTGGAACGCACTCTAGGTTTTGAGGAAAATTGTATTATTTCTCCAAGACAGCAGCTACAAAATACAGATTCGTATTGATCCCGAGAGGCACAAACTTAAGAAGTCAAAATAGGAGGTAAAACAGGAAACTAACATCCTAGACACACAGTGAAATGGAGCAAAGCAGGGTTGGAGGCTGTGGAAAACATTCAGCTCTGTGACCTTCCATCTCATTTATTTCAGTCCTACAAAATTAACTCTGCTCCTACTGAACTGAATCAGAGCTTAAAAGAAGGGAACAATTCTCATACATCTGTTTCAGTCACTATCATTTCCAGCTTTTAGGATGATAATAAAGCTGGAAAAGACCAATTCACGGAAGGGTCTCCATCTACTTTAATGTGGTCACCTGAGGAGCAGGTCACATCTTCAGGGAACACAACTACTTGCCAGACCAAAAGAGAGGGCTTCCTTAGTGCCTTAATGGTTGCAAAACACTACTTTTATTGCTATGTTGGTAAAATAAACCCTTTATCCAGCAGCACAGAGGCTGCTCTAATAGACTCGTGCATCTGAGTGTGAAGTAAAGGATCACACGCAGTCCTCAGCAAACCCTGGAAAAATAGGAGCCCAATTGGGACAGTTCTGTGGAACTGGTTCATTACACATCCCTGTAGGAGGTTAGCCTGGAAAGGGGAGAAACCAACTCCTCTGTCCCCACTCCCCTCTCCACTCTGCCTTTCCTCCTCTCTGCCATTCCTGCCTTCCTTAATTATTTTTTATTTCTTTGTCTACATGTCGTTTCAATAAATGCCGTAAAAATACATGTGCTGGAAATCTTGCAGTTAATATGTGGAAAACAGAGCATTCTGAAACTAGCTTGTTATGATAGCTGTGCTTATGATATCCCTGTTGTCACCTGAAAATTCCTTGGGTCCTTAGAAAAACACTGGAAAATGTCAAAAAATAGAAGCTGCTTAGGTATTTCTAGTCGGTGGCTCAGTTGGTCTGTACAGGGGAGAAGCACTGAGACAAAAATCAAGATTCTTTCTGCACATTCCATCCTTTTTTTCAAGGCAAAGTCTAATACAATTTTCCCACTTTAATATTCCATTCTTACTAATATATTTAATATTGAAGAAAACCACTTCTAATAGTGGTTTCTTACACAGGCAGATTGTGATAAGACTAGGTGGAAGAGTCTTATATGAAAAGAGGTGAGATATAGATTGGATGAGAGGAGGAAATTCTTCCCTGGGAGGGTGGTGAGGCCCTGGCACAGGTTTCCCAGAGCAGCTGTGGCTGCCCCACCCCTGGGAGTGTCCAAGGCCAAGTTGGACGGGGCTTGGAGCAACGTGGGATAGTGGAAGGTGTCCCCGCCCATGGCAGGGGGTGGAGCAAGATGGCCTTTAATGTCTCTTCCAACCCAAACCATTCCAGGATTCTATTATATTATCCATGGGACACAGTCTCCAGGGAGAAATTGATACCTCACAGGGGCAGAAGCGTTCATCACTGGAGCAGCCATGCACAAGAGACATTATCAGTGGTGACAACAGTTCTATATCCCAACAAGACCACTAGGGCTGTCCTAAACCACAACTCTTTAGTAATCATCTCTGTATAGTCTGTAGATGCACAGGTGATAGAAAAATAAAAGCAGGGCTCTGAGATCCCATGACCTGTATGGGTATCAGGTGTAGTCTTCCACCACAAAGATTTTCACCATGTAAATATTCACATCAACCTGAGAAGTTACCAAGACCCAAACGACCAAAACAGAGGCATTTCTATCTTTCTTTACACTGTGTTCCAATATATCTTTTAATTTCAGTGTCTTAAATTTCCCCGTGTGTCAAACTCAGCTTTGCTTTTTCATGTTGATTATTGTTTGCTCAGATTGCTCAGCCTCTTCTATATGGGAGCCATCTGCTGTTTATAAAGCTCTCTTACAGTCAAGTTTCCGGTAAAATACAACAGCTTTATTGGTATTTTTTCTCTTTTTCAGAGGCCACTTCTGATTTTGATCCTTTAGTTTTGTTTTGAAGTTTATTTCTCATTAAAAAAAAAAAAGCCATCCAATTTTCCTTGGACAGTTAGAATCACTTTTGCTGAAGGGAATATAAAAATTTCCATAACCACAATTGTTTTCATCAGTCTGTAAAACAGGAATATCCTGGTGGCTGTTTTAACTAGACACAGTGATTTAGTCATTTTGAACAAACACTGTGAATATTGCAGTTAGTTAGGAAAAATGTTATATTTCTCTAAGGGTAGATACCAACTAAAAGCAAAGGAAATTAATCAAAATCTAAACTTGATAAAGTAAAATAATTTCTTTAACATATTCTATGAGTCTATGATTCCATGAAAATATTTTTGTTAAGAACGGAGAAAAAAATGTAATGTTTGGTAAAAAATTTTGTCTTAGGTTTTATAAGCATTACAGAGTCTCTGAAGAAAAATTTTGGCACCCATTCCTTTACTCAAATCAAACCTTTTCCTATGAAAAGTTCTGTTGAAACCAGTTCTGGTGGTACCAACATTAAGGAATATCTCCCAGGCAGCTCCTGAAAGAGCAAGAAATAAAGCTCTTTTCCTTTTTAGCACTAAGGTACTTGTTCTTTCTCCATAAAACACCAAATAATTCAATAATAAGTGTTTTTTTAACTGTTTTTAAAAGTACAGGCAGCTGGAGGCAAAGTTGAATCTTTAAGGAAATTCTATAAACACGTATATCAATACATAAAAATAACCACAACAGAGCTAACTGCAGTAATATTTAACTAGTTTGCATGGACTTTTCAGCTATAAACATGACCTTTGCCTTATCATGTTTAAATCTGTCATGGATGTCAGATATTGCCTTCTTAAGTGGACTCAACTGTATTACAGGCTTCTGTGGTAATGCTGGGCTGAAGTGTATCTCCATTTTATGTTCTTAAATATTCATAAGAAGCTTTGCAACATTAATATCTTAGAAGGCTTACAAGAACACTTAAATAATGTGTCTTGCCTCCCTTCGCCCCTCCCAAAAATGTCCCAGTCTTTTCCAATTTGTGTAATGCATTGAGCCATTTTAATAATTGTTTGGGGATTTATTCCGTGGTTCTGGAGTTCGCTCACAGCCAGTGTAATTATTATCTCCACTGGTCTTATCGTGTGCTAATCCTGCTTGTTTTACCAGCAGAGGAGAAAAGATTTGAGAGCATAAGCATGAGGCAAGGGTTTTGCCCTGGAATTACACCCTATGGGTCCCCCACTGCCTTATCTCTACATAAGAAATAAAAAATAAGAATAAAAATAAAATCGGAATTAAAAGTAAACCTTACTTCAGCAGAAATATTTCTAATGTGAGGCAGGTGAAGGAAAGTAGGTCTTCTGCGACTGTAACCAAACTTACAGATGGTGGAAGTTTAGCCGTATTCACATAAAATCATTATTTATTTAGGCCTTATTTAATCTAGCTGCTTTAAATGATTTTTATCAGGTCATTATGGGGAATGTGTGTATGTACATGTGTGTGCACAAATCATTTGATGCATGTTGAAGCCATAGCAAATCCTGCACTGGACAAGGTCTACATAAATTAAAGTTTACTTTGCGATTTGACATGAACACAACTTTTTCCCAAATACATAACTGAATTCCCAGCTATGGAGTTAGAACAACCTCCAGAAGCTTTCTGTGCACGCTTCTAGGAAAATACAGATTTTCTGGGAGAAATATTTAAGCTACTCTTTTTTAATGGATTCTACCTTGTTTTCCTGACAATCTTGGATGTCTTTTGCACAACAAAAGTCTGTTCCTAAATTCTGCGTTTCACACATGTACATTTCCTTTGCTACTCTAGCCAAACTCTCTTTGAACTTTCGAAATTAAGCACGTGAGGGCTGTTCACCAAACACATCACGGCCTGAGTTTGCCATGATGAGCTTATAGGATGTTAAGACCCGCTTTCTACTCCTGCTGGCTGATGTTACCAATCTGCTTCCCGCCAAGGGGCAATATTTCAATGAAAAGCAATACAGAAAGTATTTTCATCACAGTTTTATCATCGCGCTGCTGTTCCAGGGAGCTCTCTCTCTCATTCACCAGCTACAAGCAGCAAATAACCCCAGCGAGCTGATGTGCAGGAATGTGCCATTCCCTTATCTCCGCTTTTCGGTGGTGTTTACATAAATGTAACTCAAGGCTACCATTTGCAATTCAGCTTCTCAGTGTGCTTTATCCAGGCCAGCATGAAAATGCATGCAGAGCCCCGTGCCTGCAATGGCATGGTGTAGATATGTGAGGATCCAGAAGACGGATTGAGGAGGTGGCTTGGAAGTAATGAAAGCTGGGCTAGAAAAGGGTTGGGAATGAGTTATGGGGAGAAGTTGGTCATTCACCTGCGGGCAGGAGGTCAAGGGAGGGGATTCTACCCCTCTGCTCTGCTCAGGTGAGACCCCACCTGCAGATCTGCCTCCAGATCTGGAGTCCCCAACAGCACAAGGACCTGGAGCTGCTGGAGCCAGTCCAGAGCAGGCCACAGAGCTGCTCCCAGGGCTGGAGCTCCTCTGCTCTGGAGGCAGGCTGGGAGAGCTGGGGGAGTTCACCTGGACAAGAGAAGGCTCCAAGGAGACCTTATTCTGATTTTTTAGTACTTAAACGGTGCTTACAAGAAGGATGGTGGCAAAATTTTTAGCAGAGCCTGTTGCAATAGGACAAGCGGTGATGGTTTTAAACTGAAGGAGGGTTGATTTAGATGAGATACAAGGAAGTTTTTCACAATGAGGGTGGTGAGACCCTGGCACAGGTTGCCCAGGGCATCCGTGGCTGCCCTTGGATTCCTGGAAGTGTCCAAGGCCAGGTTGGACGGGGCTTGGAGCAGCCTGGGATAGTGGAAGGTGTCCCTGCCATGGCAGCGGGTGGAATGAGAAAAGCTTTAAAAAGCTCTCCCAGCCCACACCGTTCTATGATTTCCTGCTTTTGGTGGTTTCTGTGGATTGGCATGCACACTTTGGCCAGTTCTACTCAAGGTGGTTCAGGTTGAGATTGCAGAATGTTCACCAGACATGAGGCAGAAACCGATGGTGCTGCAGAGCCCAAAATACTCTTCACAGCAGGGCGAGCTCAGTGTCAAGCTGGATCACAAACCCAGCATCCCAGGGCACACCTCGGAAACTACGTGGGTGCCCTCTGGGACGAGCAGAACTCATCTGCCTTCGGGTCCCCATGGACACTAAATGCACTTTAAGCAGGAGATTTTCAGAACATGTCAATCAGAAGGCACCACAACAGAGATCATTTACCCTGGCAGAGCAGAAATGCTTGAGAACATGAGAAAATAAACCCCAGCCTCACCTGCACTGCATTTCTTACTGCCAGTCAGCAGAGAAGGATTCAAGCGTTACTGGGTCATGCCAGACTCCCTTACTGGGGTGAGCAGCACTGTCCACGTCCCTTGGTGGACAGAGGTGTGTCCCCATTCCTAGGGTGGACTGTTACATGCTGCGTGCTTCACTTCCATGTATTCCCATAAATAACAGGAAGGCTGGGAAAGAACACAACGCCAGAGGCAGAAAAGAGGGCACAAATCCCTATTTCTCCAGCACAGCTGGAGCGGCTGATTGAAAAACTCGTACAACCCACCTCCACTATTCAAACTTTGGGGTGTTAAATCCAAATCTAAATAATCCTGCATGTTTCTTCCTTGACTAAGCACCTGAGCACTAATTACATGCCTGGTTAATTCAGTAATGTACATGCATTTCTGGGCTCCCTCTGCTTGTATTGCTCTCTCTCCGCTTCGGGAGATTAATGAGGTGAGGAAACAGAAGATTGTTACAAACCTGCAGCTCGCTGTACCTCCTAAGAAGATGATGGGAAATGTACCAAACATCATGTTATTTTGCTAACACTGCTGTGTACAGTACATAATTATAATTTAGCCGTTGTATTTCTTGCCTATTAGAATAGATAAGCAATGATCCAGGACTACAATGAACAGCACAGCTTCACAGGACTGGTTTCTTGCTGTTGTGCTGCAATAAGCTGAAGCATACTTTTGTCGAAGATTTTTGGCAGGATCATTCACAGGTAGATTGGTTCTGAAAACACATGTTCTTGTAGGTTCACCATCTTCAGCTTCTTTGCTTTCTCTTTGCCTTCGGGATTATTGTTGCCTTTATATTCTTTGCTTTTGTCAATAAAGAGGTTTGGGCTGATTCTTCTTTTATCCATTTGCTTGAGGATCTATGGGAATTCTGGAAGTACAAGATCATACTCACAGGATAGTTTTTATTTGAAGGAGCCTGCAAAAGTCAGCTGCTCTAAGCCCCATGCTGAACTGGACCCTATTATGTATGTGTGTGAGTTCATCCATGCTTAGTTATTCAATATATGCTTATGTGCTGTGCTGAACTAGAGCAGCCATCTGCAGTTACAGCCTGTATGTTCTTACCACTAATAGGCATAAAAAGTGGGTTGAAATCACAGAATCACAGAATGGTTTAAATTGGAAGGGGCCTTTGAAGGTCATTTAGTCCAAAACCCACTAGACCAAGTTGCTCCAAGCCTCATCTGGCCTGATCATGAATATTTCCAGAGATGAGGATCCACCACCTCTCTTGGAAACCTGTGCCAGCGTCTCACCCCCTCAGCAGAACTGCTTTGGGGTGTTACTTGAGGGTCGTGTGTCCCAGCCAAGCTGACTCATTCTGATATGCAAGGAGAGCATACGATGGTGCTCAAGGCTCATTCCAGATATTTTTTTTCCTCTGTTCTACCTGTTTTCATTCTGTCTTTCTCCCTCTTCCATTTTTTTTAAGAAGGCTCCTACGAGCACAGCACTGATGCGGTGCAATTATCCAGTTTTCTCATTTATCAAAGTTTTACGCCTCTTAGTTTAGTGCTTACACACTCATTATATTAAAGATGAAAATAAGTCTAATGAGCCCAATTAATAATCCAAGTAAGACCATTAACACCGCAACAGCCGAGCAAACACAGCAGTGTGGAAGTGAATGCTGTTTAAAGAAGCTCAAGGCAGCGATGTGGGCTGATCACAAAGACAGGAAAGTCGTACGCCCAGCTGATAGAATCTGCATAAACATTTACAGTGGGACCCAGCTGTTGAAATGCAGGCACTGACTGCCATTCAAGACGCTCACGGGTGTTCAAAGCACCTTCAGGATTAAAAAGGTGGAAAACCTTTCTCATGTCCTCTTGACAACACTGGAGTTTCTTCTTTTGCTTCTATCTAATGGATGCTCAGAGGAATCTTGCCTCATCTTTCTTCAAGATTACCTCACTTTTCTGGCACCCACTCAGAAACTGCCGAATTTCTTACGCATCCAAACCAGAGGTGGAAATGGGATATTAAGTTTACATAAGTATCATGCCTGGATTTTAAATCAGCCCACAACAAGAAGAAATCTAGATGGATTTTATACTCCTTTCAAATTTGGAGGCAAAGCAAAAGGTAAGGATACAAAAATTCTGGTCATGTGGTTCAGAAGATATGGACTGAAGATTTATAGAATCACAGAATCACTGAGGTTGGAAAACCCCCCAAGGTCATCGAGGCCAAGCTGTGCCCGATCCCCACCTTGTCACCCAGCCCAGAGCACTGAGTGCCACATCCAAGCGTCACTTGAACACCCCCAGGTGTTCTCCAAACCTCCCTGGGCAGCCCCATCCAAGGCCTGAGCACCCTTTCTGCGGAGAAATTCCTCCTGATGTCCAACCTAAACCTCCCCTGGTGCTAGTTTCAGGCTATCTCCTCTTGTCCTGTCACTGATTGCCTGGGAGAAGGAGGCAACCACCTCCTTTCAGGGGGTTGTAGAGAGTGGTAAGGTCACTTCTGAATCTCCTCTTCTCTAGGTTAAATGAATTTGAAAGTTTAAGATCCAGGGCAAAAGCTGATGGTTCTTCGGAAAACCAGCAATTTTTCACAAAATAACAACTAAATCTCTTCAAACGGCCATAAACTAAAACACAGGAAGTTTCACCTCAGCATGAGGAAAAACTTTTTTATGTTGAGGCTGACAAAACCCTGGAACAGCTGCCCAGGGAGGGCATGGATTCTCCTTTTCTTGATCCATTCCAAACCCACCTGGATGCATTCCCGAGTGACCTGCTCTGGGTCACCCTGCCCTGGCAGGGGATTTGGACTGGGTGATGTCTAGAGGTCCCTTCCAAACCTAACAACTCTGTGATTTTGTGAGGATATATACCAGGCATTTCAAAAGCCACCGACCCTTTCTCCTCATATTAAAAGTTCAAATGGCCTCTTCCACATCACAATGAAAATGTGCTTGTCCATGCACCTACACATAAAAAATGTGCATATTTACATTTATATGGACACAAATTCATCTCTCTCTCTACTCACAGATTTCTTTTTTCTTCTTCCCTGGCTGAGATTTGGGGAAGCTGCTGCTCTGCTGTACAGCAGTGCACCAGGAACAGCCCTGTGCCAGCCCTGCAGTATTTCCCTGGTGTAACCCAACCCCTCCCAAGGTGGGAGCAGAGAGGGCTATCAACTCCCTTTGATTAACAGGGTGGGTATGCCTGATGTTCACTTACCAGAATAGGGAAGATAACTTTGTAGACCACATTAATGGGGATCTACCTCCCTTGCTCATTGATGACATTGAGCCTAACCATGTGGGGTTTTAGGAGCAGAGTAATTCCATCATCTGCCTTTGATTACATCATAAATTGACACCTTGCCAAGTTATAAAAACATGGTTTTAGTCTGTGGGGGCCAGGGCACTTCAGATGATGCCCTCTCTCATTTGCTGGGTCTTGTGCCACAGCAGAGCTATAGATCACATCTGTAATCCTGTGGAGTTCATTATCTCCTAATGCTATTTGCTTTTTTAGATCATTAGAATGAAACTTGACCTGACCTGTGAACTATGAAATTGATTGTTGCCTTTAAATGGTCAACAGCCCATTTTCTAATCGATATACCAAATAATTTTATACATATTTAAATTATATATAACTTTAATGCTCGTTAAATTTATCTGCCACTTTCCTTCTATAGTTTATTTTGCATGCATCTGAAACATGGATGATGCTTTTACTACTTGGTGGTACCATTTAGAAAAAAAAGAGGAAGAAGGAGGATGACACAAATAAACCCTGGCCTGGAACAAAAAGCTGAGGCACTGAACATGAGTGCAATTCTGCTCTGAAGGCTTTTAAAACATATCCTAGTTTGGGCTGTGGTTTCAGATTAATCCATTCCATGATGACTGGGAAAAAAAAGGAAAAAAAGAACTCAAACCAGAACAGAGTTTTGCTGTAATCATTCAAGTTTGAATAGAGTTTGTGGCTTCTGTTCCCTGTCTGCTGCTTTGCACAATGAAAAAAAATAAGACTTGAAGTAAAATGTTGAGGTATGCTCAGGACAGACCTGGATTCAATGAGAAGAGAAGTTTCTGAGATCAGTGAGGTTATTTCTGGTCCTGGGGAAACTCTGTTTAATGGTTTGGGTCTGCTGGGGCTTTGCACAAATTTATAAAGGGATGGGAAATACCATCCCTGGCCACCTTACAGAGCAGTTAATTTTTAAGTAGATATAATAACCTTGCTTATGCTCTGACGATTTTAGGAAGTTCTCCTCTGGGCATCCTTTTGCATCCTGCCTTTGCTATATCTTCCAAAGTAACTTGGTGTCTTCATGCGCAGACTTCTGTGGAGCCGCATTAACAGCCTTGTTGCTCTGCCTTTTCAGCCACTCAGTGAAACAGAGTTTGCTTGTTTGCAAATTCAGAAAAGAGGGGGGAAAAAAGGGGTGTCCTACCCCAAAATGCTACATCTTTCGACCCAGCCTATCCAGTTCTTTCAGCATCTCTGCATCTCTAGAAAATACACCCCACTATTCCAAAGATTCCAGTTTGGGAAAGAAGCAAACTCAAATGCCCACAGCCTCAAGTTTCTTCTCTTATCCATGTGGGAGAGAGAAATGAAAGAGTAAAATCCATGAAGTCTGTTTATTCCGTGGGAGATGACATCCAACAGCATCAACACAGCACTAAGAGTCACAGAACAGTCACAGAATCAGGAGGAGTGTTGTGATCGGTGCAGTTACTCAAGGGTTTAAAACTCTTGGTGTCATGATTGTGGTCTTGTCATCACCTTCACTTTTTCCAGTCAACAAAACAAAATAGTGTATTTGTCCCTCTTGAGGGCCTCTATGGATGAAGTAATTAACTTCTGCAGCTCATGTAAAGAGGAAAAACAGTACATTCTACTGCAAATGACAATTAATGATGCATAAAATGGTCTTCAGAGGAAGGTTCATTCTCTGCCACCCAACCAGCCAATGCCTCATGTAAGGTGTGAGGTTTTCTGTAGTGCTCAAGTAGACTTTTAAAAATATTCGGGCAAAAGGGGAAACTACCTCATGTATTCCCCAAATCACAGTCTTAGTCAGGCAATCACAGTGTGTTTTCATGCAAATGAGTTGTTGAAGGAAAAAGTGGGGAAAATACCTCGCTCTACTCCCCAGCCTGCACCCTCTGGGCTTGCAGAAGGAGAGGGTTTGTGACTTTTCCACTGAGGATCTAGCCAACACCACTGCCCACAACAGAATCTCTGTGTTCCCAGTCACCCTCAAGACATCTCCTAGCCTTTCCCTGCCCTCTTGACAAGTCTGAGAAAACAATAAAAAAATAACAAACAAAATTAGAAATCAGCATAGAGCCATCAAAGAGAAGAAACCTCCAAACCATTTGGAATGGCTTCCCTGCTAGTAAGGCAAGACTTAATCTTCTAGATGTTCTTGCTTTCAAGAGTAAAGAGGCATTCGGCGCTTATCTAAAATTAAAATGGTGAACAGTGAAAGCCCTTGCAGGTACAGGGATCTTATCTGCATAGGTCTCTGCTTTGTTTCTGCTATCAGCCCCTGCTTGGCACTGAGCAGGGACTGCCTGGGGGGGGCAGTGGGGCGAAGCAGGAGCTTTTGCTGTGATCCTGTACCTGCCACTTCTGCATCCAGCAAATGGCACCTTTTAATACGTGGTCATTTTTATTTATATTCCAGTTTTATCAAAGCAATGGGGTGTGCAATAGGCTGGTAAATAATTAATTTATTTCCCAAAGTCGCCCTGTGGAAGAGATGACAAGCCGTGCCATTTACACTTTTATGAAATGCCAGATAAAGTGAAGACGTCAGTGAGGGGGGCAAGTCGCTGGGAAGAAAGTGAATTAGAGAATATCTTTCCTTCAGTAAGACAAATTTGTGTGGGGTAACCATGCTTTGCTGGGGAAGCCAATTGGAAAAGAGTGATAGAGGCCCAGCTACTGAAGTTCATCAAAGTCATCTCTTTCAGGTAAGCTCATTTTTCACCAGCCAAGGGGATATTTACCTGGAGTACACCTGTAAGGTACAGCCGACAGATTGAATGGTACAGTGCTTTATTATATTTCACACCCTGATGATTCAATATGATAGGAAAAGAGGGAGAGAAAAACGGAGAGCTACAAAGAAAAAAATACCATGTCTTCTCTTCGGAGTGCGTTTGTCGCGCTGTTTGGCTGCGGCGCTTAGGCAAACCAAAGGGAAGTGAGCAGTGTTCTGCAGTGCATTATGGTTCTGTGACAGTGTTTAGCTCAAAATAACCTGTTTTTCCTTCTCCTTTCCTTTTTGCAAATGTCGTCCTAGATTTCTGCAGTGAGGCAGCACTACATTATATGTATGTCATTAAGTACGCCCACCCAGCCAGCCAGCAAGAGCTGATTCTTCCTGCTGGCTCCCCTGTGAGTTCTATACTCCTGCTGGGGGAGCACAGATGCTTTCAGCCGGGCAAAGAGCTGAAATTCCTCTGAATTTGCCTTACACCTACCTCTTGTCAAAGTGCGCACACTGCTTGCAGGCCACCTCCCAAGGTCATTCCATTGGAGGGTCATCGCTTTGCTCTGCTGAAGACAGTCAGATCTATCAAGGTTCTAGTGAGGGACTGAACTCAACTTCTACAAGATCAAGAAACAGCATCATTTCACCTGAGTTTGCAAATCTGGCTGTTGCAGTCTCCAAGTGACCAAACATAGCTGCGCCCTGGAAAATAAGGCTATTAGTCGGTGGTTCCAGGACCCTGGTGAGGGTCATGGGGATTTGGAGATGGGAAGTTTGCTGTTTGTGCCCACTGCTTCCACTCAAAAAGAAAATGGATGTTTCTGTCAGCTTCTGAAAGAATGTGGCCACAGTCTTTTTTGTTTGGAGTGGAACATTTAGATTTGATGTACAATTTCTTGTATATCTCTGCTTCACAACAGTCAAACATATTTGCTTCATGGAAAAGGAGTTTATCACAGAAAGTCTGGCTCAGAGGCCAAAGTATGACAGATAATGCCACCACCATTTTGCTATGAGATGTCAAAGTTTAGCTGAATGAAGTCTTGTAGAGAAATTTGTAGTCCTTACAGAAATTATGGTTGTCAGAGACAACCTTTTGGTGTCTGATAATACCTTCATCAGTAAGTCGGAGATTTAAGGTGTCTGAGCACCTGAATATGGTCTGGGGGCAATGGTGTGTCAGGAATGATGTGTCATGGAGATCCTTGAGAAAAAGAGGTTTGAGTTTTATTTATGTATTTATTTATTTATTCTTCTGGCACAACTGAAACCCCTGACATTTCTCCCAGGATCATATTTCAGTCTTGGGGTCACAGCCAAAGGTTGCATCAGGCAACCATTTGGCTAGCAGGGTCATACGCTGGAAAGGATAAGATCTGGGCATGCTGGTCAGTCTCCTGCAAGGTGCCATGGGGCCGTGGGTTTGGCAAGAGCTACAGGCTACCTGGCTGAACCCATACAAATAGTGATGCCTCATTTTAGTCCAGACCGACACTGAAAGCCACTTGTGCTGAACTCTGGAACTCTGCTGCCTGAGACAGGGATTCTGGTGGGCAGCAGATACCAGCAGGGCAGAAGGACAATGATGGAAAGGGGACATCCTGTCTGCTCTTGCTGGCAGCACTGAAAACATCTGAAAGCTGTGCAGTTGTGCCAGGACTTCCCCTCCAGCTGGGGAAATAAATGAAAATGCACATTTAAGCATATAAATGTCCAGATCTGAAGGACTCTTACTCTAGACTCTAAGCGTCTCCAGATTCCGGATGTATTAAAGGGCATTTGGGATTGTCTAGGGAATATCTTTCTACACTAGATTTCTGCTGATATTGTTTGTCCTTATAAAGGAGGTGGTTTCTCCTAAGCTCTAAGGTACACCTATTTCTGTTTCTTTCAGGAAAAAGAATCCTTCAATAAATTAGCATGCCTTTAAAATGATAATATGGTCTATAAAAATTATTGTGATTCATATCAGAACACATAATGATTTAACTAATCAGTCATTAATTAAACAGGTTTTTACCTGCGGGGGCTGCAAGAGTTTAATAATTTAAGCTGACTAAATGTTAGTACTACCCGGGCATAATTAGAGCTGTGGGGAAAGTTTCACAAATACAGCAAAGCTGGCTACATTTCATGCTATTTACTGAGAGCAGGCAGCAATCTGCCAGCAGAGCAGACTCTTCAATTCTAAATGAGCATGCTGCCATGACAGAATGACCAGGAGGGACCTGGACTAAGGATGTTGGTCAACATAAATAATAAAAGAATCCCCATTTCTACAACAGCTTAAATAGAATCATAGAATCACAGAATGGTTTGGGTCGGAAAGGACCTTAAAAACCATGTAGTCTAACCCCCTGCCAAGGGCAGGAACACTAGATCAGGGTGCTCCAAACCCCGTCCAACTGGCCTTGGACACTTCCAGGGGTGGGGCAGCCACAGCTTCTCTCGGCATCCTGCACCAGGGCCTCACCACCCTCACAGGGAAGAACTTCTTCCCGATATCCCATCTAACCCTCCCCTCTGTCAATTTAAAGCCATTCTCCTTTGTCCTATCTCATATTCCTGGTACATATGATCACCCTCATGTCCTATCTCATATTCCTGGTACATATGATCACCCTCATTGCAGAAGCTGTTGCAGAACTGACCCCTCTGTTATGAGTTTACGTGTCCAGCACATCCTTGTGAAAGTCTTAGAACATCAGGGCTCAGTGGAACAGCTTCTATTAACAGAATTGTGTTGCTTCATCTTGCAGGAATGGAGATAAGCTTCAGGAGTCTGGACCCTTCCCTCTGGGACTTTGATGGACACATTTTTTTCCACCTCCAAGTCCCAATTTACATGCCAATAAACTGTAGCCTTTTCCTGTTTTGAGA
The DNA here is from genome assembly GCA_013397725.1 of Rhagologus leucostigma. Taxonomy (NCBI): domain Eukaryota; kingdom Metazoa; phylum Chordata; class Aves; order Passeriformes; genus Rhagologus; species Rhagologus leucostigma. The sequence continues at coordinate 428,500 of VZTD01003093.1, forward strand.
TGCCTGAGTGTTGCATTTGTGCTCCAAAAATGCTTTGTTAGTGCCAAGTATTATCATATTAATTACAGCCCACAACTTTGCCCTCGAGCAGTAGGAGCCTGTAGTGGTCCAGTGAAGAAGACAACACCTGGAGGAGGCCACAGGTTCACACACACAGGCCTAAAATTTCTGAATCCAGATTCTGTGTGGTTGGGAAGAGCAAGGATGTGATGCCCGTGTATTTAATATTCAGCACTTAGAAGAGAAATTCCTTGGTCAAAGCAACATCGTAGAGGAGGAATTCTTTGTTCTATGAAAGGTTAATGTACCTGGGTAGCAGCCGAGAGCGTTTGCATGCAGAGAGATCATTAATCCATGCAGTAATAATTTGTGAAATAAAAATCAATCTTGGAAAGAAGGCAAAGCCTCTAGTTCCAAGGTAATGGACTGCCTTTTGCACTGCATCTCGTTAAGCAAGACCCAAATACATAATGGGCTCAATTTCCATGCAAGGCTTCTCTGCAACCCAGAAAAACTAATAGCAATTCTAAACAAACCCTGCTGCCTTTCAGGCCCTGCAATTGCAGCTCAATTAACACGGCAGTCCCTGCCATGGCAGGATAGTTTTAAATGGCCAAAGCTGCGATATTTATTCCAGGTAAGAGGAGAGCTCCTGGGCTGACGGACCAGTCCTGCAGACATGCCCGGCAACAACAGCTCTCAGTGAGATCATCAGATGAACAGGGTTAGACCCTCTCTGAAGGAGCTTTAGAGGGGCACAGCAGCATCTGAGATCCTCTCCACTTGGAAGGAGAAAGGGAATGCACAGAGGGCTGGAAGATGTCCCATGGACATGTTCCCACCGCCACAGAAAACCTCACCCACGCCTCTTCTGCTCCTGTTCACACAAGAGGGAAACCATCTGGGGTCGAACACAACACCCAAAGAGCACTTCCCTCAGGCAAGGCTTGGTCGAAAGGCTGCCAAAATCTCTTGTGTATCCCTATAGGTAAATAAAACAAGATGACAGGCAACTGGAAAGGAAAAGCGGGCTTACCTATGGAGCAGAGAAATCTTTAAAATAATATGTTTCTTTGAAGAACAGCCCACAAGCTCCTCTGCAGAGAAGTAATGGGGTCAGATTCATTGCTCAGTTCAACACGAAATGAAATACCTTTTTGCTTTCAACCTGCTCGCATGAGTTAAGGTGATAACAAAGCTTCTGTGCTGTAGGCATCTGATTTCTGCCAGGATCCCAGAAAGAAAAACCATGCTTTATCACTTGCTCCTTAGGTTGAAATCTGTCCCTTTCACCCTTTCCCTGCCTCCCAAGTGCTTTAATTTGAATTTTCTGCTTGGGCTGGACAGATTTCGTAGAGACTGTCACCAGCAAGGTGGGTGGCATCTGCAGGTGATTCCAGGGAGAGGGAAGACAGGCAGGCTCACTGCCAGGCTGCAGCCCAGCCCCGAGTGTGGAGGTGTCACTCTGTAATACTGACAAAGTACAAAATCCAGTCCCAATAATCCTCTTAAGTCAGACAAGAAAATAACCGGTGTGATTGATAACCCAAAGACAATCAAAGTGTTAAGGATTTAGGGAAGGTACCATACATACAGAATATTTCCAGGAAGAGCTACACAGCTTAAAGGACTGTTTTATTTGGATTTTTTTGTCCATTTGATATACTAAAAGAGGGGAAAAATAACAATCATAACTTGAAAATGCACTGAAATCAGAGACAAGTTTACCATTGGCTTGGATTGATTTTCAATCAGCTTTTAAGGAGCATAACAGAAATATCAATTAACAACAAAATAATCATTACAAGTAAACAAAGATGATAAAGAATAAATTAGAAAAACACTGTAAATCAATATCATTCAAAGAGAGAAAATCAGTTGAGTTCAGTATGAGGAACAAGAAATTCAGCAAAATTAGTGCAAAAAACTGTTGGCTTGGGGTTTTTCCACTACGCTTCAGGTAGTGGAAACCCCAAACTGTGGATCTATGTCCTCAATGGGCTCGAGTGCCACGAGTTTGTCAGCTCCACATTTGTGCCGTGCAAAGTGTGATTCCCTCATGGTTTTGTTCGCACAGCAACCTGAGAGACTGGATATCTGATTCCCACTTTAATTAATGGGAAATGAACATCCCAGACTCCTCTCTCAGGTGTGGAGGTGATGTTTTCAGATGTGCAAGGTGCTTCAAAGCAAAGAATGTTACAGAGGCAGATATTCATCCATGCCTACTGCTGTAGAAATCTAAAATATCTGGAACACTGGTGGAAATATCACATTATCACATGTGATACTCCTGGCAGATGTGTTGCAGCAGAGCAACACCAGGCTTTCAGTTTTACCAAGAAGAATTTTTTCTTCCCAGAGTTCAGTAGAATTAGGTTAACAACATTTTGATGACCCAAATATTTTCCAAAAAATTTGAAAATAAAATATCCTTCCATTTTTACTTTTTCAGCCATTCCAGCTGTCCTGTGGGATTCCTTCCATGGCCAGATTTGGCTCAGATACAAGTAGTTCAGGGAAAAACCAACCAATCGAACAAACAAAAAAAAAGGGCAAAAAATGTGTGAAACCAGCATATAACCCCATCAAACAGTAAAACCACCTCCAGATACCATCTGAAGAAGTGATACAAGTTCTATCTTGAAGCTTTCGAACTCAGTTGAGCCCTGATTGGAGATGGTTTGCATCACATTGCTTCCTTCAACCACGACTGTCCAGTTTTAATGTTTTGCTGTGACTGCTCTGTGATTCGACCAAAGTGAGAGCAGAAAAGCATCCCACCAGAAAAGTCAGGTTTACAGAGTCGACTGCCTTATCTTACAGGACAAGATGGTCCCCACTTCCCAGCTGACTTTCCAAGTCATTCTTGAAAGATGAGAAAATCTTCTGATAAGTGAATAACCTTGTCGTTTAGTCAGGTGGCAGCTCAAGGGCATCCCAAACCACTGCTGGGATAAAAAGCGGCATTTTCCCCTTCCTGCTACATAGCAGAATAACTTTGGTAGCAAGGAAAAGGGGAGAGCTGGCCCTTTTAATGTTACACACTTGGTTCTGCATCTCAGCATCAGGTCACTTGCCAGATCTGGGAATATTTTTCCCGAGAAAGGATAGACTGCTAGTGTTTTTTTCACCTCGGCTGCATTTCTTTCACAGGACACAGCCCAGTTCTCTTGCAGAAATTACCAACCTCAAGAAGCTCCTGGGTTTGGAGAGGCTGCACAGCCTTTGGCCCTGGGCAGTGCTCCCAGAAATGTCCCTGCCTGAGGGAGCATGAGAACTCCAGGATGGCAGGCACGGGCAAATCTCTCTGTTGTATATATATATCTATATATATCTATATATCTATATATCTATATATATCTATCTATATATTTATTTATACCTGTGTCTATATGTATGTATGTATATATATATATAAAACCAGGCTTTTTTAACGTAGCTACTGCACCCGTAATTCTTCACACTAATCCCATCCCTGGCACAAATCTTCTGTCTCAATCTTCCTATTTTTCCCCTGTCCACGTTCTGACATACATTAAATTCTCAGTGTGCCCAAAGCTTACCAATACGGCACACTGCTTTATCCAGTGGCGTCAGTCCATCAATAAAGCTCAGCTGTTGAGTTTGTCTGCTCTCCTGCATTTTCGGATTACCGTAAATTATGTGGATGCTGGAGCCATGTGTCAGCGCCAGGGCCTGAGGTCTGTGTCGGATTCCCTGTGCTCCAGCAACATCAGGGATAAGGCAGGAGAGAGGCTTTCCCATCATTTCCAGGGATGTACAAAGCCACCACTGGTGAGAAAATAAAAAGTAGTCTCTGCTAAAACTCAGCCTGGCTGGGAGGGGATAAGAACGTGAACGGCGTCTTTCTCCTTGGCTGTGACTTTCTACTCATCTTCTCTCTTTTCTCCCTCCAGAATGAATGCACAATTAAAACACAATCAATCTCTGTGACAATTCCAAAGTGTGCAGTCAGTGTACCAGCTTCTTTCGTAGCCTTGGCGAGAGCCCAGATTTCTTGGAAAAAAAATAAGCTCTTGACTTTCCCCTCGGAGAAACTCAAGATTAAAGGTTGTCAAGTGGGGACAAATCAAGCGTCAAATTTGTTGTCAACAAATTAATGCGCTGAAGAGACTTCTCAGAGTGACTCTTTTCAGGTTTAGTAGTAAGTGGGGATGGTTAATTCTAATGGTAGCCAGTGATTTGCATTCAATAGCTCTGTGTAATGTGGGAAAATAGAGGGTTTTTTTAATAGAAGTGACTTGTTACACCTTCCTTTATCAAAAAATAAGGGGAGTGAGAGGTGAGAAACCTATTAGATGAAAAGCCTCTTGCTTGTGCTAAGAGGAAAAAAAAAAGAGGTGTTCCCAGTTTATAGTTTATTTTATTTGTCATCTCAACAGAGACAGGAAGAAAAATATCAATATTTAAGACTACCTCTAGCAATTGTGTGTTTTGTTTTTCTATTTATACACCCTCAAGGTGCATAGAGGGTTATAGCAATGCCTTAGGTCACACTCATAATAACGGGAACCTCGCTTTTATTTTTTTTTCCCCATCTCTCTTTAAAACAACTCTATTAGTACCACGCAAGCTACCTTAAGCAGCATCTGACATATACAAACTGTTGCCTGTAGGTTGCCTGTTTGTTTGATTTTCTGCAGTGTGAAGGTTGAGTTGAGTCATTTTGCACCCAATTACTTTGCAGTAAATTTGTCGGATGATTCTTGTCGTGCCGTATTGATCCAACGTGTCACCTTGAACTTGTTTATTGACACATCAAATTCCAAAGGCAGCCCTGTTCAATTTACCACTTCCCAATTATGGCATTTATATGATGTCACTGAAGCTTCTTGTCACGTTCAGATGAGGCCATTTTCCCTCCTCCACCACCAATCACCTGAGCAGCGGTTGCCATTTTTCTCTGACCTTTCCCGAGACAGATGGTGGTTCATAAAATACATCATTAGCACACATGTCATTTTATCTTGCCTGGATTTTTTAAGTGAAAGGTGCTTTGTTCAACAAAAGACTTTTCAATTTTGTCCTCGGTGACGGTGCTGCTAAATAGGATTTTTATCCTGACACTGGAGAAGGGGGTACACACCCAGTGGGTTCACCAGAGGATTCGCAACATGACACCAGGAGAGCTTCATCCTTGGCCCGACAGAGCCCGGCATCCCCAGATGGTCATGGGAGCTGCATTCATCCCAACATGCCAGGACCCAGCCTGCTGCTCTGACACACAAAAAACAGGTGGGGGAAATGGGATGTTGATGTGATGTTTGCCACGATGCTTCACCAATGGTCAGAGATGAGCACACAGAAGCAACAGCTACTTCCTTGGCAAATTCTTTCAGGATTTGTGAGTTTATGATGCCAAAGATGCTGAAAATAGCCTCCTTTTTCACCCTGAGGTGTTCTGCTTCCTTTAGAACTGTCCATTCAGCCTCTTGATAACTCAGGAGCTGGGCAGGAAGACCGTTTGAAAGTATTGCTTTCTCTTAGCTCATGAAAATATTTGATGCCAATAGATAGATGTATTATCTGGATATCTTTGTGCCTTTGAACTGACTCAGCAACACACTTGAACCTCAATGTTTACTGCGGCTTCAGTCCCACTACTTGAGTTTGAGATGTCTGTGTCATTTCTAAGAGGAGGTCTGTCCTCTCACACTGAAGAAACTGATGTAACCCAGAAGACAACCTGGGCCAAGATAGGTTTTTGTTGTTTGAGGCTCCCTAGGACTGAGGTCAATGTTAAAGACAAACAGAAGAGACATGCACTCTTCCAGCACATGATTTATTACTTGCCAAAACGTGCCTGAGAAAAAAGCCAGGGAAGGGGGGAGAAAAGCTACCACAGCAGCAGAAAATATTATCTTCTTGGCAGTTCCTCACTTATGATGCCAGTGGTGCTTTAAAGTAGCTGGAACAAAAACATTTCCGAATCCAATTTCATTAAATATAATTTCTTCTTCTTACTTGACGCTCACTGTTTTACTTCCCCATTTCCCTGACAGAGGACGTGATCATTTCTGCATCACTAGAACTTAGAAAAGAGCAAACAGCATCCCTCTAAATTCCTGAACGCCCCAGCTCCTCTCACTATGCTCTCACATTACAAGTTCAAATGGCTGCTGTTGTTTCATCCCAACGCAGCGACACTGTGATGGTGTGGCATGGGAGACAGGAGCTGCCTACATGGGGAAGAGAATAAAGCCAGCAAATGCTCTCAGGTGGAGACCTCGAATGTCAGGTGTCAGTCAGGAGCCAGCTCCTGATTTATAAACCCCAAAGGAAGGGTTATGGGTGGATGATGGGCACCTCCTTGCACTTGTTCAAGCAAAGCATTGGTGGTGTCAGATGCTGCCAGGTGGTGAGACAGTGAGACAGTTTCTTTCCTATGTGTCCTTGGCACCTCTCGCATTTTGTTCCCATCTTGGAGCTGTTGCCCGAGCCTGAGTTACTGCTTTTGTAAGAAGCATATGTTGTTAAGCTCCTTTAAAGACTGGGACTCTTCCTGCTGCAAAGATTTTACCTGTGTCACTCTGTCAACTTTATCCATATCATGCACAGCTCTCAGCATCTTCTGCTTTTCTGTTGTTGGGTAAGTCACAGTCAGGTTATCAGCACAAGTCTCCTTTTCCAAAAGGAATCTTTGTATCATAAGATCCTAAAAATAACTCCACTTCCTAGCCCTGAAAAGATTCGAAGTCTTTACGTCCACTGGGCACACTTTACCAAAAATTTGCCATACACACCCTCAGGTGTTATGGCAGCAGGGGCTGTGGCACAGGCAGAGGCTTGCACATGGTTTGCCTTCTGACTTGGAACAATCACTGTCTTCTCTACCAGGGGCTTTGCAGATATTCCTCTGCACGCAGGAGGCAAAAGCCAAAGTGGGTAATATCCCAATTTCTGAAGCAGGGATTGAAGAAAAAGAGAGGCCATTCTTTGGACATCAGGTCGAGGAAGGTCCTCTGAACCTAAAGCAAAACCTCCCAACAGAAAACCAGGAACATGAAGCCAGGGCCATTTTCAAGCACAGCATCAAGTTCTGGCCTGCCCTGCTGCTCTGATAATTACTGGTGGTTCATCAGGTCACCCCTGAAACCTTTGAGACCTGTGCATACACAATCTACATCTTGCCCGCCAGAGTGGTTTTGGCAATCTTGATGACCTCCTCTAAAATTTCAAATGAAGAAGGCCCTCGGCAAATCACAGCATCACAGAATAGCCTGAGCTGGAAGGGACCCACAAGCATCATCCAGTTCAACTCCCGACCCTGCACAGACACCCCAACAGTCCCACCCTGTGCCTGAGAGTGTTGTCCAAGTGCTCCTGGAGCTCTGACAGCCACGGGGCCATGCCCATTCCCTGGGGAGCCTGGGCAGTGCCCACCATCCTCTGGGGGAAGAATCTTTCCTTGATATACAACCTAAACATCACCATGATGTTCTCTCAGGGTCTGTCACTGGTCACCAGAGACAATAGATCAGTCCCAGTCCCTTCCCCTTGCGAGGAAGCAAAGTTTGGGACTTACTTGGTTTTGGCTGGAATGACACGTCTTTGTTTGCACCACTGCAGTTCTCTGCACACGCTCACAAATAAAATGGGATGGAGAACAAACGCTCTGGTAGATACTGGATTTATGACATGCCAAGTTTAAATAGCACCCATAAGGCTTAAACCAGCAGCAATGGGGAATCCATTTTTCAACTGCAGCAAGCACACAAGATCTCTCTCTTCTCACTGGGTAAGCTGATGCTGGGTACCAATTTCCCGAACTCCTCATGCCAGGAAATCGTGTCTCCACCTCCTCACGTGTGACTTAGGGTTCTTTTGTGGGTTCTTTCTAAAGTCCAAAAAGGTACTAAAATAGCAACCACGCTACTTAAGGGTATCAGGTGACTAGAGACAGCCCTTAGATACCAATTAACCTCTGTGCCAGTTTCAGTCTGGTGTGCACACTCTCATCATGACGGCAACTGTTGAATAATTAATCCCTTAGACTAAACAAACCATTGCCGGGCTGCACTCAGCTTCCTCTTCTGCTCCTTTATGCACTGATGTCTAATTTTTTTTCTAATTGATTGTCACCCCCTTTTGAAGGGAGGGTTTTTTTTTCCTTTTTGTGGGTATGATTATATTCTTATCCTTCGTTACTTGAACAGTCGATCAGGGGGTTGTAGTAGCCAGTATAATGGGAAGAAGTAGAAAGAATAATAAAAAAAGGAAGAAAAGTAAAATTGAATAAGAAAGGGAAAATAATAAAGGAAGAGAAAGTGAAATTAAGGGGAGGAGAGGGACAGAAAAGAAGAGGAAGGAAGGGAGGAAGGAAGGGAGGAAGGGAGGAAGGGAGGAAGGGAGGAAGGAAGGAAGGAAGGAAGCAAGGAAGGAAGGAAGGAAGGAAGGAAGGAAGGAAGGAAGGAAGGAAGGAATCTCTTCACTCTATCAGAACAAGAATCTTATTCTGACAACTAGTTGAATAATGTATTTTGGTTACAATGGTGATTTGGTCTGCTATAGTATTTTACGCAAAACTCTAAAAATTAAAAATTACCTCCGGGGACTAATTTTTTATTTTATTTTTGCAAATATTAGATAGCCCATTTACATCTTATTGAACATATTGTCACTCTAAACTGGCAGCTCGTTTGTTATTCTCAGAGCATTCTAAAGATACAGAAATAATACTACAGAGAATACAAATGGGTACACGTTTCACAAACCCGTTCCAGGATATAAATTTGTAGTCAGGGAAGAATTTACTGATACATCATTGTTTTGTTTTCAAGTCAAAGAAATATATTCTTACACTTCATGCGTAAAATTGTATGCACTGCTCTACTGCAAACACATCAATTAATAATAGAGGGCCAGATTTTGTGGTTCTTTAAGCTTTTTCAGGTTAAATTCTCATAGGCAATCAAGAACTGCTTAAAAATGTTGAAATATATTTATCTTTAGGAGTTGTTTGATTTCATGTTGTTAGTTAAGCACCACCTATGAGTTCACAGTGCCTCATGAAACGTTCTGAGCAGAAATGGTGGGAGGTCTGAACCATAAAGCATCAAAGCCTAGTGTGGCAAGGACATTCTTTAATCTTTCATTTTGAGAGTACCTTCTCTAAGCAGTGTCAGTTGCCTGTCAAAGCTCACAGGAGCACCAAAGATGCTGTCTCAGCTCGGTGCTATTCAACCATTTCTTTCATGCTTTGGAAAAGCCACACGAGCACCTCATGTTTCTGAGTGACACAACACCTCTGGGAAGGGACAAAGACATAGTCAAGGATTTAAAAAGCACACTGGGAATTGTAACCCTTGGACAGTCAGCTCCAGTGTCTGCCAAAGCTGGACTGTGGTAGGAGGTTTGCCCCAACCAGGAGTCTGGGGATTGGGTCCCATGTACTTACTTTTCATTATTCTTAAAATCAATAAGTAGATACTGACTACTCTTAAAGTGAATATCAAGATTAATTGACCCAAGTGGTAAGTATTGATCCAGGAATGGCCAATCGATTGTCAAGGGATGATAAATCTTGAATTTTATAGGAACACGAAGCCACAGGCAGGAGCAACCCCAGGTTCACAGCGGTGGATGAACACACAGGGATATCCTGGGCCGGGATGCACTGCCAGCACCAAGCTTTGCAAAGTGGAAGTGCACAAACCCTCCCTTTCTTTCCCCAGAGGAATTCTGGGGGAAGTTTGTCGCATATGCCAGGCAAAAATCAGAGTCTCTTTATTGCAGAGTGCAGCAGAAGAGGTGTCCAGGTTGAGTCTTCCTCTGGTGTGGACTGACATGGAGAAAAATACTGGGGGATCTGTCGGGATAGAAACCTCCAGAAAGGCATCTGATTTCTTTGGGCACTAGAGCTTTTTTAACCAGCACTTCAAAGAGACCTAAGAGGAAAAACTGCTCTTCACCCGGGATTGAACACCAGCTTCTGTGGGACAGAAGTCAGACAATATAGATGAACTTTAAATAAAATAACAGATGTAACATTGACAGGTAATGTGATCTATGAATAACGTTTCATACAATGGTATTACTGACTTCTGAGAGTTGCAAAAACCAGGTATTTATTGGTGCGTTGTCCATTTATTTTTGGCCAAGCACCACTCAGAAGATCTGGAGTTTACGGGGTTTTTTTGTTATGAACTTCAGAATGCACTTTTTTAAAACCAAAGCTAGTAGCAAATGGTTATAATTATGTTACACCAGAAGAGGTTTTTAAATTGAAAGGGAGTTATGCAGTGCTGTAAAACCACAGCCCAGGACAGTGAATGTCTATCCAGACTCTCTTCTCCAGCAAGGTTACAACACAAAGAGCAGAAAGATGCAGGGACAGGCTATGACCTTCAAGATAATCTCTCCCCTGCCTGCCCTGATCACCACAAAACCCAAAAGTTCCCAACACCTGGGGCTTCAGGCACTGCCTTCAGGAGATCTCCTAACTGTCTAGAGCAAATGCCCTTAAAAGGTTTCCTCCTTTTTCCCCCCAGCAGCATTTCTGTGCCTCTTTAGCCACATTCCCCTTCCCATTACAGCGGTGCTACCCCTCGCGCGTATCTGCATCCGTAACGCTTCTTCAAAGATGGAACCACCTGGGAGCTGCCAAACAGCATCTAGACCTCTGGGATGTGAAATATTTGTATTTTAATTGCATTCTTTGTTCTTATTTCTAATAAAGGATGATATTATGAGGCCTGAGGGCCATATTCCTCTTTCTAGGGATTGTTGCTGTGCGATGATAAGGAAAATGCTACGTGATGTGGAATATGCATTCAACAAAAATGTCCTTCAGTGTGAGGAAATATTCTGTCTGCCTTCATAACCTCAGATGGAGGGGAATACAGCTGAGAGCTCTTCCCTTAAGCACTGCTTCTTACTCTCCATTTACTCTTCAGTCTTATTTTCTATAGACTGCCATGAATGACACTTGGAGGCAAGAAAGAGAAGGGAATTTTCAAAAAAAAGTGTACAGGAGGCATGGGTACAAAACCAATTATTTATTAATAGGTTTTGTCCACACACCTCCTGTGCATCATTTGGAACATTTACCCTGCAGGCAGTAAGGAGCAATCAGGTGAGAAATTTGGGTTTGCATCTTGCCAGACGGGCTTAACAACTTCGTGCTGAACTTCAGCTCCCCATCTCCATCCTTGCAACACAAGAGTGTGTTTAATCTAGGCAAAAATGCCTAGCAAAAGATTTTTTTTCTCAAAGTGTTGATTATACAGACATATTTATATTACCAATTTATTGATATATATGTGTAGGAAGATATACATGCAATGTATGAAGTGCCCTTGGGTTTGCACTGGAAAGGGACATTTAGCCAGTAAGAATTTGATAGCAGTAAGAATTCCATTTTCTTTAGAAAGTGAAAGGCTAATTGAAAAATAACAGCTAGGCAAGGGAAAGTGACTTTGAATAGATTCCTAAGCATCATTTGCACCTGTAATGATCCAAATATCTGTCGTTAATGCACAGGTCTACTAGTGCCAGTTGAACCAGTGTTGGAGGACTTTGTTTTGGCATGAGCTATAATCCTCAGGGTGCCACTGAAGAAGACGTTTCTTGGCACTTCTTGCATTAAAAAGCATGAGGCAGAAGTGCCTCATTTTGTGCAAAAAATTGTTGCATTTTATGCACTTTAAGAGACTTGTCAGGAATCAGACAACAAGCCAGGAATCAGGAAAATGTTCACTCTCTGTGTTCCATTATTCAATGCTATTCTGATCTCTTTGGTATGCTGTCCTGAGTCAGAAAATACCTGAGGGTGCTGAAATTTCTTGGACTCACTCAATAAAATACAGTAAAAACTGTACCAGGAAATCCTCTGATGATGTTTAAGCTTGAACTCAAACATTGCTCAGTGTGGCTTTGATTCCTGTGGGCTGCTGGAGTGAAGTTGTTTGACAGCTCCAGTGGGAACTGCCATAAATAGAGAGAGAACTCAGAAACAAACTTATGTGTGCAGTGTTGAGAATATCATAGATCAGAGGTTACCAGGAAAATCAGGTTTTTAATCACCTGACAAGGAAAGGAGCAAATGAAACAAAGCTGGGTGCGAGTTCCCCCTAATGGACCAGTTCCCATTCCTTCTATACAGTTTCACAATTTAGTGACAAGTTAATCGCAATGCTTGAACTTCGGCTAGTAGCATGTGTTCCTCAAAATAAAAGGAGGCTTTGTTTTCTGGTTGTCCATTGGATTGCAACCACTCTTTCAAGAACAGAAGCCGCAGGCAGGCACAAAATCTTCCGACAGCAGCAGGACGATGAAGATGACAAACTGTACGATTGTGCCAAAGTTCTGATTTCTCATCATTTAAAAGAGGAAGAGAAGCTGGGACTCTGAGACCAGTGCTCACCTCTTATCCCTTCCAAACCTGCACCTGTAATCAGCACACATGAAGGGATTTTTGTATCTGGCATGGGTTATGTGTAAGAGATCTATTCAAAACAGATAAATGAAGACTCACAGACTCACAGAATGCCCTGAGTTGAAAGGGGCTCACAAGGATCATCAAAGCCTAACTTGTGGTCCCACAGAGGACAGCCTCAAGAATGATGCCTGACAGCTAATTTAATTATTTAGAAGATTAGAAAATTAACCAGAAGAGTTAATTTAACAGCACCAGCTACCTGACTCTACCTGGCCAGATTTCACTCCGTTGCCCTCAGGTAAATGTAGGCGTTGGGCATTAAAAGCTGGCAGCAGGCACTGTGAGGAAGACAATCAGCAGCAGCAAGGAAGCATTGCAGCCTGCCAGACTTTTACTGAGGCCGGTCATATAATGCTTTTGTTCACATTTTCCAAGATTCATTGGCAGACTTGTAATTGATGACAGAGTTAGGAGAGAAAGCGTCTCTCTCGAGCGCTGTGCAAGGCTCCCTATGCCATTGATAATGACCTACTTGCATTTACAAGAAATAAGTTCCAGCATCCTTTTATTGATACAAAACTGCCCACCATTGAGGAAGTACAAACAGCTCTGTAGAAGCTAAAGATAAATAAAGCTGTTAAAACCTATTCCATTTCTCCTGAGCTGCTAAAGTCTGTGGCCTCTTAATTGCTACAAAGCTATAGATGCTGTCCAAACTCATTTGAAAGAATAATCATGTACTCAATAACCAGCACATTGGAATAGCAATAATAAAATACCACAGAAAAGGAAAGATGACTAAGCAAAAAGGCATTGCTTAGTGTAATTCTATTTTTAATACTTGGCAACTTTTGCTTTGGTCATGCTCTGAAGATTTGCTATCAGAGTGATTCCCATGATAAAATTGCCACAAAGACAGTCAGTAATTTTGAATGTGGATCCACAGCTGGCTACTTTCTCAGGGTGAAATCCTGCGGAGTTTGTTTCATTTAATCCCTATGATTCCAGTAGATTTGACTGAAGACAGACTCGGTAAATTATATATATTTTATACTCTATAGTAAAGGTTGTACTTGATGGTCTAATGGTTGGACTTGATGATCTTGCAGGTCTCTTCCAAATTTAATGATTCTATGACTTCATGATTTTCAGTCTCATTTGCTCTTCTTTAGCTTTCATCCTCTTTCAAAACAGTGGGACAACTTCTCTACAAGGACATGCTTGTGAGGGAAGGCCACAGATGTCCTCTCTGTGGACAGCACCAGCACAAGGACAGGATAAATATCTGATCCAGGGCCACCCTCACAGTGCACTGAGCACCCACCAGTTTCGGGGCCCCTGAAACCAGTAGCAGATTGCCCCAGCCACTTGAGATCTCCTGCTAATTGACTGGCTAATTTGGTCTTGCTCCTGAAGCCTGACCATGTTTCCTTTTACGGCCCCTTGGAAATGCCTGACAGCTCTACAGATTCAGACCCTGGCGGCAGAGCCTTCCAAATTAACCAATTGTAGTGGGTTTGTTTGCATTTCTTACCTTCTGTGAGATAAGAATCAGGAGGAACACAAAGCAGGCTCTAAACTTAAAGAATATAAAGAAGCTTCTTAACAGAATTAAGAGAAAAAAGAACATTAAGGGTTAGAATAAACCTTCAGAACACTTCTCCTCCCCCGATCCTCCTTCCACCTCCCAGTTACAACATAAAGACACAAACTTGGGATTATTTCAGTCAGTTTACCACCTCTATAATAGTCTTTCATCAGTTCAGTCAGGGAGAGGAGTCTCTTTTGCCCATGCTATGGGGCTTTTCCACAGTCACAGCACAACAGCCACCCGGGGTGGTTTTCTGTTGTCATGTGTGAGTCCCTTCCCTCGACTTACAGCTTTCCCCACAACCGTTTCTGAGGGTTCAATCTTAGCTAATGAGATACAATTTTAAGGATGAGCTGTTCAAGAGCAAAGGTTCTCTTCATCTGCCTCTGAGATCATCTTCATCTCTAGGAACAGAAGTCTTCTTCTTCCCTGGGAGCAAGGGTCTTCACTTCATCACTACCTCTCTCTGTTCAGGCTTCTCATTGGATCACAGCTACTTCAACATTTGCTTATTTCAGCACAGGCATCTTTGTTCGTAGCAGTTTGAACGCTCCACCCCCCATGCTTATCACAAAATTACAAAACGGTTTTCTGATGTATCATAGTCCATCAACATAGCTTTACAAAAGATTGTCAGCTTCCAGGTTTTAAAAGCATCTCCTCTATCCCCTCTCTCTCTCTCTGGGTTTCAGTTCTCTCTTCTTCACTGACTTTGGTGTCACTATCATGGTGTTTATTCATGTGCCTTTGCCTTTCCCCTTCCTCTGACCTGGGAGAGGATTGATGTTTGTAGGATTCATTTCTTCTGAGGAACTTACAGCACTGAAGGGGTTATTCTTACCCAGGGCCTGAGCTTTGAACTTAGTTGGTTGGTCACATGATCTCTGCTGGGCAGCGGCCAGAGTTGGTCTCTGGTGTAAAGTTTCAGTTAGTCGGCCGCACCGGGGGAGGTCCTTGCCGCCCCATGCGGAGCCACGGGCTGTGGCCCAGCCCCTGCCGAGCCAAGACGGAGCAGGGCCATGGCCCCAGCCCCACCAGGCCCGCGCGGCCAGGCCCAGCCAGGCCCGGCCAGGCCCAGCCCAGCCCCTGCCGGGCCGAGAGGGCAGTCCTGCTACCTGTCCAAAGGGCCAGAAGTAAGAGAGAGTTCCCGTGTCTCCCCGGGGTTTAAATATGTAAATTTCAAAAAGCGCCATTGGTCTAAATGACCGTCCATCAAGTTCAGGTTCAAACCACCACACCAATCCACCAAAATTCACACCAGCCTTTCAAAATCTACTGTACCTCAGGGCCAGTCAACTCTGGAGATCACTGACTCCAATGAGGCTCCTGCAGATTTGCATCAGCTGAAGTGTAGGCTGATAGGCACTATAGCAGCACTGGCGTTCTGCAGTGATGAAGAGATCATTTAAAGTCGTTGCGTTCTGTTGCATCTCTCAACCTGTTCCACGGAAAACGGTCTCGAATTTGCAGATCTCCCCATAAGTCACCGTAAAAGCATGTCATTTTTCCTCTGATCTTTAATTCCTTCAGTAGCTACTTCCTTAATTGTAGTTTACAGATAATTCCAGGTAGAGTAGGTGTCATTAAAACCTCATTTGTCACTCCATAGTGACTGCAGTAACGCGGTGTCTCCTACTGTAACTAGGAGAAGGCTCCACAATAATTGCACATCCCCAGGCAGTGAACACCGAGAGTTTAATGGTGCCAACTGTAACTGCAGCAGAAGGAGAAAAGCCCAATGTGCACAGCACAGAGCCTGCTAACACAGCAAAACCTCCTCTGGCAGACACCACCGAAGGGCAACAACTCCATTCCCAGAGTGTGGGCTGCAAATTCAGCCATAGGATTCAAACCTGGAGCCTCTGTGGTAGGAAAAGCACAGTCTGGTGAGACGTGGACCTTCTGTCAGTAGGCCTTGTTAGAGCCACAGGGCTCAGCTTAGCTGAGGCAGGGTCTGGGGTCTCTTTTCTCAAAGGAGAAAGGGGGCTGCCAAGGGAGCTGCAGCCACCCGCACGTCAGGGGAAATGTCATTAAAAGGTTATCATTTGCAATCGAGAGCGCGCCACTTAAAATGCAACTGCCAGGATGGTAAATGCATTAAATCACATTAACTCCACTGGAGTGAAGGGAGGGTTAGAAGGAGAGCAGATAGTTTGTGTGGTTTATATCATCCGCGAGAGAAAGCAGTGGAGCAGAGAAAACTTTCACACTGCCATTTATTAAAATTACACTCAGCGCTTTCCTCCCTTTCGTTAGAAACATTAACAGATCATTGGTCCTGTTCTCATCTCATCAGTGGAGAAACAACAGCGCGGAGATTAAGTGGCAATTTTAAGGTGAAGTAAATAGCTGCAGCAAGCCCATGGGAGCTAGAGACAGACCTGGCTGAAAGTAGAAATTAAGTTACTTTGCATGTTCACAACAACCCCTGGTGGCTCTACAGGCTGAGGCAGAGTGGCTGGGAACTGCCCTGCAGTTTATACTGGATATTGGTAAAATTTCTTCGTGGAAGGTGTTGTCCAGTACTGGCACAGCTGCCCAGGGCGGTGTTGGAGTCCCCGTCCCTGAAGAGATTTAAAAGCTGTGTGGGTGTGGCACTTGGGGACGTGGGTTAGTGGGGCCTTGGCAGTGCTGGGGAATGGTTGGACTTGGCAATCCTGGAAGTCTTTTCCAACCTAAATGATTCCATTATTCTACGATACTGACCTGATGGAGAGATGAAGGGGTTACACAGCACCATAGCTGGGCTCTGTGGTTTGGGGAAGTGCATACCCTAGTTCATAATGCCATGGACTGCACATTCTCACCTAAAATAAACTCAAAAGCCGGGTGCTAAACATGTATCTTGACATGCCTTGCACAGAGCATAATAAATACAACCAAAGTCGTTCACTACAGAGCTTTGGAAGCACTGACTGTGTCAGACTCAAACAGCATAGCAAGTTTGTCACTCAATAGAATCTTAAATTTTCCCTTACTTTTACTTTTTATACACAAAAAAATTCAGGGGTATGAGAAAAAAATTTCCCACATGCTTGTGCGGGCTCTGGAGACATGGAGATAACTTGATACTGATATGAATAGAGGGAGTACTTTTCTTAACTTCTTCCCATGCTTTCAAGCTTGTTGTCCTCACATGGGTTTCTACTGAGGAGTCAAGCAGGATAAAGCAAAGGTGCCAGAGTCCTAATCAATAGCTGTGCACATAGAGGAGGAATTAGTACAATTAACACGTAACCGCTGGGTAAATTTGGCATAGCTATATCCAGATCTTTGGTTTTCATCTTTTTTCATTTTTTTCATCCAAACTCTCACAGCCTTTTGGCACCTTGCTGTACTAGTCTAGCCTAGCCTGGTACTTGAATCTACCTACCGGAGGCACAAATTAACAAAACTCTTCCTCTGCTCATGTTTGCTGCTGACTCTGCCAGGAACAGCCTGGGGGAGGCAGGACAGATGGATGTCACCGCCACCCCCTCTCCAGGGGACGGCTGGGGACGGCAGCAGGACGAGTGCCCGCGGGTCCGCGGTTCCTGCAGGGCACCCTGTGCTGTGCCCCCCTGGCACAGGAGAGCTGCCCTGGTTCCACAGCATCTGCGACTCCCCGCCCCCGAAGAGAGGCGGAAGGGCAGGAGCACCCCCCTCCATTCCAACGAGGAATAGAAGTGGCAATTTGCATTTAGGAAAAAAAAAAAAAAATTAGGCAGTTTTGAGTCAGTGCCACTTCCAAGGGAAAGCGTGGTGGAAACAGCAATGAAATTTACAAGTGGAAAAAGTGTTTAAAGTTTATTTGCCAAAAAAAATGGTTATTTTGATATGTATTCACGCACAACACTTTGTGCAGTGGTCTCCAAATGGCACTTTTAGATGCAACTACAGTATGCATAATAAATAAAAAATAACAAAAGAGTCCTGGAAAGCAAGGAACTTGTGCCATTGCCAGGAATGGCATTGTTAGAATGCTGTTTCTAATCCCATTCTGTTTTTTATGGGTTTGAAAAAGTACCTCATTGCAGCACAGGAGACTACTAAACCTCATCAACTTATTCAAAATTCCTTTATGTGCCACATAAGGGAAAAAAGCAAGATAAAAAGTAGCTGGTATGAACTCCCTGATGATAGAGAGGCACACACCTGCCTCACATTCCCCCATTGCCAATATCCATGCTCGCTCTGGAAGCACAATGCAGACAAACACAGTGCTTCAGGTATTGATTAAACAGACACTAAGAATGTGCCCAAACCAAAGTGCAACCAGGCAACTGTTTTAGTGTGGGGACTGTAAATATAAAACCACCGGGAAAGCTTTTTGTCTCTTTGCAAAGAGCCAGAGGCAGCATCCCAACAGACCTCCCTGATAAAGAGACCCCAGCTATCAGGTTGTTTTTTTGCTATCTTTTCCAAGGACCAGAAGGACCTGACCCCTGTATCCTGCCTACCTCAGTTTGTGTTAACTGCAGGAACTTAGTTTCTGTCTAGATCACGCTTCTGGAAAGGCATCGGTCTTGGGCTGGTGGTGCTGGTGCTGGCTTCAAGCACAAAGCTGTAGTTGTCCAGAGCAGAAGACTAAGAAGGGTGGCACAATCACAGCTGACAGTGGGACCCACCCAATGGGTTTCAAAAAAAAATGTGCTGCTGCAGAAGATCAAGTTCACTAGGAAGACACTGACCATACGTCTGGAGATGAAGCGAGCTCCTTGACCACAGGTGGCCACAGCACCGCTGGCTCGGCAGGAGAAATGAGTCCTATTTGAGTGCAATTTTCCCAACCTGTTCTTAGCATCTGTGGAAGGATGAAACAGATTTCTTGTTTCTCTCCGTACACCAGCTATGGTTTAGACCTGAGGCATCCAGAAATAGTCAGGTGTCCTCCAGGAAGAAGTTACCCTGGAAAAAGGAGATGTTTAATAAATGACCTCTAAAAGATACCTTCCAACTCAAATCATTCTATGGTTCTATGAACACCTGGCAACTTAAAGGTTCCTCTTCTCTATGCAGATCCCATGATTTGCTAATACTTACCCTCAGTAAGGTGCCAGACAGGGATTTCCAGTCTCACCTACCCAGTTCTGCATTTCAGTACGATTCTAGCGTAGCCCAAACCTTGGGCAGGATATGTAGAGGATGGGATGGCTGCATTTTGTACCTCTGTCATGCCAAGGAGTTTATTGGAAAAGCACTGAAATCTCTTTCTCTCTTGCCCACACTAATAAAATAAACTTGGACCCAAGACTAGGTGAAAAAATATTTATAGCAGAAATTTTTAGGGTCTGATTTTGAAAAGAGCAGCTAATAGGAACCTCACATGCCGATCTCTGCTACCATCTTTGTGGAGCTGTCTAGCCAGAGCCTCCCAAAATTTGGTCACTTAACTGGATTCTAGGGAGGAAACTATTATAAGAGTTTTAAAAAATGCAGCCCTATAAATAATTACTCTTGGAGGTGTGTGCTTGGTGAGACCATTTCAACAGACCTCAACAGTAAGTTGCAAGGTAACAGGAAAAATTATGGGCCTTTAATTTTCGATCTAATCACACAGCTTTTATTTACATGATCTACTAGTTAATGCCACCATATTGAAGCTGACAGACTGTCCAAGTTGCTTTAGTCTCTAATTACTGAAATGAAACAAGCACCTCTGTTGAATGATGTGTATTTTTTCCTGTCACCATAAAACAGACCCCCCTCCCTGTGATTTAATCAGGCCCATGTCCTTTCTGTAAATAATGTTTAATCATCTTAGCCAACCTCATTTTTATAATGGCCCCTTTCACTGGAGCTCAGAAAGATATTAATCCACAATCACACATACGCACACATCCTACAGGATTGTTTCTCAAGATCTGAAGATATTCATGATCTTCTATTTACTAGGAATTATTTTCAAGATCAGATTAAATGAGCCACAGAATATTTGAGGGATTTGTTCCAAAGCCCATCCTTATGGTGGGTCTGATGGACGGGTACCTGCTGCCGATACCCTGTGACGGCAGATCAATGGCTTTGTAACACTGAGTCATGAATTAGTGGGGTCCTAATAATCCTACAGCCAGGTGAGCTGGAAGTAGTTTCTCACAGGAACATCAAGATGATCAGAGGGCTGGAGCTGTGAGGAAAGGCTGAAAGAATTGGGATTTTCCAGCCTGAGGAAAGGAAGCTTTAAGGTGACCTAATTGTGACCTTCCAGTACCTGAAGGAGCTGACAAGAAAAACAGAGGAGACTATTCACAAGGGCCTGGAATGACACGATAAGGGAAAATGGCTTCCAGCTGCCAGAGGGCAGGGTTAGGTGGGGTACTGGAAAGGAATTGTTCCCTTTGAGGGTGGGGAGGCCATGACACAGGTCTCCCAGAGAAGCTGTGGCTGCCACATCCCTGGAAGTGTCCAAGGCCACGTTGGATGTGGCTTGGAGCAACCTGGGATAGTGGAAAGCGTCCCTGTACATGGCAAGGGGTGGAATGAGATGAGATTTTAATGTCCCTTCCAACCCAAACCGTTTTATGGTCCTATGATTCTTAGGGAGTTATCAAGGTGGGTAAAATCATTTGGAAACTTAGAAGTCTTAAAAACTCTTGAGTTACTCAGTAAAAATTTCAGTCACATGCTCCTCCAAAGTAGCTGTGTTTTGGTATTGCGTATCTTTGCCCAAATGGAAATTCAGGACTTACCTATATTTAATGTCATGCCCCTCTGCTGTGGTAGCGTTTGCCTCTCTACCCCCAAAGGCACAGTGCTGATTTGGAGTAAGAGAAAGAATCCAGATTCTTTTCCTTAAGTCCAGTCAGGAAAGCATTCATACCTTTTACAAAGGATATTACATTGCCTGAGTGGTGGACAGATCTCTTTTTATTATTGTTTACCAATTTTGCATGCAGTAGTGTGCAGAGGTACAAATACAATCGACTTTTTAAGAGCTTTATCAATTCATATAAACCCTTAGTATTATGAAACAAATAAAATAAGAACCAGTTAATGTTCTTTTATAGCTCTAAAATGTATCACGGGTGAAAATGCGCTTAAATAATAAGAATTTCCTCTCAAAATACTACGATTAGGTTTTGGCCATACAGCCAGAGTGAGATTGTTATAACATGAGCCACATGAAAAACACTATCTGGTTTCATCCACAGGGAGAAAAATAATCTTTGCTGTGACATAGCTATTCCAATAAAATGCATTTTTCTTTGTGTGCTAACATGAAATGGAAAGCTATAACGAAAAAAAAACCCAAGAAAACCCACAACATGAAAAGCCGTGAAGATCAAACTGGGCATAGGAGGTATGTAAAGCTGATTTAAAAGATTAGGAGGGACAAAGAGCAGAAATGTTCCACAAATTCGTGGAAACATTACCAGCAAAATCTGGAGATGAGAGAGAGTATCTCTATGTCTCAATGCTTGGAATATCTGGAATGTAAATCAAAGGTTGGGGACCTCCATAAGAAATTTTCCCTTGAAAGAGGGGTTTCCTACATTTCTCCTTTACTGGAACATCCAGAGATGATGTTTCCAGAACAAAGACAAATTAGAAGATGACTCAGATGAAAAAATGTGCATCAGGTAAATGTGAAATGCTCAACAAGAAAAAAAAGTCACACTCTGGAGGTTTCTTCTCAGCCCAGAAGCCCTCAGAGGACTATGCAAGAAGGCAAGGCTTTGGTTGCAAAAAATGGTGTCTGAACATTTGCATCCCTCCCTGCTACTGACCCACCAAATATTCCTTTCTGGAAAATCAGGTCAGCAATCCAGAATAAAAGCTAAAAAGGGAAATGGGAAGAGCCAAGTTATTAACTTCATATGTATTCAGAGCTTGAAATAATTTCCCCTTGACATTTTTAAAGCGCATATCCCAACTCGTGTTTGGCTGCATTTCTTAGATCAATATGACTAAGGGAACAAATTTCAGAGCCTCTTGTCATCAGTAGAGGTTTCACCACATGATTCAAGAGCTGCAAAGCCAACCCTCACTCTGGAGCTCCAAAACACCAATGCTGCTCATGTGTATCACCAACTAGATGGGCTACTAAACCCCCCCAAAAAAGTGCTGGGGAAGATGCAACTATTCAAAAACGTGTCTTTTATTGTCATTTCTTAAAGCAAATGATGCACAGGGTGAGACTCCTTAAAATATGCTGTATGTTACCATCTCTGGTATTTTGGGATCTCAGAATGTTTCTTTAGAAACCCTTTCTAGGCTCCATGGCGGGGTATGAACGTACATTATATAGTCAGACCTGTTCAAAGTGAGCAAAAAAGAAGCGAAAAACATTCTTAAGAATGTCAATAGTTGGTGAGAGATGCAAGGATGCAGTGCAGATTCTCCATGGCTCTCAGGTCTTCTCTTGAATTACAACAGATATGAACTCCAAGGCAGTGCCCTCACTGATCCACCCTAGCTGGATCAAGTACCAGGGAATTGAACCACACTCAACATTTTGAATTTTCTCGTTCCACTGACAGATTTTGTGCTGCTAAAGGAGGCAGCACAAATTGGGTAGCTTCTCACTTTGTGCAGCTGCAGCATGCTGGGTTTTCATTCCTAGATCCATATTTGGAATTTGAAGACACTGTGGTTATTACCTTTGGCTAACAACTAGAGAAGTGGCTGAACCAAGAAGAGCAAGAGGCACTTGTGTCCTCTTATGTGCACTCCTGGGAGGACACCTCCATCAAACATGCTCTATTTGCAAATGAAAACAAAGATTTTTCTCCCAGTTCCACCTTTGCAAGTGCCTGTACCTTGTACCTGTAGCCTTGCACCTGTGTGTAGTGCTGGGGGCCTTTGTTCCCTGCCTTACTGATACTCAAAACAACACATGAAAAAGGAGGAAGCACGAGTGTGAAAGTGCCTTCTGCACTGAGAAGAGTGAGAGAACAAGTTTGATTTATACAATCAGAGAAAAATTTAGGTTGGAAAAGACTTTCAGGATCGAGTCCAGCCTGTGACTGATCTCCACCTTGTCACCAGCCCAGATCACTGTGTGCCACATCCAGTCGTTTCTTGGACACCTCCAAGGATGGGGACTCCAACACGTCCCTGGGAAGCCCATTCCAATATTTAACAACACCTTCCATGAAGAAATTCCTGCTAATGTCCAACCTGAACCTCCCCCGGCACAGGTCGAGGCCATTCCCTCTCCTCCTGTCCCTGTTCCCTGGGACCAGAGCCCAACCCCCTGGCTGCCCCCTCCTGTCAGGGAGTTGTGGAGAGCCAGAAGGTTCTCTCAGCCACTCTTTAATGATTTACTCTCTAGATCCTTCCCCAGCTCTGTTCCCTTCCCTGGACATGCTCCAGCCCCTCAATGTCTTTCATATTTTGAGGGGTCCAGAACTGAAACCAGGACTCAAGGTGCAGCCTCACCAGTAGAGAGGGACAACCTCCCTGGTCCTGCTGGCCTCACAATGGCAGACACAAGCCAGGATGCCACTGGCCTTCTTGGCCACCTCGGCACAGTGCTGCAGTCATTCTATTCTGAGTCTGCTTTGCTGTCATAATAGGCTTATGATCATGCAGATGTGCAGAGTTTCTTCAATGACATTTCCTTACAGCTATATCAGGGTTTATGATTCTTGTGTATTTGTCATCCCGAACAAGAGAGGGCACGGTGACCCATATGTACCTACAAACACCTGCATGGCTCCTGCAAACACTTTGCCTCCCCAGAAATCACCCCTGTGTTGCTTTTCTGGTCGTGCTTCTCACGGTAAGATCTACAAAGCCTCCGAAAGTTGCGCTGACATAGCAATAATCTGGAAATATCCCTCTGGAGGCGCCTATTGATTGTCACTGTGGGTGGATTATATGAGGGATCTATCTTAATTACCAGAAACCATCTCCTTGGAATGGCCAGCAATGTAGCAAAAATGATGCACGAGGAGATCCATTACTCTCAGGGAAAGGTCAATCCAATAGGATGTATGTTTGCATTCAGGTCAAGTGATGGCTAGTCCATCACCACCCTCCATTCTCACTGCCCTGTCAGCTCTGTAATGGCTTCACCTCTTCTCTGTACCTCTCACCTCCCTCTCCCTGGTGCCAGACTGATAACACGAATTAGGGCAGCTGGAGGTAACAGGGCACAGCTGTATTATCACAGATGATAAACAGTGTCAAAGGCAATTATGGGAGCCGCAGAGAGAAGAGTGAAGTTTCAAACCCATCCTTTGCTCTCTGGGCTGTGGGAGGAGGGTACCTGGCCCATAATGAGAGCAAAAAAGGGGAGGTAGAAGGAGGAAGCCAGCTTTGCTGCCTCTTCCTTCATGAAGCACTTTCTCCCCTTTGGGAGCGTCTCTGATCTGCTGGAAACACGGATCTGAAAAAGGGCCATGGGGCAGGGCAGGGAAACGTGGGTGGGAGGAACCTTGCGCATGATTTAAGAAGCAGGTGGATGTTAATGGAGAAACAAATATATCCACAAAGGTCATAATTAACTGTGGCACCACATGGAAAAAAGACACGGCAGATGTCTGTCAGAGGTGACTGTCAGAGGTTTGTTGCTTGAGAAGGCAGCCTAGGAGAGGAACATGGATAGGGAGCTATGAAGAGTGTTCTGAAGATCCTAGGACTCATAGAATCGTGGAATTATTTAAGTTGGAAAAGACTTTGAAATCCAACCATTCCCCCAGCACTGCCCAGGCCAACACTGACCCATGTCCCCAAGTGCCACATCCACACGGCTTCTAAATCCCACCAGGGATGGGGACTCCACCACTGCCCTGGGCTGGACAACATTTTCTGAAGATATTTTCCCTGATATCAAACTGACTCTCCCCTGTGTCTCCTCCGTCAGCACCTGCATGAATAGAAGAGAACACCCTCCTGTCTGCTCTGGTCTCAGACACCGAGGACAGTTTTGTGCAACCGCTGCACAATGTCCAATGGTGCTGTGACTAATTCAGCTGCTGCCCGTGATCCTACTGACTGTGTGCAAGCTAAATCTCTAAAATCACAAATTCATCATGTACAGTAAATAATCTTGTGAATTGCCTGCATTTAGGTGCTTCACTCCCCACACAAAGGCTCATCTCTGTCACCAGATCACCCACCCATAGATGCTTTTAAACCTCCTCTAGCTAGAACCAAAATAGATTTGCAAAATGGAAGGCAATGACCATATTTACCATGGGACTTTAGGTCTATTGGCTATCAAAAAATACAGATTCAGTCATATGGAAACAGAAATAGGATTGACTATTTCTTAGTGCTAAGAAAACATTTTAGACAGAAGTAGAAAAGCCAATGAAGTGAAATAACCTCCTGCAAAGCCACCTTTGCATTCTTCACTTGTAATGGACACAAACCCAGCTATGTCTTCAGAGTTCCTCTCTCTTTTTCTACCTTCCCCTTCTTAATATCTGCTACTGTTATTTCATCAATGCCTGCTATTTGTATTTCATTAAAAAAAAAGAAAATACAAAACCAAACCAAACAAACAAACAAACAAAAAACCAACCCAAACAAACCCAAACAAACAAACAAAAAAACCCCCACCAAACAAAAAAAACCCTAAACGAACCAAAACAAACAAAAACCAAAAAAAACCCTCACAGAACAAAAACCATGTCAATCTGGAGTTCTGGGGAAGAAGGACATTGCAAAACTGTGTCCTTCATAGAACCTTGGAATCACAGAATTGTTTAGGTTTGAAAGCACCTTAAATACTGTTTTGTTCCAAGTCACCTTCCACTATCCCGGGTTGCTCTAAGCCCCATCCAACCTGGCCTGGAACACTTCCAGGGATACAGCAGCCACAACTTCTCGGGGCAACCTGTTCCTTCTCATCTCTGCTTCCTAACTCTCCTGAACTTTTTGGTAACCAGCACAAAAACTCTTTCTAGGTAGCTAGCATGCAACACTCTTAATGATGGCCTCATCTGGAATTGCTTTATTAATATTTATTAAGTGATCACTAGCTGCAGGTACATTCTTTAATAACTTATTTATAAAGCATGCTATAAAACACATTAAAAATACATTCTTTAACAGATAACGCAATAACAAGACGCTGTAAAGCAAACTATAAAATGTAAATGACGGCTGTACCTGAACTGAAAACACACTGAAGGCTGGGAAAAAGGGAGGAGAGGAAAGCAAGCTGTACCCAGTGTGCCTGGAAACAAGCAACACCCTTCGGAGGAGGGCAGGATTTATTCAAGTGACATTTTAAAGGATAAATATAGAGCACTGCACTGTTTTGACCCATGGCTGTGGGCAAGCAGAGGAGAACATACAGTTGCTGTAAAAATACTCCCAGGCAGGGTGAGAAAGTGCTCCTGCTGCTACTTGTGGGTGGGGATGGGACCCTCTGGATCCCCGTAGCCCCCAGCCCCAGCCCATCTCTCTCAGCTCCTCTGCACTCTTTGCTGTTTGGGTACCTCTTACCTTCCTTGCTTACCCCTCCTCTTTACCCATCTGCTTCCTCCCTGTTCCTCCTCCTTTTCACTCTCTGTCACCTCCCTCCACCTTTTTCCACCTTCTTTGTTTCAGGCTGTCAGTGATATCATTAGAATTTCACTGGAGTACAGAGGATTTAAAAGCTTTTAAGCATGGGATCCATGGGGTCCTGGAGAAGGAGGATGGATAGTGGAGTTGTCGTCGCCCTTTCCAAACCCGTTGGCAAGGCAGGTTTGGTCCCCAGTGCTCCCACACATCCGGGGTCCCATCCTTGCCTCCACATGGGGCCAAGGAAAACAGCACCAGCATTGTGCCAGCTTTCCTTCAACCAATCCTTAAACAATTTCCTCATCCCAGAGCAAACAAATTCCCATTTTTAACCCCTTGGAAAATCCAGCCATTTATGGGACTGGAATTTCCATCTGAGCTGACCGCTACTGTTCCTATCAGATCGAAAGAAAGGGGGGAATAAAAAGACAAATCAGTATATCCTAGGGTCAGTTCACAGAAGGAGGAAGCAGGTAAATCCTGCTCACCAGAATTAGTCTTATCTCCAACCCTCTGCTCCCCACTTTCACACCCTTCCAGGGACATCATCTGCTCAACACTTGGTCTGAACAGGTTTGGTTCTCTGTATGCTGCTGAATGTCCTACTGAAAGGGAGAAAAGTTGCAAAAAAAACCATTAGTAACAACATTCAGTTGTTAATTAATACTTTTGGGCAAAGTGGAAAAGTTGAAGAGAGCAGAAATACTTTTTTACTTGGCTTTGCAGAATAATTTTGGACAAGGTTATTTTTTGTGTGTATATTCATAAAACTGATGCTATTTTGGATAAGTCTGTCAAAAGAAGTCAGAGATGCCAGGCAACCTGCCCACTCCTGGCTCAGCCCAGGTTTCCAGCTCTGAGGTGTTCTCAGGAGATCTAGAAGCTTAAAAATGGAGGCAGAAAATATTTGCTGAGAAATTAAACAAAAAAAGAAAGCCATTCATGGAAAGCCACAATTCATTGCCAGACAGAACCTGGAGTTGCCCTGGACAAGAAATTATTTACCTCTTTTTTTTATTTTCTCTCCTATTTTCACCCGGGGTTCCAAGGACTTTCCATTCCTTGTGAAATCAGCCTTGGTTCTGGACCACTTAGTGTCTTCATTTCCTCCTTGCAGGAGCACTGAAACCTCTCTCCCAGCCTTTTCCCCTTCCCTCTACCCCCTCCTCCTGCGGCAAGCTAAAATGGCAAGACTAATTTCATTTCTCTTCCTTTAGTTTGTCTATCTGTGACAACCCTTTTTATGCATTTAATTCATTCTCAATTTCTCATAATCAGGAGAAAGGTGTCCCCTAAGGTTAGGAGTGAGCTTGTCAAAAAGGCAGGGTAAATTTGCAGAGGTAATCACCAGTCTATCTCCTTTCCCCACTGTCCATGGAACTATTAAGTAATATCACTGTCTAATCTTTTTTGTACTTATTTATTTTGCAGCGAGAAACTAGTGTTATAAACACCCCTACTGTCAAAACTTGTCATCCTCATTACCTCAAGGCGGGTTCCATCTCAGTTATTCTAATTTCATAGTTTCTCGAATTTACAGCCGCTGGAAATTGAGTACAAAATCCATTATCATTTGTATATTTTAATTATGCAAATGAGGCAGCTCAGCTGCTCTGGCCGGGACCTGCAGGGATGCCTAACTTCAGTCTGGGTGATTACAATTTATCCAGTCGAGTCACTTTAATTGTAACAAGCTAATTACATTGTTCCATTTGGTTTTAACAAAAGAAAAGGAGACGGAAGGCGCTTAATGGCAAAGGCCCCGCGTTCCAGCCGCGTCTGGGAGCGAGGTAGCGGTGTCCCCACACACCTGCGGAGGGCACGGGCAGGCTTTGGGCAGGGGGGTCAGCCCCAGGAGGGAGGCCAGGGGAAGGTGAACATCAGCCCAGGGGAAATTTGTGAGGAGATGCTCACCCACCGCCAGGTTCCCAACACCTGAAGGATGCCTAGGGGGAGAGCAGCACCGTACCCTTGCCTCCATCACCCCAACCATCCCTGGGCACCCTCCAACAGGGAGCTGAACAAAGGACACATCTCAACCTCAGTAAAAGTCTCAAGGACTGTTGGTGCCTTCGTATCAGCTCTTTATCTCCGCTGTAAAAATATGATCTGCATTCATAGGCAATTCATTCAGGTATCAAAAACAAAAACAAAAACAAAAACAAAAACTTACCACCTCCTGCTGCCCAGATCAGCAATTACTTTCTCAGACTCACAATAAATGCTCAGCACCTAAATTAAATACCCTAGAGAGATGTAATATGGCTGCCCACACCTTCACAGAGGCTGTTAATAAATAATTACTTCTCTCGCACTGGCCATCTGAGGATCTCAAAACCTTTTGTAACTATTAATGAATGAAGCCTTGGTGTGAGAGAGCAGAAGCATATTCTCATCAGCTCTTTATAAATGGAGAGTGAACGGAGAGGCAAAGCAGCTGTCAGGGTTTAAAGGAAAGAGCTGGATTTAGTCCATCCAACTCACAGGCACTTTTTCAGCTGGACACCTCCCACTCCTCAGTGTGAGCCACAGCTGGAAGGCCATCATGTAGATCAGATCCCATCCCCAGTCTGCACAGCTCTTCCTAGCAAATCCCACACTCTCTTATGGTCATAAGTTTCCTCCAAACATCCCTCCCAGGGAGTGGAAGGACCACTCATCAGCTCCTGCACGTGGCAGGGATATTTCAGCTCAAGGTCGGTCTGGGTCCTGAATGAAGAAGGCATCCTGCAAAGGAAGGAGAGGAGAACCACATGTGGCTGACAATCCTGCCTAGGTTCTGGGGAAAGCTCTTGTTTTGTCACAGCCCAGTATAAGCTGGGTGGCTCTGTGGGACAAAACAAGTTTGAGGACAGCAGCTCAACCAACGAGCAGAAATCTGCATGCATGTGGGATCTGAATTTCTCTAATGAAATACGATCTTGTTGGCCTCAAAAACACTCCAAGCAGAGAACCAGAATGAGATCTCAGTCCATGCCAGCAGAGGCATTCCAACCTTGCATCTGAGCTACTTGGTCTAGTGGGAGCTGTCTCTGTTCACAGCAGAGGGTTGGACTGGATGACCTTTAAAGGTCCCTTCCAACCCAAATAATTTTGAGATTCTACAACTCTGACTGCTGTGCTGCCCATATACGATAGTTGAGCTCCAGGTCCGCCATCCTGGTCCTCATGACCGTTGTGGATCAGGGCTGCTGGCTCCAGTAATCAGCACCACAGTGAGACCTCCAGCATCTCCTTTGAAACATGCAAAAGGATCAGGCCTCTTCTTCTGATGTTAGCACCTACCTGCCCTTGGAAAAACACCTCCCCTCTTCAAGATATCTGCCTGATGGCTCTGGGATTAACTGGGGAGAGAATAATCACTCCTTGGCAGAGAAGAGATGAAAGAACCACATAGATCTTTTCCCTCCCTAGTTGCTAGGGATGTGCGTGATTACTGTTATTGTTATTTCCTTCAATACACAGCATTCAATTAATTTCCTTCGACACACGTTTATGGCGCTCCAAGGGGCATTCCGGGAGCTCTGCTTTTCCAGCACATCCAGTTTGCCAGCATCCTTTGTGTCAGTTTGGCTACTCTGAAAGGGGTGAGGGGGAGGGAAGGGAAAGGAAAGGGGGGATGATCCTTCTCAAAGAAACACTTGCCCTTGGCCACGTGCACAGATGCTGAGGAGAGGGAAGCCTGGGCACGGCTCACGTTATACCCAAGTGAGTGTTCATGGAGTCCCGTTCAATAAAGCAGCAGTAACCACCATCTTGCTGCATTCCCTTGTCAGCCACCAAACCATGGCAGGGAAAGGAAATTGAACCCATTAAACATGCACACAGATGCCTCTGTGCCATTGCCCCCCTCAGGAGGAGATGAAGGAGCCTCTATTAATTTTTTTTTTTTCCTGTTGTGCCTTTACGAAATGCAGTCATTTAATCATTAAAAAGAGGAGGGAGGGGTGCAGGGGCAGGAAAGCATGATGAAGGGTGGCAGCGGCTACTGTAAAACCCATGCAGTGAGTCTCTAGGAACGAAGCATCACTCTGGCTGTCGCTGTTGTGCTGTCTGGGGTGTGTTCACGTCCATGCTCACCACAATGTGTTTGTGTCTCCTTACCACTCCCCAAAGAGATTCCCAACCTCCCTGCACCCAGGGGCTCCCTCCCTCCTCCAGTGTCCCATATTTGAAGGGCCCTGCCACTTCTCTGGACACCCTGGTTAGGGTTCAGCAGCTCTTCCAGTTGGAATACCTCACTCTGGAGCCAGGCTGGGAGAGCTGGAGGTGTTCACCTGGAGAAGAAAAGGCTCCTGGAAACCTTAGAGCCCCTACCAGTGCATAAATGAGCTCCAGGAGAACAGAGAGGGACATTTGACATGGGCATGCAGTGATAGGACAATAAGGAATGGTTTTAAACTAAAAGAGGAAAGATTCAGAAAACACAAGGAAGAAAGGTTTTACACTGAAGGAGGTGAGACACAGGTAGAGGTTGCCCAGAGAGGTAGGGGTTGCCCCTTCTCTGGAAACATTCAGGACCAGATTGGAGAGGCCTCTGAGATACCTGATCTAGTTGAAGGTGCTCCTGCTCCTTGCAAGGTGGTTGGACTAGATGGCGTTTAGAGGTGCTGTCCAACCCAAACCATGCTTCGGCTGTGATTCTAAGATCTCCATGACCCAGCTTTTCAGGAGCCCCCTGTCCCTGGCCAGCTGATACTGGTTTGGCAGCCTGGGAACCCCAGTGCCCTGGCACTGGTGATCCATGGAACCGCTGCGTGGCTCTGGCTCCACAGCCACAGCAACCCCAGCAATGGGCATTCCAAGGCACAGTGGGGACCTGCTGGTGTTCCTCCTGGCAGCAGCGGGCTAAGGAAGAGCTGCCACCCCTAGTGAGATGATGGCACTCTAGGTGCTGAATACAGCCATGGACAGAGCTGTTGGTCATCTTGAAAACCCAGCTATGTCCCGTGTTATGCAGAGAATGACAAAACTGTTCAGATTGGAAAATATTTCCAGGATTAGCAATTCAAACCATTCCCCCGGCACTGCCAAGGCCACCACTAATCCATGTCCCAAGGGCCACATCCACATGGCTTTTAAATCCCTCCAGGAATGGGGACTCCAACACTGCCCTGGGCAGCTGTGCCAGGGCTGGACAACCCTTTCCATGGAGGAATTTTCCCCAGTATCCAACCTGAACCTCACCTGGCCCAGCCTGAGGCCGTTCCCTCTCCTCCTGTCCCTGCTCCCCGGGAGCAGAGCCCGACCCCCCCGGCTGCCCCCTCCTGTCAGGAACTTGTGCAGAGCCACAAGGTCCCCCCTGAGCCTCCTTTTCTCCAGCCTGAGCCCCTTTCCCAGCTCCCTCAGCCACTCCTGGGGCTCCAGCCCCTTCCCCAGCTCCATTCCCTTCCCTGGACATGCTCCAGCCCCTCAATGTCTCTCTTGTCCTGAGGAGCCAGAGCTGTCCCCAGCACTGGAGGTGCCCCAGCAGTGCCAGCACTGGAGACGATGAAAGTCTGTATAGCTGTGTCCCTGTACACAGCTCTCTGGCATCCAGGTGAAATACCACCCAAACATTTTACTGAAACCTCCTTCAGATGGGAAAGAATAACCTCTGCTATGGGTTTTTAATGTTTGCTATTTCACAGAGCACTATCATTGACATAGAAGGCACATTTAGCTGTATATCTCTAATGCTACATGGATAAAATGCCTGGAGAAATAAATAATAATAACAAGCTCTTTTATAGCTTCTTATACATGCAGATCTCAGATTAATTGAAATTATATGCCTTATGCCTGCTCATCCTCTGGACAGAGATTAAAACGGGAAATGTGCATTTTTAGCTAGAATATGAGGTGGGATTTTTTCTGATGGTCTTTGGGCATTGCTTTGTCTAGAATTGCAAGGCCTGAACCAAGCCCTGGAAGGTAAATGAGGCTGCTGGGATTTGTACCTCGTTCCTTTTCCATGAAACAATCCCATAGCACCTCTGTCTTTTCCAAAAGGGCAAATCGCTCAAGTTCTGCAATGTCCAGTGGTGGTTCTCCTAAGTTCTTTTAGGGTAAAGTGATTTGAGGGCCTAAATCCTGTTACAGGTTAATAGGAATTGTGTTTCTAAATCCACTAAAGTGGGTACAGGGATGTCCCAAAGTAGGGACTCAATTTTGGCCTTGACAGAAGTGCCATGAGGATGGTTGATTAAAGGCCTTCTGCCACTGAGAAGTTTGAGCTGGAGGGACACAAGGGAGGGCACAAGAGAGAAAGGTGGGGAGAGAAATATTAAATAGAAGTGCGATGGGAGAGATCTGTGTCCTAGGTGGAGCAGAAAGAATTTCTTTTAAGATCTAATGGAGAAACAGCCTCACAGGAAGGCAACCAAGACTATTGGCACACTCATGGTGCATTTGAGGGACTGCTCCTGACACGAGAAGACATAGCCCAAAATTTCAGGATTAAAACAATATCTTTCACTTTTCAAGTGCGGTTAGCAGACTTTGAACTATTTTCTTTAAATTTTCATTTTGACTGCTTCCCTTTCGTTTTAGAAGAGTGTGCAAAGATACTAAGCCAAACCAGAAATTTTATTTTGGTTGGAACAATGTCAAAAAAGCAAATATCCTCATTTGAGTGAACCTAGGACAGCACTTTATTCAGCTCTTTAGACAAGATATCCACTCAGATAGTATTATTTCACAAGCACCATCTGTAAAGTAAAGAGAACAGAGACATGGAATGTATCTTCTGGCTCAGGCTTTTTTATTATTTTAAAGAGTAGAAGACCTGGATCCCAATAAGGACCTCAAGCTATGGTTTCATGGAGTTCATTAAAAACATCTGTGACAATTGTATCACAAATTCCAGATTTCTTCCTTTAAAAATTCTGCCCCTTTCCATGTTTAAATTTTCATCTTTCGAGAGGTAAAGGGATGGGCGAATAGTTTCCTGGACAACACTAATAAAAATTGTTGCAAGATTTTTGGGTTAATTTCTAAAATTTCACAGTAACAGAGGTCTGAGACATAACTTTTTGCTTTTCATTTAGGTTTGGTAACAAGTTTCAGTCCTGCAGAACAAAAAAGGTACTTTGGGACAGCATTATTACAGCAATAATGACCTTTTATGCATGCTGTAATCATTTTATTATCTAGCCTTACAGTAATCCATACTCGTAAAGTCTCAGGATTCTTCTCTCTAATGTCCTCTCTATTAATTGCTGTTTTCATCAAAAGTTAAATTGCTGTGGTCAATAATTTAAATTCCATTAACATTAGGGAAAAAAAAAAAGAAAAGGGATGCAAGGAGGTATTGAAACTATGAAGAGAAACATTTTCATAGAATCACAGAATTCTATCGCTTTATTCTAAGAAATATTCCGGCTGATTTAGCTCACGCAGATGAACCAAAGAGCTGCAATAGCAACTCCTCCTACCGTATATTTTGCAGCATGGTCATGCTAATGTGTTTGAAATATCAGCTTGATGGCTGATGTAAACTTAGCACCATCCATGAATTCCAGCAGCCGCTCGTATGAAATGAGCGTCGCGCGGAAAACAGGCACTTCACGTAATTAAACAGCCAAGTAGGCAAACCCAGACAAAAGAGCCATAAGTTGTCAACAGTCAGCTCGTAAGGCTATATATCACGGCTGATATATAGCACGCCTGACGCTGTTGCCATCAGCAAAATAAAAAAGAATAAAAAAGAAAAAAAAAATAAGTTGGATTCCTTTTGCTGAAGGTTTGGAGGTAGGGAGAGAGAAGCATTTAAACTTCTTCATTGTTGTTGATGATGATGATGATAACGAGGATATCGTCCATTGTGAAACTGGCAGCCTTAATCTTTCCTCCCCTTTTTATACCCAGCCTCATTTTTATACCTGACTGTGGGATCTCCTCGCGAGGGGCTCGTGCAGGATGGACTCACAGGATTTATGTGCAGTGGTTACGGTGTCAGGGAGCACAGGGTTCCCCAGGCTCGAATGACTGCAGCAGTACCACCTACTCTCCTTCCTGAATTTTTGTCAGCCACAGGAAACAGCATAGGATTTCACCAGGTAATTTTTAGTTAAATGAATGCCATTCCTGAGGAAAAGGAAAAACCCTGCAAGGACAGCAGAAACTCCTTGCACAGGCCCAAGCCCAGTACACAGTAGATAGAAGGATGTAAATAATTGAAGAGAATAGTTTTGTAATGCTCTGACCCTGAGCACTGCACATCAGTCATGCAGATATCGTCTCTCTCTGCCCCAGCCTGCCCACTGCTGCACTTCACTGTATGCACCATTAATGACCTTTTATGAGAATTAACTGATACTAACACATCAACTACAGATCCACTGCGTTTTTAAAAAGCACCAGCTTAGTTCTGCTTGTTTGGCCACATAGATTAGTTTTGTAAAAACAATTACGGTGATTTAAACACCTGGTTATGGAAATGTCTATTGAGCTGCCGGGTAGCGCTTTCCGCCCTGTTCACGGAAAGCATTAGAGGGCTGTCAAAAAAAGAAGGGTGGGATCATGTAAAACTTGTGAAAATGAGCTAATTATGGTAAGTCTGCTGGCAGATCACGAGCTGAGGAGATTCAGAGAGGAGTGGGAAATATAGTTTTGGGGTTTTTGGATCAGTTTGTTGCAGGGAAGTGGACAGATCAGCCAGGAGGTGAGTGGATGGGAAGGTGAATGGATAGGTGGATGAATCTCCCAGTCCCTCCCTGGCACACCTTCTTCTAGCAGATTTGCCATGGCCTGCAGTGCAGAAGCACAGAGCAAAAAGATTCTCTCTGTCCCAAAGGGCGCACAGCCAAGCCTGAATACAAAACCTAAAGACCTAAGCGTGAAAACAGAACAACTCCACTCACTCCTCTCCAGCTTAGAAACTCGGATCACCATAAATGGATGAGACATTTCCAGCATTTGTGTGTTTCCTGGTCATCCCAGAGGTTTTTCCCCTTCAAGATTTATTTACACACAGGAATGTAAGTGACCACGCTAGCAACAGCAACACGGTAGATGTTTCTACTGCGTGCTCCATGCCCCGTCCCTCAGCTCTTTATCAGCATTAGCTAAACAGACCTCACTCTGTAATCGGTTTTGTACCGATTTTTCTGGTAGAGAAGCCAAGGCAGTGACGGGTAAGTAATTTATCCAAGCTCACATACTCATGGGCAGCAGAGTGTTTCTCTTGCAGTGAGAGTCAGGCATCCACCAGGACAGTTTCTGCAGAGGGGCTACAACAGTGTCTGAGAAAGAGCCATGGTGCCATGACAGGGAGAAGGAAGAAAATAGGAAAAAAAAAAAAAAAAAAAAAAAAAAAAAAAAAAAAAAAAAAAAAAAAAAAGGGAAAATCAAGAGAATTCCTGATTTTGGGAGAGAAATCATAATAGTGATACCTGCTAAAATTCCTCCCTGCACCGCCCAGCCTCTTTCAGGTGCTTGGGAAGAAGAAAGCCCATGCTGCAGGAGCACTCATCTTTGCAGAGAGGCCTTCTGTCAAAACAGAGGGATGCTGAGACATATCCCACATCTGACATCTCCCACGCCTGACAGCACTGACAGACAGACGGACTGGAAGACAAACAGATATATCCACCTAAAAGCCTCACCCTCTGGGTAACTGATTCATGCTACCCATCCTGTTTGAACAAGGGTAGGTAGAGGACAAAATCCTGTTGTAAGAAACATGTTACTTTTTGGTTATGCCTGCTAATATTAACCAAAATCTCTGTATTTCCTCCTCAAGCTGAACAAGAAGCTGATGGAGTTATTTGACTCTCAGGAATTAGGGGTTTGAGATGGGCTTCAGTTCTTATCCTTTGTGGGTAGTCCAGAATCTCCTCTCAGAAACAGACTGTGAAAGGCTAATTATCTAGATGTCACTCCCAAGAGCTGATGTGTCACAAATCATCACAGCAACAGCTCAGAGAAGGGTTCCTTGAATGGGTAATGGCCAAAATGTGGTCACCCACC
Organism: Rhagologus leucostigma; assembly: GCA_013397725.1. NCBI lineage: Eukaryota > Metazoa > Chordata > Aves > Passeriformes > Rhagologus > Rhagologus leucostigma. Next base: position 464,886 of record VZTD01003093.1, read on the forward strand.
CTGTGGATCTAAGGATAGACACCTAATTTGGCAAAACAGGGGAAGAACGTCGCAAGTCTGTGTCCATGGATTCCTGGAAGATGCAGGGCAGTGGAGACATTTCTAAAGAAAAGATTCTTATCAGATGACTGTCAGACATGCACTGGTTTTACTTCTCAACATCCAGCCATACACCTTGGTTCAGTGTTCAGGCAGGGAGGTGCAGCTGGCCAGGGCAGCACAAGCAGGCTGGACACTAAGGAAGAAGTCAGAAAAAACTGAATATTACCACTTCTGAGATGTAAGAAAATGATGGAGACCTTAATTGAGTCTAGGTGAAGGCACTGGACAATCTCCATCCCAGATACAAAGAGGTAGAAAATAAATCAGACCTTTGATTTTTCAGTTTATTAAGTGCTTTAACCTCAGTAAGGTGACGAAACTGCAACGAAATTTGGAGGTAAGAATGGCTGCAGATGTAGAGCTGTGATCTTAAATATAACTGGGGTTTTCCAAAGACAGAAAGTGTCACTTGTGTTTAGCATATTCCTTTGATAAGAGACCTAACTTTTAGATAAGGGAATGAAAAATGTGTCACTTATCCTTGCTTCAGAGAGGGATTAGCTGGATTAGTGGAGCTGGAGAAATGGGGGCTTAGAAAGAAAATTGTGAGGTGTTTACCTGTAGGGGAAATAAGAGTCTCTAGTGACAGAAGAAGTGCTGGACTGGAGACAGTTTCTTAGCGGGGCTCCTCTAGGATTGTTTTTTCAGTAGTCATATTTAAGATGTCTGTGAGTCACCTTGGTACAAAAGGTAGACATTTTCTAATTATGTTTTCTGAAAACACAAAACCCATCAATTTGGGGAGGACTGACACGCTGTGTGGGAGGAGCCAGGTGACCTTGGGAAATAGATTAACAGAAATGGAGTAGCAGTCCTGGCAGACAAATTAAAAGTTCCTGGTATCTCCTGGGTGCTGAGTGCATTCATGACTGATATCATCATGGAAAGACACGGACCTGTTGAAGTGGGTCCAGAGGAAGCCACGGAGCTGCTGCCAGGGCTGGAGCCCCTCTGCTCTGCAGCCAGCCTGGCAGAGCTGCGGGTGCTCACCTGCACAAGAGAAGGCTCCAGGGAGAGCTCAGAGCCTCTGGCAGTGCCTAAAGGGGCTCCAGGAGAGCTGCAGAGGGACTGGGGACAAGGCCTGGAGGGACAGGACACAGGGAATGGCTTCCCAGTGCCAGAGGGCAGGGCTGGATGGGATATTGGGAAGGGATTCCTGGCTGTGAGGGTGGGGAGGCCCTGGCACAGGGTGCCCAGAGCAGCTGTGGCTGCCCCTGGATCCCTGGGAGTGTCCAAGGCCAGGCTGGGTGGGGCTTGGAGCAACCTGGGACTGTTAAATATTTATCTGGGAAAGCAGACATTCTTCAGCAAACAGTATTCCTTCTTAATAAGAAATCTGGGCTTACACCACCTGCCCTCCAAACTCAGAGGGATTATCAGGGCAGTAGAGTGACCAAGCTGAACCACACAGCAAGCGGGTTTATCCCCATATGACATCAGCACAATTTTTTTCTCACTTTCTTGAATTTCATGCTAAAACCTGACTTGATGTGCAGTCCAGATCAATACTGAAGTGAGTGGAAAGGAACAGGCAAGTTCTTGGTGGACGGAATCTTCAAGAGCTTTTAGTTGCTTGAAGCCTCATTTGAGGCACCAAGCAACACACACCGTATTTCTCCTTTCCTTGTTTTTGTCTTTTTCTTAATGTAGTGAAAGTGTTCCTTTTGGGGTCATGGGATAATGCAAAACATCTTTGATACACCAAATGTAAGTGTCAAAGAAAGGAAAGTTTCCCCTATGTTTCACATGAAATGTTGCATGCTAATAATAATTTATCATCATCTTCATATATTCTTATATAAGTAATACAAATCACCACAGTCAATTAATCAATCTGTAATTAGGAACTGACACGAACATTTACTACCATCAGGCATAATTTATATGATTACAGATGATTAAATAAAATGTAATTGAGTGAGCAGGCAATTTGTTAAGCACATGTAAATTCAGCCATACCACCCCAGGCTGTGATCTTGTCAGATCTCGACAGCTAAACAGGGTCAGGGTGGGTCAGTGTTTTGATGAGAAACCCCAAGGGAGAACCCTGGGTGCTGAAGGAAGGGGTGGTGGTTAATAGGTAGCTCTCTCCTTGCTCCTTGTGTTGGAGGCGTAGTGTCTCTGGCATGTGATGGGAGAGATGGACATAAGTTATTGAAAGTGCTGCCTGAGCAGTTCTTGAGAGAGGTGGGAATTCGTCTCCTGGACTTGGGTTAATTTAGAGTGGAGCACACACCTGGCCAGTCACCGGGAGGAGACAGTAAACCACGGCACTCTGACACTTGCTGCTCCTCAGCAGAGCCAGGAGACGTGTCACTCCTGTGATTTAGCCTGCCTAACTCAGATACCTCCATCTTCATTATTTAGGGAAGGGGGAGTCTTCTTAAAACAACCACATAAATTCCTCCTCTGCCAAGAGGAGGTGCTCTTGAAAGCCAACCAAGGCAGGAAATGTCTGCCTGCCTCGGGTGCTCAATCTCCTGCAATGACACCTCTGTCCCTCCCTTGGCTGGATGGAGAATCTGGTCACACACATCAGGACCACTTCACTGAAACACGGGCATAAATTGGATCTTGGTTTCACATGTTTGCGCAGACCCTTGAGGTTGAACAAAGACTGTGAGCCAGCCAGGGGCTGCCAGGCCCGTGAACGGGGAAATGAGAGTTTGTTCTTAACGCTCCATCCAAAAAACAGCTGACATCAGTAGACAGTCCCATGGGAAATGCTAAAAGCAACACTGGGAAAGTGCTTCTCTGTTATTCCTTTGTATTTTTTTTAATAACACCAGGACCAAATCCAACTAAGTGAATGATTTCTTGAAAAGTTCACTGTGTTTCCAAATTGGTTTTGGTCACACAGCCAGAGAAATGCAAGAGGTTTGCTTTAATTATTTCACAAAAATAAACTTAACTTATTAGGATCAATTCCGTTTCTGTAGTCTTAAACAAGAATATTTTTGCTTCCTCTGTTTTTAGTTTCTGCATGGCTTCTGCCAAGGCATCTAATTTTAAATAATTAAAACCATTTGTTTTAATACAGCGCAGCAGTTTCTACAGTGCTGTGCCTGTTTATTTTTTGTCGGTTTTCTTCAATTCCTGTGTCACTCCTTGTGGGAACTGGAGCAGACATCCAACAGATCAGAGGCATGGATGAAATCACTCAGGGAAGGCAAGCAGACAGGCCAACTGCAGCTATAACAAAATGATCTTTGATTATTAAATGCATACTTACGTAGATGGATAACCAGATGTACTTGACAGTGGATGTGGAGAGCGTGGGGGGCAGTACCTCAGGATTAGAGCAGAAAGTAACACAAGCTTTCTTCCCTGAAACAATCAGTGAAATCACTTCCTGGACAGTAAGAGCCTTGCATGTGCAACGTTATACACTGGGCCTGCACAACCAATTTGGGTCAGAATGATGTTTAAACTCTTAAGTGGTACCACTAATCCCCATTAATCTGACTTCAAAGATGAGGCGTAATGCTCAGTACAGGAGACTAAGAGTTGCTAATGCACGTTCCTCCGCTGGAGCACTAATACAGGACTCCTGCAGAAAGAATAGGATCTTCCAGGCTTGGGTGTGAGGGCTAAAAATAAACATCTATTTAGGGATGTCTCCAGAAGTGTTCTCTTCTTGAGTTCATTCTGTCCAGTGGTGCCCTTTGCCACTGCCGGTGCAAGGATGGCCATGAGGCTGTCCTCTCATTTGGGTTATTTTATTTTTTCCTCACAAAAATTACCTAGGGTTGTCATTTCTTGTGCAGGCTTCATGATGAGCTGCTGATCTCGTTTAATGAGGAAGAGCTAGGGCAGTGAGTCATGGGTTTACCCCGAAGTATGTGGGATGGAGGAAACTAGGCTGCTCAAGAAAGATTTAATCTCAACCCCACAATTATCTGCCAGAAACAACCACAGAAGCCAAAGAAATTATGTTGGTCTAAAGCACCCAAACTGCAAAGAAGATCTCTGAGGAGTGATAGACAAGGCCAGACTGAGCAACCTGGTCTAATGGAAGGTGTCCCCACCCATGGCAGGTGGGTGGAATGAGATGGTTTTTAAGGTCCCTTCTAATTCAAGCCAATCTATGGTTCTATGCTAGAAAAACAACTTTGAAAATTCTCTTTTTGTCTTTCCAGTGCAGTGTGTAGTTTCAGAACAGATTTCAGAAGTGATCATAAGGAGTCGCCGCTCTGGCTGAGTAGGATTACTCCATGTCTTCCTATTTTTTTCTTTACATTTTTGGGGGAAAGCATCACTATTTGTTAAAAATATCAAAAATTCACCTTTTCAAAGTAGGTTCTTGCATTTTTCCCGTATTTATTACTGCAATATTTTCCAAAGCAATTCATTGAAATCTATCAAAGTCTGGGAGAGAGAAGTATTTTAAGATAGATTATAATTATCTCCTACAACCAATGTTATTTAAAAAATACGGTACATATGTTTTACGAAACAGAATTAACAGCTATGTTTCCAGCCTCAGAATTTTCTGCCTAAATAGATTTGAGTAGCTTTACTTGAAGATAAGGTCCTGTATAATTGCATCATCAAACCAAAAGCCTTATTCTGTAAGTGCTATGAGATCCTTTCAAGAAAGACATCATCACCTAAGTGCCAAGCTGTAAAAATCAAGCAAAAGCTAAGTGGGACTTATTCCAGAATCATAGAATCCAGAGATGTCTAGAAATCAAGAATAGTGTTGAAAAACCATCTAATTCGTGTTCTGGTGTAAAAAATCCTCTGTTTCCGACAGAGAAACAGAGGGAAACTTAAGCTGCAGTAGTGTCCCCAGGTCATGTTCCAGGCATATAACCACAACCAGCACGAGTTCCCAGTCTGAGCCTGACCACGGCTTTCCTCCTATCTGTGACAGCTTTGCCTTTGACTTTCTCCAGGGTGATGTCACCTGTCCTCCTGCCTTCTGTTCTCCTCATCTGAACATCGATAGACTGTTAAGTAAGTTTCATAAAATTGCTGAGATTCTCATTTGTCCCCGAGGAGTCCACCACAGGAGACAGCCATGGTGAAAAATTTCCTAGGATCCATGAATAAACAATCTTGGTATTCCCTGCCTTCCTCAGAGATTTCTACGCCTGCTGCTGAAATGGCTTGAGTGCTGCAAACTAATTATAAAATTATTTAGTTAATAAAGGCAGGTAGGAAAGTTTCTAATTATCCCTGTGATAAAACTCTCTTGAAGCTGTAGGATTTGTCTTACCCCGCAGCAAGGTGGGACCTGTCTCCTGTAGCTGAGGCCGTGCAGGATCGGCCGTGGGTGGGGGAATTTGGTGCAAGCACAAAGGGCTCAATCCAGCTGCCTTAAAGCAGGTCGCAGAATTGTGGAATCATGGAATGTCCTGCGTTAGAAGGGACCCACAAGCTCCTGGCCCAGCACAGAGCATCCCCATGTATCACACCATGAAATCCAGCCACGTCTGAGGGGACCCTGGTCATCTCAGATGGCCTTAGCTCTTGCTCCGGAAGGATACTGACCCCTCACAACCCCCTCATACGTGATAATTCAGATAGCCCTGGACACCTGACATGGTAATAGACATTTATGTTTTATCTCACAGATCATTTTCTTGGTCCAGCTTAATCTCCAGGCTCTGCTGGGAGCTGGGACACCGGACCACCTGCAGACATCTGTGTGCCTCCAGCCCCCAGGACACCTGGAAAGAATCACAGACTCGCAGAATTACAGAATCATAGAATCATAGAATGGTTTGGGTTGGAAGAGGACCTTTAAAAGTCATTCAGTCCAAGTCTCTGCTGCGGGCAGGGACACCTTCCACTAAACCAGGTTGCTCCAAACCCCATCCAATCTGGCCTTGGACATTGCCAGGGATGGGGCAGCCACAGCTGCTCTGGGCACCCTGTGCCAGGGTCTCCCTAGCCTTACAGGGAATATTTTTTTCCTAAAATCTGATATGAATCTACTCTCTTTGAGCTTGAAGCCATTCCCACTTGTCCTGTCACTCCAGACTCTTGTAAACAGTCTCGTCACATCTTTCCTGCAAGTTCCCTTCAGGCACTGGAAGGCTGCAATTAGATGACCCTGAAGCTTCTTTTCTCCAAGATGAACAATCACAGTTCTTCCAGCCATTCCTCATAGAAGAGGTTCTCCACCCCCTGCAGCATCTCCGTGGCCTCCTCTGGACTGGCTCCGGCAGCTCCAGGTCCTTGTGCTGTTGGAGCCCAGGGCTGGGGCAGCTCTGCAGGTGGGGTCTCAGCTGAGGGGGCAGAGGGGCAGAATCCCCCCTCCCCTGCTGCCCACGCTGGGGCTCAGCCCAGGGCACGGGGGGTTCAGGGCCGGGGCAGGTCCAGCTCTCACCCACAGCACCCCCAGGTCCTGCTCCCAGGGCTGCTCCAGCTGCTCATCCCAGCCTGGATTGGTCCCAGGGGTTGCCCTGACCCAGGTGCAGCTCCAGCACTTGGCCTTGTTAAACCACAGAGGTTCCCATGGGCCACTTCTCCAGCCTGTCCAGGTCCCTCTGGATGTCATCCCATCCTGCAGGTGTATCAGCTGCACCTCTCAGCCTGGTGTCATCTGCAAATTTGCTGAGGATGCCCTTGATCCCTTTGTGTCATTAATGAAGATATTCAGTAACACTGGTGCCCATATGGACCCCTGAGGGACACCACCTGTCCCTGATGTCCACTGGGACCCTGAGCCATTGACCACAACCCTCTGGATGCCACCATCCAACCAGTTCCTAATCCATCTAGTAGTTTACCCATGGAATCCATCGCTCCCCAATTTGGAGGGAAGGATGTTGTAGGAGACGACGACAAAGGCTTTACAGAGGTCTGGATAAATGACATCTGTAGCTCTTCCCTATTCCACTGATGAAGTAGTTACTTCATCAAAGAAAGCCACTGTGTTAAGTGAGACAGGATTTTCCCTTGGTGAAGCCCTGCTGTCTCCAATCACCTCCCTGTCCTCCATGTCCCTTAGCACAGCTTCTGTTCCACGATCTTCTCGGGCGCAGAGGTCAGGCTGACAGGACGGTAATTCCCAGGGTGTTACTTTCACCCCTTTTTAAAGATGGGTACTATTGTTCCCTTTTTCCTGCCACCCAGGACTTCCCAGACACCCCAGGACGGGAGAAGCATCCATGAGGGGTCAACAATCTGACATGGGTCGACAAGGTATGTGACGGGCCAAGAAGCACACCCTGGAGGGCTCAAATGGCACCAGACACTCAGCTCCTTGTTGACGGCAGCTATCTAAATTTTAGGTGGTCCCATTAGAGAGGTCCCATTGTTTAAATGGGAAAACTTCCACTGGCTCCAGCACAGCCAGGACTTCACAGCACAACTGGTTTTTGCTGATTATGAAGATAAAGTGAGCACAGGTGTTGCTAATGTGAAACCGCACTAAGAGTTTCTTCCGCACTTTCCCCAGGGAGTTTTGCTTTACCCTTGCATTTTGTATTGGGAATATAATTTTTTTGATCCACTTCTGTGGGAGAGGTGACCTCCCCAGCTGAGGGCAGGCTACCTGGGTTTGACATATGTTAAATGACAGCACGTCAAAGCACTAAAAAATATGTTGGTTGAAGTTTTACCTGGAGTTTTACAAGGTAGTAACATAGACTATAAGCTAGTGCATTTAGGCGCCTGGGTGGGGAAATGTATGAAAAATGCATGAGAGGTTTGTGTAAGAAATGCAGTTCACTGGTGTTTCATGTTCATTATTCTTTTTTTTTTTTCTTCAATGAAATTATCCTAAGGAATTTTTTTTTTTTTGGGGGCTGAAGAGAAAGCACGTGCTCGGTAAGTGAGTTCAGCCACAGATTTCAGGGCCCTTAAGTACTCATTGACACAAGAGGCGACAACAGCTCTGCAGGAACCTTTATGGGTCTCTCAGGGTTGTTGGTTTTTTAAGCCTGTGTATTATGGATTTCCACAACAGGTGTTAACAGCTCAAGGCATCTTAATGCCTGCTGGATTAAATAATGCACGTTTTTAAAATTGCATGAAGTCTCTCCCACTGGGGAAATACTATCCTTTCCGCCTTTACTTTTTAAATGAAAATAAAACATGTATTACAAAAATTGCCAAAGAAATGGCTAAAATCCACACCCAAAGCAACATAGAAGCTGGAATTCTGTGTTTAGCTCACTCTGCCTTTACCCAAGTCGTGAGGATCTGGGGCAGGTGAGAGCAGAGAGCAAACAGGTGTGACCACGTGCAAGGCCAGGAAAGGTCAGTAGGGGTTACAGAGAATGGGACACTGGGACAAAATCACTGCTTAAACCAGTTAAATAGGGGGTCTTTCATGCCCTTGCACCAATTTAGTCAGCATAAACCAGCTGAAAGTCTGAGCCAGAGCTTTGCTGGAAGGAAAACCCAAGTGAACAAACCCGTTTTTGGGAGTGGGGAGATACTGGCATCTCGTGGAAGGCCCATCCAGCACCAGTGAGGGACAGACACAGGACATGGTGCATCCCACTTGAGCACAGCTGCTTTTGGGAGACCCCCTGAGGCTCTGAACCCTCCACTCAGGCAGAAAAGTCCTCTCTGATGCCCCTGTGACCCAATGGGGCACAGCCAGTGCAGAAAGAACAGGTCATGCTATGCTCAGCATGGGCAAGAGCAGAGCCTGGCCCTGAACCTCCTCTCCTGGGACCTAACGCTCTCCTTGGACACCAGTTTTGGGAAGCTCTTCTACAGAAGGTGGGGCATGTTTTGTTAAGAGTTTGGCTGCCATTTGGGCATTAATCGTGGATCTAAGAGCGTTTATTAATGTCCTGTTGAAGTTAACAGCGAGGCACTGCTGCCCCCCCGCTTTTCTGATATGCAAACAGTGGTGATTAAGCACCAGATTAAACATCTTCATGAATATTTAAAAGGCTGTTTTTGAAAGTTTCCTGTCCTTTTACACTAATAGCCCCATTAAAACCTGTTTACAAGCCAGTCATGAGAGTAACTGTGTGCACTTAAAACACTGGAGAGTTCCCCAAGAGGAGTGCTTTAACCATGTGAGAATGGCAGCTGATCAATAGGGATCTTAAAGTAAGACTGTCTGCCTAAACCCAATGGAAACAACCCTTGCAGAACAGAGAAAGAGCTGGCAAGTTCCCAACTGGTTAATTAGGGAGGCAAAACGGTAATAATAACAACCATAATATTTGCTTTAAGGTCCAGATGTCCAAGGCCTGGGTGTCTGGCTGCCACAGCACTTCTCAGAAGCTGCCTCAAAAATGTTGATGGCAGCCAGGAAAAGACCTGGGAAAGTTTTAAGTAAACTTAACAGCTTGCTGTTTCCTGGATCTTCTTATCTTGCACATATCAGACTCTGCACACAGTCAGAGCCTAAAATGGGGATGCAGATAACGTATGACAGCTGTTAATCACAGAATCACAAAACGGTTTGGGCCGCAAGGAACCTTCAAGACCATCTTGTCCCAACCTTCTGCCGTGGGCAGGGACATCTTCCACTATCCCAGGGAGCTCCGAGCCACATCCAGCCTGGCCTTGGACACTTCCAGGGATCCAGGGGCAGCCACAGCTGCTCTGGGCACCCTGTGCCAGGGCCTCCTCACCCTCACAGCCAGGAATCCCTTCCCAATATCCCATCCAGCCCTGCCCTCTGGCACTGGGAAGCCATTCCCTGTGTCCTGTCCCTCCAGGCCTTGTCCCAAGTCCCTCTGCAGCTCTCCTGGAGCCCCTTTAGGCACTGCCAGGGGCTCTGAGGTGTCCCTGGAGCCTTCTCTTGTGCGCACCCCCAGCTCTCCCAGCCTGTCAATAATGGATGCAATCTGCTTGTTATATTGAAGTACAACACAATAAACATCAGTCCTACATGGTTTATACCCAGAACAGAAGAGGCGGGCATATTCCACCAGTGCCGTAAGGCCAAAATTTAAATCTAGCCCTGCCACATGTACCTGGACAGCTCTTGATCTGCTCTCTGTTGCTCACCATACATCCACCACACTCCATTGTTCACTGCACCATTTCACCACCACTCCACTGCTTTGTTCTGAGCCAAGAGGCCATGAAGCACAAGGTGTCTGAGTCCAGCACAGGACGTAGGTGCTTAAATGTTGTTAAAAACCTGAGCTTTTGTGTCTGCTTTGTGCTACTGAGTGCACTGGAAAGAAATCTATTGACATCAGTGGGTTTTGGATTAGGCTCCCGCTGTGTTATTAAGTGAATTATTAATTATTAATATTAACATAACAGAAATCACATGTTGCCTTATTCAACCATTCAATTTTGCCTTATGTGGGGGTTTTTGAAAATGCAGTCGCCGAGTTTAAATACAAGTGTGGATTGATTGTTTAGCCTCCCTACTCATTGCCAAGGAGAGTATGCTTACATATGGGTGTCCAGTTTTAAATGAATATTGACTGACTGAAATTCATGCCGTCTGCTTCAGTTTAACTGTTTGGCAAAACTAGAGATGTCAATAAAACTGGATTGAATTTTGAACGGTATTAAAACTTTCTGGAGCCGAGGTAATCATGATGGAAAAAAGTAATAAAGGGCTGGAGACCTTACAAGTGTGGGGTTTTTCCTACTGCTGTGAAGCCCTCTGGGGCTAAAGGTGTTTAGTTCCAATGCTGAAAGACCAGCAGAGCTGCTAATGGCCTTTCAGTTCCTTTGGCAGGAGCAAATATAAATAGGCAAAGTAGATGCTCTAACTCCTCCCTTCCTGAAACTCAGCCGAAGGAGTACATTTATAGTGTTGCTTCAGCTAGTGAGGTTTGGGAAACTGACACCCCTTCAAGCGAGAGGTGGCTGACTGCACGTCCAGGAGATTGTCTCTGAGCTTGTCCCTGTGGGACTGGCACTCACCTGTCCCGCCTCCCTGATGGGGACACAGGTCTGCCTATCTGCAGCAGAAGTGGCACTCGGCAGAGTGGGGACCAGAGAGCTTGGGAAGAGTGGGTTTGGTGTGCGAGAGTGTCATGTAGTATTTGGGGTTTATTTCCCGAGACAGGAGTTCATGGTGTAAAAGCACAGTGTGTGGTCCATGCACCTCTATTCTCACTGCATCCCAGTGCCCCAGTAACTTTTATTGCACTTTTCTGCTTACTTATAGCAACTATTAACTGGTTACCCACTTGTTAGTGCACTTACTGTGACTGGAGCACGGTGGAATTAAGATATTGGTCCTCCAAAATTGTTATCATATTTCTAAAGATTATCTTGAGGATTTGTCTATGGATTAATTCATATCCCCCAAATTTATTCCTGTGCAGGTCTGGTTGCATAATCCAGCAGGGATCCAGGAGCAGAGATGCCTCCTGAAACCCTGCAGTGATGAACTGTGGGCACTTAGGTCTGCCCTGGTAAGAAGTTGGTAGGAAAAGAAGGAATCATTTTAAACTGAAAGGAAATAGGTTTAGATTGGGCATTGGGAAGGAATTCCTGTCTGTGAGGGTGGGGAGGCCCTGGCACAGGGTGCCCAGAGCAGCTGTGGCTGCCCCTGGATCCCTGGCAGTGTCCAAGGCCAGGTTGGACAGGGCTTGGAGTGACCTGGGATAGTGGAAGGTGTCCCTGCCCATGGCAGGGGGTGGGACTGGATGATTACGAAGGTCCCATCCAACCCAAACCATTCTGGGATTCTGTGAATTCATAGAGATAAAACCAGTTGCACGGCTCACACACAGCCATGAGTAGCAGCTGGTAGCAAAGTGAGGAATTGACTTGGACTGTCCTGCAGGCCTGGTGTGCACCCCAAGCCTGGCCAAGCACTTCAACCATCCACCCCATCTTGGGGCTGGAACTGTAAGACAGAAAAACCAGCAAGGTCAGGCCCCAAAGGAGAGCACAGTGCAGCAAGAAAAGCAGCAGGGCTGCAGGTGGCTTGTAGACACCTCTTCAAAAACACCTCTCATGTCTTCTCTGCAGGTTTTTCTTCCTGAAAATTGGACTGTGACTTAATAACACAACACCAGGAAAGCTAGTCCATGATATCCTCATGTTTCTACCCCTGCAAAACTGGTGTCTATGTTTATTACCTACCAATTAATTAACAATCATGAGCAAAAGCAGATAGGAAAGACTTTAATTTCTGGGCCAAACTAATTTGCAATGGTGCTGCTTTGAAATTAGTTATGTGCTTGCTTGATTTCTAAACATCAGCTCATCAAAGTGTGTTAGCATTGCTGTGAAACACAAGTCCTTTTTTAAGGTACCTGATATATGGACTTACAAGTTTATGCCAGGGACAAATCCTTGTAATTTTTTTTTCCTGATGCCAAAATCAGCTGAAGATATTTTTAAGCCTCTTCTCAGTATTCTTCTCTTGTGATGAGGTACACTCCTCTCGTGGAGGTAGAAAATTTCGTTTTCTGAGCAGCATTTCACTATTTGAGGCTGAAAGATGACCCTGCAGACAGAGGGGGTTATCACAGATAAAGGGAAGCTGAACCACAGTGGAGGAACTGGAAAAGTAGGCAGGGCATGAGGAAAGGAAATTAAACTGGTTCTGCCACTGGTGAAAATTCACTACCTTTTTAAACTTCTATTACACCAGTGAAGTCCTGGGCTCTGGAAATGCCTAAATTATAGTTATGGGAATGGCAGCAACAAAAGAATTGGCAAGGTAGGAGTAGAGGTGATTAGGTGAGCTGATGTTAAGGCAGAAGCCATTAGCTTGCTTAAGCGAGTGGTCCCAACCCCAGTAGGAGGTGGTGGGAGCATCAGGCAGAAGAATCACAGAGCCATTTATGCTGGAAAAGATCACTAAGCTCATCCAACCATCCTCCCAGCACTGCCAAGCTCACCATTAATCCATGTCCCCAAGTGCCAATCACTCCAGGGATGGTGAGTCCACCACTGCCCCGGGCAGCCTGTGGGGCTGGACAACCCTTTCCGTGAAGAAGTTTTCCCTAATATCCGATCTAAACCTCCCTTGGCACAACTTCAGGCCATATCCTCACCTTTTGCATTAGGTGTAGGTGCCATAAAATTTGCTGCTGCCTGTTTTGAAAATGTCCTGTGTCCATTGTAAAGATTGACTCCATTGAGTTGTTGCTACGTTTTTAAATTTGACAAATTGGTAGGAGCATTTTCCTTTGAATCACAGAAAAAGAGATATTAAAGGGTTGAAAGAGACATTAAAGACCATCTTATTTAAACCCCCTGCCATGGGCAGGGACACCTTCTACTAGACCAGGTTGCTCAAAGCCCCATCCAACCTGGCCTTGAATTTTTCCAAAACGCATCCAAATTTATGAAAGGAATGGGTCAGAAGGTGGATTGATCTTACGGTGCATGAAATTAAAATCTGGATGGCAAGAAGGAAAGACTGGCAGCAATCTTCTGTCCTGATGAGTCTGAAAGTACCTGACTTGAACTATCAAGTTACTCCATAGTTTCTAAATTCTTGGGAATCTTTCATTTTATGCAGCTTTTCAGAGATGCTTTTAGCTATGGTATTTGGTTATTTATTTATTTTCAACTGCATTACGAAAAAGTGAGAACGAAGCCTAGGATACGTTTGAGTTTTTAACTCAACTACATTTTATAAAATCTCTTTGAGATGCTGGTAGACGAATGATGTTCCCTAAACACATTCACACACACACGCATCCTTACCAGGTGCATAAATTGAGGCTTGAAGAAGAGGTCGTATTTTTCCAACTTAGGTATGTCAACTGAGAAATCCCAATCCAAAGGAGATTGATTTTCAGAAATGCCCAGTCTGGACAGATGAGCAGCACACCAGATTACTCACAGGGCACTCTTATTTGAGAGCTTATCTTTAAAACGTTGGTCTATAAGTGGCTCTCTGCAAGGTCATGCCGTAATTCATTGTACTAAGGAGTAAAATTCCAGGTTTCTGGATGTGCTCCGGCATGATCATACCGCTGTACCTTACCCCGCTGACATGGTTACTTGGAGAGTTATTGAAGAGATTCTGTTATTGTGACAATCTGGGACATTTGGCACAAGTATCTGCTTGGAGAAGACTGCTCTGACCTGGAGAATCTCACCTCAGAGGCACCAGGGAGCCACTTGTGATGTCCCCACCCATCTCAGAGGGCTTAGAAATAGATGGTCTTTCAGGTGCTTTCCAAACCAAACCATTCTATGGTTCTATGATATTGTCATGAAATGCAATTTAGGGAGCTTTAACCCTTGAGCCCTAGAGCCACCAATTTCAGAAGGAAAAGTAATTCTCTCGATTTTTAAAATAGCTGCTTAAAAAAAAGCAGGTGCCTGGTATAGTTAGTTACCTTACATGCTGAAATAACAAATCAGCTGTTTGAAACAGCTTTTTTTTTGGGAGGAGAGAACTGAGACCTACCTGTGCCTGCTCCAGTTGCGCTCCTCAATTCACCAACCACTACTGAAAGTGGAAGACATCTCAGCAACACTGCAGTGCTGTGATAGATACTGCAACAATACCACTTGTGCCTACAACCTTTGCAAAGCTGATGACACTTCCTCAGCCAGTAGAAGGGGCTTTGCTCCTTGAAAGACAACCTTGCTTTTGTAAATTTGTCCTAGATCGCAGGGCCCTGAGTGGCTGTGGGTTTCGGGTTCGCTGTCCTATTTCAGCTGTGAAGGTGCAGCGCTGAGCTCTCTCCCAGCCAGCTGATCCTGCTGTTTCTTCAGCTCCCAGTTTAACTTCAATGGGAGTCCCAGGTGCACAGAGGAGAACCTTTAATGGATTAAACAAATAGAGCAAAGTCAAATAGAGCACACATCCATAACGTGCACGTCTGCATACACATGTACCTGCATTTATACACACAGAGGTACAGGGAGAGAGCAGACAGAAAAACAATTAAAAAAAAAAAAAAACTTTTGGGAAAGGTTTCCTTCATAAATCTGAGCTCCATGCAGCAGCACAACTTACATATCTCTCATTTCTGCATCATTTCTGTGCCGTGGTCAAAGAGTATTAGAGGATACATTTCTGTTCTAAATTACATCTGGGTAAATCCAGAGGAATTCCCCTGAGCCACGTGTGCCTCTAAGATTTTGCCTACATGGGGACACTCAGGAAAATAACCCAAATTAGCTGAAGGTGAGAATTTAAAAGTGGATTAATTAAACTGCGTGAAACCCCTGTGAAGGTTGTTCTTATTCAGAATTCAGGTGGTCTTCATTCAATTTAATTTAATTCACTTTGGAAATTAATTCAGATTAATTGTCCTAACTGTTTTTATGTACCTATTCTAGATTAACACTGGGGTAATAAAATGAATTGTAGCCCACTGGCTTCAAGATTATTTTTAGATTTATACCAGGAGGCTCTGGAGGAAGATTGTCCCCTGGGTGTCCAGAAGCCAGTGCTCTGCTTGTCAAGACAAAGGAGTGGAGGATGTTTCTGGAAATAGATAAGCGATACTCTTTTCCCTTTTGGGGCAATTTTTTTAAAGATCTCATAATAAAAAGAAGGTGAAAATGGCAACACAGCAACAGGTTAAATATCACTGCTTTCAAGCCCTGAGTAGGGTGCCCACAGACTTGCCTTCCACTGGGGCCTGATCCTGCATGCATGATACTCCTTCTCGGTGGGAAAAAAAAAATTCTTTGACATCAAGAGAAACAACACTCAAATCTCCTAATTCCAGACAATCCGATTTTGCAAGCCTGGAGCCAAATGAAAATCAAGACTACGGCAGAGAGGGCCCGCGATGTGAAAAAAGGCAAAACTGCTTTAAAGAGATAACTGCTCCCAATCTACTCCCCAAAGGAGACGACTCTTATTAAGGGTTTCTTCTCGAGATGTCTGCCTAAAGGCTTCTTCAGAGGGGATTTAGTCGTTTATGGCTCATATCTGGAGTTTGAAGCCCCCCTTTTACCATATGGTAGCTCAGAGGTCCTGCTCCTGCCTCCTTCCACTGAGATGGAGCTGAGCTTGGGCAGTGGGGACAGCAGAGGTGACAAGTACCTGTGCTAGGCTGGGGACACTGCAAGAAGCCCAGCCAAGGAGAGACAAAAAAAAAAGAAAAAAAGGACTTCTGAACCTGTTTGGGATCAGATAAATGCCTGTGGTCAAGCAAACAAATAAACAAATGAAACCCAAACAATAAACAACACACCCAAACTTATTTCTGAAAGATTTTATGTGGTGGTGTGTGTATTTCTCTGAAGCACCTGGCACTTGTGAAGGAGAATTAGACCAAACCTTCTCCTGTCTGCTAAATCCTTTTGCATATTCAGATTTTAAATGGCAAAGACAGCTAGAAATAAAGAAAGAAAAAGAAACTTTCAATCGATCTAGAAAAAATAAATGCAACCTCCAGCCTTCTGGAGCTGTGCTAAAGTGATAACTACGCTCATAATGCAAACACTCAAAAAGCAGCGATTCTAGTGCGATGGGATTTGGGGAAGGGTTGGGGGTGTCCAGCCCGGACCGCCTCAGAGCCGCCCCCCAGACTTTGCAAGTTGAAGTGAAAATGCTTTAATCCTTAACGAGGCAGTAGCTGCAGCGGGAAACCCTAGATCCCTGCTCCGCCACTGTCACCCTCGGGACACGCGGGACGCTGCGGCTCCCCGCCCCTCGGAAGAAAAGGGAAGGGAAGGAAACACGGGCTCCCCCAAACCGCTTTGCTGCGGTGCCCCCGCAGCAGCAGCCACATCGAGCGGAGAGGCGCGGCGAGACGCGCAGGGTGCCGCGGAGCGGGGTGAGCCCCGGCGGGCCAGGGACAGCTTCGACACGGATATTTTGGGGGGCACCACGCAGCGCCCCGCTTCCCAGGCTCCCCTTCAGCTCCGCGGGCCGAAGAGGCAAGACCCGGCCCTGCAAACCCCTGGGTTCACTCATCAAACCAAATTTGCTTCTCGGGCAAATTTGACCTGTTTCTTGGCCCAGATACGTTTCAAACACTTTCTCTGTTATTTTATTTTATTATTTTTTTAAGACGGGGCGCGGGGACTCCGCAGTCCCTAGCGCGTCCCTCGCCCTGCCCGTAAATTGGTCCGGCTTCTCCCGAGAGAAGAGGGACGGAGGGTACCGGGTAACCCCAGCGCTCCTTTCCTCCTTCCCAGCCCGACGCCTTCGGGCTCCCTTGCCCTACGACGGTGTCCCACAGCAGCTGGGACAACAGGTCATGTCCCTTTGGGGTCCAGGAGCCCCCTTTGCTGAGGGAGGACGGACACACACCACTCTCCCATCCTCAAATACCTTGGGACGTGCACGGCGCGTAACCGCACAGGCTTCGGAACTCCTCTCCTCGCAGCCAGCTAAAGGCTGTTCTCTTAATGAATTACTAATGAGTTAAAATTGGACAGCCGGCTTAATTAAAGCGTAGAGGCAATGTGTTTACCACATTGTAATTGAACTCATTAGGGCTCCGGCTTTGTGTTTTTAAGCAGCCGCCTTGTTCCGCACGTCGAGTGATCTGCGGGAAGCGTTTTGCTGGGGACGGGGACTCTGCGGGAGTGTGAGGGCTTGGAGGAGGTGGCAGTGCCCCCCCCCACCCCTTCATCTCCTTCAGGGGCTTCTGCTTGGGGGGACACCCTTCCCTCTGTCCCTTCAAAGCACTCACAGTTCGGGGGGCGGGGGACTTGCCCGCGTTCCTTTTTGCGGGGAAAGCTGGGGAGAGGCAAAGGAAATTTTGGGGGAAGAGGGTAAGTTTGGGGTGGGGGGAGCTTGGGGAAGCAGAGTCCGCCCCTGCAACAGGGTCCCTCTTGCCCCCCCCTCCAGGCGGGGAGAATGTGAGGGGTACCCTCCTCCGCAGCCGTCGGGGCGGACCTGCCCCGGGGTAGCGGCGGGGCGGGGGCGGCCGCGGTTCTCCCCCCAGCNCGGCCGCGGTTCTCCCCCCAGCGAGGGGAGGGGGCCGGGGAAGGGGGCGGCTTCCCCGCACCGCTTGCAAGGCGCTGCCTGGCTGCTAGAAGGCGTCCGAGACCCGACCCACCCGCGGCACAGCCGCCGCGGCAGACGCGGGAGCCAAACTTACGCGCCGCGGAGCTACCGCGGAGCGAGAGCGGCCCCGCGCCGGCCGCACCCCCGGAGAGCCCATGGAGCCCGGGTGTCCAGGTAAGCGCGGGGCTGGGGCGGGGCGGGGTGAGTGGGAACATTTTGATTTGGGTGTATCCATCCCTTCCCGGAGTAAACAGCAATGTCGCTCGCTGTCGCGATAGGTCGCAGGGTCGTGAGGCCGTCGCGGGGAGGGGAGTGGAAGGCGGCCGTTCGCTGCCTGGTGGGATGTGGCTGGGAGAGCGCCGATGGGAGACAGGAGCCCCCCGCAAGTTTGGGCAGCCGCGGAGGGAAGGGGCGATGGTTCGGAGCCGCGCCGCTCATCCCTTCCGGATGCGCGGCTCTTCGTTCCCGTGTCTCTTACACATTATGTGTGTTTATATACATATAGTTTTTAATTTTCCTTACAAATCGTGAACTTTGGGCCAGGCGTGGAGATCGGAAGGGACGAGCGGGGCTGGCTTGGCCCCAAGTCCAAAGCGGGGACCTCCGGGCTCCCTGGGGAGGGGAGTGCATGGAGCTCTCGGCGCCCGCGCAGCGCTGCGCGTCCTGCCGGCACCGGGGTGGGGTGGGGGTGTGTGGGTGTGTGCGCAGCGCTGCGCCTCTGCCCCAGACAGATCGTCTTCTTCCCCCTGGAACGACCCTCCTTGCCCGGTAATGGGCTGATTTTGCGCGAGAGGTGGGATGAGAGGCGACCACCAGCCTGTGAGAGGCGTTTCCTCCTCTCAGTCAGCGGCTCCGATGTTTAAAATCAGGCAAAAATAATAGATATTTTAAATTATTGTTAATTAGTACTTTTTTACTGGTTGCAACTCCAAAGTTTTGGGGGTCAGAGAGCCGGAGCCGAAGCGGGGTGCCCTCGGGGAAACCCTTTTCCCCGCCCTCCAAGCCCTTCCTCAGTGTGTTGCCTGCTTGTTGCACAGCTCCTGCCCACCGGCTGGCCCGAAACAGGAGCTCATGCCGGTCTGTACAACCCTTTGGAGACATCCATATGGACCTGGCTTTAGGGAAGTGTGCCTATAGTAAAACCCTGTACTATACAAATCACTTTTTTTTTATGATAATCCTAAAATAGTGGCAAGGGGTAAGGGAACGAGAGGAATGTGGTGGTAAGGGAAGAGGAAAGAAGTTGCTTTTGGGTGTAGAGAGAGAGGAGGTGACAAGCCAGACCCCGAAGTGGGTAATGGGAACTGTCAGAGAGTGCAGAAGCGTAAAAGCCAAACACTCCCAATCCCCATAGGTTGTTTATTCCTCATAAAATACAACTCTACATAGCAGGAAGTTACTGCAAACATTTATCAATAATGAATGAATCTCCTGTAATAAAATACACTCATAATTAGCTACAGTCAAGTATGTACATTACGCCAAGGCTTTTGCAACTCTTTGTTGAAAATCCGACTTAGATAAATCCTCTTAAACAGCCTTTCAAGAAGGGAAAAAAAAATAAATAAAAACCAGGGGCAAACCGCCACCTAGCATCTCTCCTCCTTTTCTGCCGTTTCTGAAACCCAAACCGTAACTACTCCTGAAATATAACGGAAAAGTCTTCGGTGAATTCAGAAGAGTCATTAACATTCAGCTTTAAGTGAATGTTAACAGTAAATAAGGAAATCTCTTGATTGTAATAGTTGCAACAAAGCAATAATAAACCAGTGGGCGGTCATCAGTAATGATAAATGTATCATTATTACTGCGTGTTGGGGAGCAGGGTTTGGAAAGTACTTCAGACTTTTTAGTGGCAAGCTTGGTGGCAATTCGTTTCTTAGCCTGGGAAAAGGGGGGGGGGGCGGGGAACGCCATATAATTTTATACACAATTTAGGTGAAAATAAATTTAAATCTGTATATTACATTTTTAATTTCAAGATAGTAATTAAAGCTGGTTCATTATATCTCCTCTGAAAGTCTCTGTGCTCATCTTAATTGCCTGTTTGTACAATCTGCTTTCTAAGACACCCAAGGTTACTGGGTTCTGAAAGCCGCAAAATTGAGTTATTTACTGACGTGAAGACCCTTCGTCACGTTTCTCTCGGAAGTTTGGGATGGCTGATCCCCATCACAGCCCGATTGGGGCCCTGCTTCGCCACTGTAGAAATTTGTTGCTCGTTTAAGTACTTCGGAACAGGCATGTTTCTGATGCAAGATGGTCACAGCTCTTTAATTTATGCGTTTGAAAAAAAAAAATCGATAGCTGAGGTGGCTTTTTTTCGTTTGGGATCTTTTTTTTCCCCCCTCTCCTAGTCCACCACCCCCTCGGGTGTTAATTCACGCACGCCTAAACTTGCAGCTCTTTTCCTCCCTGCCACCCCATCCTCAGGCAGAACAGAAATAACCACCCTCGTGTTTTTAAGAGCTGAACGGAGGCTTAGGGAGCACCCATCTCCTCCCGGGCTGCCAGTCCCTTCCCGTAGGATAAAATAAAATAAAATGACAAATGGCTTTTTTGGGGGTGCTGTTTCTATTCGGGTGAGTGATGCTGGGGGAGGCTGGCGGGCAGCCTTCCCCCGGCGGGGGTATCCGCGCCTCCTGGCTGAGGTCTGCACGTACCTTCGGCGAGGACCACCTCGGGTTTGGATCGCTCCGAGCATATTAAACTGAGAATTTAAGAGACCTCCATCAGACAAAAGGTGCCGTTCTCGGTTCCTTCCCTTCAGCCGGCGTGCTGGGTTTCAGCTACCGGTGGGGTGAAAAACTATCTAAAAATGCCCCATCCCTGAACTCTCCTGGTGTCTTTCGAGAGCCAAGAGAAGATCCCGTTGAGTCGTTTCCCCCTTCGTTATTACGATTATAGAAGCAGCTTTCCGAGGCGTCCTTTTGCCACTGAAAAACTCCACGTAGAGATCCCTGCCCTTTTGTTGTGTCTAGCTGGGTTATTCAAGAGCAGAGACAAAAGCCCGAAGTGATGTGATCTAAATGAGCTCCGGGGTTTTCCAGATGGGACCACCTCTATTCCAAATGCCCTTTCTGCTTAATATAACAAAGTGCGATTAAAAAAAAAACACTACTTAGGAAAGAGCTTCGCTCTAGACCAAGCAATGCAAGCGAAATACACACAAAAGTATTTAAAAAAAACAAAAACAAAAACAAAAACAAAAAACCTTTGCTGTCTAAATTTTGTTAGGAGAAGAGGTTTTACAACAATACCTTGTGTGTCTGCTACTTACACGGCTGGAAGTTTCAATGGGATGTGGAGGGGTGGGAGGAGGGAATGGATTCGCGTTGGGGTTGGTTTTCTTTGTGGTTTTTCAAAGGCACCAAGGTTATCTTGCTTCCCGTGGCCTCTCTGCTACAATATTTAAGCGCTCTTGAAGTAAATAAAGGCCATGAGGGAGGGTTGGGGTGGTTTAAACTTGGCCGCTTTTCCGCGCTGCTCTTTTCCACGCGAAGCGATCCGCAGCGGGAGAATGAGCTGCTGTCGCCTCCCGCTCGGCCGCTCCGAGGCAGAATCGCGATAGAGAAGGGAAAAGGGAAAAGGAGTCAGGACTCCTGTTTAGCCCTTCCAGGCTTCCGTGAGAAGTTTGTCCACCTTTTTCGCTCCTCTCTTAGGAGATGACTCCAAGCCAAATGGCAACAGCAAACAACGAAATGAACGGGAGAAATTGGGAGTCCACATCAGGACAGGAGCCCAAATCTGCACCTACCCGTGAGGGGGAGTGTGGACACCCCACCTCTACTGGGGATTCCCTTCCGCCCCTCGTCGTGGTCAGGGTGGGTTCCATCCGGCCCGCGGAGACCCTGATGGGGTTGGCGGCGGCCGGAGCAGCCCCGCCGGGCCTCGTCCGCCTGGGGACACCTGCGGGATCCTCCCGGCCGCTGTGTGGGCCAGCTTTTCTCTGCCAAACCACCCCCGCCATGCCCGTACCGGGGTCGTGCTACCCCACGAGGTTTCCCAAAAGGCTTGAGAAAGAAAAAGTAGAGAACGGTGTATTCTTGCCCCGCTTCTCCACGGTGCTGGTGCGGGTCAGTCTCTGCCCCAAATTCGGTGGCCCTTGCACCCTCCTCTCTCCGCGGGAACTAAGACACCCCGACGCGTGGGTTTCAGTTTTCCCTTTAAAGGGAATGGATGAAGCCACTCAGTTTTTACTACGGAATTCAGGAGGGTCAACAGCATGGAGCAGGTAAAAAAACAAAAAAACAACAAAAATCAACAGTTCAGTTTTACTTTTCGTTTAGTCACTACTAAAAGAAAACGCAGTCCCGGGCTAGCCACGACCCCGTCCCGAGCCTGAGTTTTCCTCCTCTCCCGGACTGCGAGTCCGGTGAGTCACTTCTCTGAAGGTGCTTTACAAAACCCTCTCATCCCTTTCGCCTCCTGCAACCGCTTTTCGTCCTCTTCCAACGCCAGGCTCAGAGCCTGGGGCGAAATTGCCCAGCCCCGGTTCTCCCGGGAATGGTCGGGGAAAAACCGCCGGGTGACCACGAGAGAGGGGAGCCGTCTGCCCGGCGGCCGCTGCGGGGATGCAGGCACTGAGCATCCGCAGGATCAAGCGGCTTCTCCCTAAAACCCCTCGTCCCTCCTGGTGCCGACCTGGGAGCGAAGACAGGAGGGGAGATTTTCTCCGAGGCGTGGTAATAGATCATACAATGTGTGACACGGGTTTAACCAATAAAACAATTTGAATCAATTAGCTGACGGAGGAGAGTTTTGAAGTGTAAAATTCATGTCAGCCTGGCTAGGAAGCATTGATTAAAATGTCACCAATGTGAGGCTTATAGCCATTGCTCACACGAAAGCAGCAGGCTCCGTGCAGAAGAGGATCGGAAAAAAGTAGGAGGGAGGGGAAAGGGGGAAGTCTCCGTGTGACAGTTGCGACACGGGGGAGAGCAAGGTCTAATAAGAAGTGACAGAAGTAATAAGGAGAGACGTGATATTATTATTATTATTATTATTACTACTACTACTACTACTACTATTACTATTATTACTATTATTACTATTATTACTATTATTATTCTCAAAGTTAGCGAGGACCCTAGCGATACCCAGATAGAGGAGAGAAGGTGTGAGCTTCAGGGTGGATGTCCTGGAAAAGGTCGGTGCAGAGATTTTCGTCTGGATCTGTGATGCCCGAGCAAAAAACCAAACAGACAAACAAACAAACAAAAAAAATTCACCAAGTTCTCGTAGCTAAATGTGCGGAAATATGAAGTACTGGTCATGTGCATGCAGAGAAAAAGAGAGATGCAAATACTTTTTGTAAAAAGAAAATAAATCAGAAGGGTATTGGGAAACACCTGACCGTCCAGTTGTCTCCCCGTTTTAGCTAGAAATGAGATTTTATTTTTCCTGGGTTTTAGCCGTTTTTCCAGTTTTCCTCGCTGGAAAGCAGCGGTGTTGAGCCGTATTAGCCTTCTGCCTTGAGGCGGGGGGGTCGCGGCGGGGGTCGCCCCCTCCTGTCCCCGCGTTGCGCGGAAATCCACTTGGGACCCACAACCTTTAGGAGGTGATTCGTGTAAAAAAAAAAAAAAAATCTACA
>VZTD01003094.1:0-56446 GCA_013397725.1 Rhagologus leucostigma
TCTCTCCCTGTCTTTATCTCAACTTATGAACCTTTCGCTTTATTTTCTCTGCCTTTCCAGCTGAGGAGGGGAGTGACGGAGTGACTTTGGTGGGTGCCTGGCATCCAGCCAGGGTCAACCCCCGCCAAGTCTTTCCGGTGCTGAAACCCGGGATCATGAGGATTTTGAGATAAGGATTGTAATTGGGACAGAAAATGGGCAAAACATGGATTGAACAATGTTAGAGAGTAGAAGTATCATGGGGAACTTCTGTTGTAATTGTGGTGAAAGGACAAGGGGTGGTTTTTGGGTAAATTGTCCACTTTTGTTCTGTGTTGCAATTATGTTATTTTGATTTTTTTTGTCTGGGGAATTTTTTTGTTGTTTTTTTTAGTTGGGTTTGTTAATGTAAATGAAGGTTGTGTGACGAATGTGGATTTTAATGATAATTCTTAAATATATGATTCACAGAGACTAGAGGTGGAAGAGGGGACAGCAGGGGGACAGCAGGGTCAACCTACCACAGGTACCCAGACCCTTTGTGGTACAGTGATTTTATTACCTGATTTCACCTGGATGAGGATGTATGAAGCCGTACCCATCACCTACCTGTCCAAAGAGACAAAATTGACTTTTTTTTTTCCTAGGATATATACACATATGAAACTAAATCCTGTGAAAAATGATGTGCTTAAAGCACTGTGTGTATTTCAATAGCAACTGATTCAAATTCTAAAACAGTTGGTAATTTCTTTTGAAAAATTTGCAATCTAAACAAGAGACTTCTTTGCTGAGTTACAAACCATATTAAGAGACAATTTTTACAAAACTAAAATGATAATCATGACTATCATTATTATTAAAATGGCATTGCTGCATCATAAGCCCTCCTAAATGCAGCACTGTTTGGTTTATAAAACCTCCATATAGTTCCCTGTATTCCTACTAAGAAGCATTTGAAACAGAAAGATTTTAACTTTCTATAATCAAAGTTCCACTTTTTACCTCAGGACTTTCTTAGAACTGCCATCTTTGTTGTTTTTTGCATTTTGGGTTTTTTGCGGGATTTTTTTTGGTTGTGATTTTTTTGTTGTTTCTTTCATTACTGTACTGCTTTCGGCAGCCTAGTGTTGTTCTGACCCTTGTGCCTTGAGAGTTACCCAGAAGCCATCCCGGTAGGACACAGGACAGATGAGTTTGTTCATGAGAAGGGGGAAGGTTCTTCTCTTCTGAGTCTCAGAAGGTTCTTCTCTGAGTCTCAGGCAGGATCTGAGCTTCGGTACTCAGGTTTGTGGATCCCAGGTTTCTCTTGAAAGAAAAAAAATCTTGTTTAAAGAAATGGAGGCTTTATTCAGGTAGGACCTCATTCACATCCTGGCTGCCTTGGGTGTATGGCTCCTTAGTTTAATCTCTGAACCTTACCACCAGAAGATCAAGTTTACTTCTGTCTCTGAGTTTGTGGACCCATGCTGGACTGTTGCATGCCTGGTCTTATCTCTGGGAAGAAACTGAAGGACCAAACCTTTTCCAGCACAGCTTCCCTCCCCATGGCACGTGAACCCCTCTGGAAGCACAGCAGGTGCTGCAGTGTCAATAGTTACCACTTTTTGCAGTCATGCAAGTGTTAGAAAATGGATGTTTCAGACCAGTTACTGACCACACATAACAAGAGTGCAGGGTTAGGGAAAGAGCAAGGTTCAGCCTGACCCTGCACACTGTCATTGTCATGCAACCAGCGACACCAATACCACCGTATTTTCCCCTAAGATGGCTGGTGGCTTTGGGCCTGGAGCATACAGGAATTTATAAAACATGGCTCTTGCTATCCCTGAATTTTCTACTTACTGAGCATCACTGGAGCACCACTGGAAGCATCCTGGCAGCTGGCACTTTTAGGTACTCTAATTGCCTTTAGGAGTTATGGATTAACTTGCTTCCTTATTCTTATACCTCTTTACTAGATCACACTCCAACGAGAGGCTGCAGTATGTCTCTCGAGGTTGGAAAAAACCCTAATAGTCCAGTTTAAAGTCTAGAGAATACAGAGTTCACTATATTTTTTTTCTGCCTAAGCAGTTATTTATGCTGTATGAAGTGACAATTACATGCTGCTGCTGAGAATAGTTGCCCATATTCACTTGTTGGTGCTGCAAGGGGCAGGCAGTGATGAACTGTAAAAGACCCATCAGAAACATTTTCACTAACACAAGATTACCCCAGACTTCTGCTGGAAATTTCACTTTTCTTCTCTGGAAAGAATTTCTTCCATGTATTGTTAAATTGAATGTACTCAGGCTTGTATTGTGTGGTGCTGAATGTTGAAGTTAAATACTGAGAGTAATCCAATTTTGTTTTGTAAGTTGCAGTTTACTGTTTGAAGACGAGTTGCTGAGGCTCATCTGAATAATGGTTTTGTTCTTAAGAGAGCTAACAGCAGTGTTGTCCCAAAGCACCAAATTAAGAAGCAGAAGAGCATGTAGGAGTTTAATTTGTAAGCTTATGATGGGGCACAAAACCAGCTCATCTGTTAGGAACACACAGATGAAAGACAAAACTGGTGGATCTAATAATCGTGTTCAACAGCAAAGTGTTTGGGGACTGTAATAGATGGAAAATTACAGAAATCTCTCTAGGTTTCCATGAAACCAAAGCTGCTCTGGGGAAGGAAAATATTTCCTAGTATATTCTGCAAAAATGAAAGAATATTGGAATTACGATTAACCGATGAACTTTTAGAGGGAACTAGTAAGTTAAGTTAATTTTCATTTTTCAGATAGTAATGATTATTTCTGTACTTACTAGCTCAACAGAAACTAGTTGCAAAAATGTCAAAAAACATTCTTACGCCTTATTGAGACGAATAAAGATAATTTATATAATTAAGGTTCATTTGGCAAAAAGTACTGACTGAGGTAATTGTACCAGATTTTGATTAGCTTCAGTTACCATGTTAGAGTTGAAATTCCTCCTTTTCTTCAAGACTGCTCTCCCACATGTAGGATCATGGCCTCTCATGTGTGGCTTCAGCCTTCTGTACTCATCTGTTGCTGAAGCTGCATGTTTTGTTGCATAGTCTGGTTTAATGGTAGAAGGCTTTGGGGTTGTCATGGCTTCCAACTGTCTTCTAGTCATCTTTTAGAAAAGTAGCTTTGAAATATTGTGCTGTGTTTGTTCATTTCTTAAAATGAGGCTGTATTAATGTTTTCTGTCATAATTACAATGTGTGAACCAAAGTTTGAAGAGATGATAGGTGTCCTGTATGTCCTTGCTGAGGCCGACAGCTAGTCTGAAGGCTTCACAGATCTCAATTTGGACATGGTTAACTTCTATTTGTGAGAAAAACCCGTGAGAAGAAAATAATCAGCTTTGCCCAGGGAAGTGTAGTATCAACAGAAGTACGGAATCCAAAACAATAGAAAGAGAAAACAGCAAACATATCTGCACCTGGTATTTTTCTGAATGTCTGAATGCTTGTGTTACAGGTAACCAATAATATTATATTGTAGTTTAGTAGCCAATGAACTTGTAACACGCATGATAACATAGAATAGTCTATAAACATGTGTGCTTCTTGAAATAAAATGCTCTATGCCACTAATCTGGTGCAGTGTCCATATTCGTGTGTCGTGGCCACCTCAACAGCGACATGTCCTAAGGCAGTGTGCCTCCAGCAGAGTGCACAGCGGATCAGGAATTTCCACTAGTAGAGGAGCAGGTGACCTGTATGAGCCCACATTGCCACATCCCACATCCTCTCCCTTTCTTTTCCGTGTTTTTGACTGCAGACCTGTAATGCTGGTAATCCCTAGAGTCTGTTCCCTGCCAGTTCCTACTCAGGTTAGCTGAGACAGGAGGTGCTGAGACCATCAGATGAACAGACACTTTCTGCCAGTTCTGATGCCCGCCATGAACTTGTTGTTTCCCCTTGTGAGGAACATCATTCCTGAAAGATTTGGTGCAGTTTATCCCCACGAAGTTTTGTGGCAAAGTGTCACATGTTCCTATATGCTAAACGTTTTCCAGGTGAGATGAAGAGTTTTTAAATGTGATGCAAGAGTCAAACATCTCTGAAGTTTGGGAGGCATCAAGGCTCTGTCTGCCCCCAGCCTCCGGCTGGCAGTGTCTCATTACAATACAAGCAGGCTTCTAAATATAGCCATGGCTAATTGCTTCCTGGATTTTCAAAAAATCTTTAACATTGGGAAATTCACTCATGTTGCTTTACAGCTCTGTCCAGCTGGCAGCACCTTCACTTGAACCGCAACGACAGCAGGTAATTGTAACAGAACAGTCCCTGTCAAAACAAGGAAGATCTACTGTGCCACTGGATAATGAAATGGAACAATTCATGCAAGCAATAAAGAAAAGCACTGCCGGAAAGATGGAAAGTCATATTCAGGCTTTTAAAGACTATAAAAACAGTACAGTAAAAGAGTGAGCTGTTGAGTGTATCACTGCACAACAGGAGAACTGTGCTCACAAGCAGCATCCGTAGACTCGCTTTGCACTGCAAATGCTTGCTGAGCAACTGTGGTGATCACTCCCAGCATCATTAGCACTTCCCTTATTGAATCCCTTGGTGGAAACTCCCCTATTCCAGTACGCTCACAGTTTCTGAGACCAGTCCACACCAAACAATTTAGAAAATGGTGTAGAAAACAGCAATGAAATATATCATGCACAGTCTTCCTAAATCCTCAGAGTTAAGAGGGAGTTTTTGCTGTTTGCTTTGCGTTAGTGTTTTTCAATGCTTTGTGATTTGTCTCTTTCTTTTCTTTCAAGTTATACAAACTTCCACCCTTTATTGGAATTATTTTATTTTGTTGGGCCTAGCAATGTGAACTCCATCAGTAACTATGCCTCGTGTGCAAGTCTGTCTTCATGTGTTTGTTTTCTATTTTACTGACACTGTCCTAGTGCTGGCTTATGTGAAAAAGTAATTGAGGAACATCCATCCACCTGCTGTACATGAACCATTATTTTATATATAATGCTATTATACTTTTTAATAGTAACTGAAGTCAGTGCTCTTGCAGCACTGTGCTGGAAGGATGCTCAAGCCAGTTTCAAATCAACTCTCACAGCTGCTGCTGCAGCTCAGTGGCATCAGCTCTGAGCACGGCTGGGGCTGCCAAGCCCACCCAAGCACAGAGCCAGACCTGCACTGCTGCGCTTCCAGGAGCAATTCCACCTCCCTCAGTCACGGGCTGCAGTGGGGCTACACCTTGATCTTTCCAGTGCTTCCCCCTGCAGTGGGTTTGTCACCTAATTCAGTGACAAACTCACCTAATTTGTTTGTCACCTCGTTCAGTGCTCGTTTATTAGCAGCTGCCTTTCTTTCTGGGAGCAGGTTTGCCATATGTTTGTGTACACTTCTTTTTGCAAAGAACATGCAAAGACTAAGTTTTAGGGTGTTCTAGAAACACCACACATAAATCATAAGGGTATGTATACATGGGTAGGAAGGATTATCCTTTCACTTCATTACTCTCAGTATCTCTTCCCTCTAGTAACCCACAGAGATTTTTTCAAAAGGACCTTCCAGTGGCAATATCCTTAGGATCACAGCAGGAGCAGATGTCTGTGACACTGGGAGAGGGCAGAGGTGAAGGCTGTCCGGTTCCTTGCCCTCTGAGCTGTCTTGGCCCTGCTCCCTCTGGAGTTTCTATTTTCATTTCTGCTCCTGGGACTGAGAAGAAAAAGCAAGGGTTGTGTGTCTCTTTTTGCAGTTGCACAATAACGTTTCCAATAAGGTCCTCTTGTGGACTGGATTTTTATCTAAGATTTAGTGTCAGAGGCATTATATATTACATTATTTGCTATGTAATGACAGTAATTTTTACTATTAATTGCTTTTTCAACTTTCTGGCATTCAGGAGTCAGAAAGTACCAGAAGAAACAAAAAAAGGAGAAAAATCTCTTATTTTTCCGAGGGCAACAATCTAACTTTTATTTAGAAGTTCATGCTATATATATATATATTCTCTTGTGTTCAGCTCAGGCAGCCTACATTTATTACTGAGACAGTGTCACCACTAAAATCTTTACAATTTTGCCTTTGAGAAAACAGAAGATTACCATACTATTCCTTAGGTGTTTTCTTTCCTTAACTGAGGGAATGCTTTCCTTATGTTAATTACCTGGAAAAGCATTGATAAAGATTTTAAATGTTGACAACTGTAATGTTTACAATGCTTGCATATGATTAATTGCACTTTGGCAATGTGAATAGAATGGATACAAGCTATAGTCAATAATTTTTCACTCTTTGAGGCACGTTTCACAAAAATAATTGCTTTCCATATTTGTGCGTTGGTCTAATGAAGTGAACAATCTCAAAGCATAAGGTCAAACAAAGCATCTTCAGCTGTGTCTGGGAGACACTATTGGAGAAAATAATTTATATTGCTTCATTCTCCTTGGATGAGAGAGGATATGGAGTCTGTCTGTCTATCTTGCTCTCTTCATCCCATAGCCCTGCTCCCTTTCTCCACACTCGTCTCTTGTTGCTCCTTCTGCCCTGCTGACCTGTGTTATGTGGCTCTGTTGGGTGCAGTAAGAAAGACTGGACAAGGGTGTTTTACCTGCCATCTCTTGGAAGTTTTAGTTCTGCTCCTGGTAGCTGTTTTCAGATGACACAAGATTATGGTTTAAAGGCATAATTTTTCTTCTTCTTTCTCTAGCACTTCATATGATTCAATAAAGCTAGGAGTTTGTTTTATTTAGTGTCAAAAAGCGCTTTATTTTAAAATGAATCTAACTTAGACTTTGAGGAGTCTCCAATGGCAACTCCCTGGAGCGGAAGCACATTTTGGAGAATGTTTGCAGAGTGTTGGGCTGCTAGCTGTGTGCCCTCAGCACTCAGAGATTAAATGCCTACATGGCCTTTTGGTTGCTGTAGCATTATTGATGTGGAATGTGGTGAGAAAACCTGTTAGAAATGTGCAGTGCAAAGGTTGCTAGAAATACCCTGCTTTCTTCTTGTGCAGCTTGTGTAATTTGCTTAGAGGTGCTTTTGGAAGTATCTTTTAATGAGAAGAAAACACAACAATTAGATGAACCAGTCATCTGGCAGTCTGGCAGTATGGACAGTCAAAAATTAATGTAATTTAGATGCAGGCTATAAATGCCTGGCAACAGCGAGTTTAGATTGACAGCGTGCATTAACTTGCCTGCAGTCTTTTCTGTGCAAGTTCCTTCTACATCGTATCTGAGATTGACACCATGTATGTAACCTTTCTCCTGGTTGGGACAGTCAATATCCTCCCGTTAAAATCAAGATTCCTAAAAAAAGAAAAAAAAAAGGAGAAGAGAAAGTTTTGGAGCGCACAGGAGTTTCTACCTGTCAAGAAGACTTCATGCAAAGCATTTCACAGGCAGCAAAAAAAATATCACGAATCAGTCCCATCATCCTCACTGTTGAAGCAGCTGGCTCATCACTGAGCTGTGGGAAGGGGGGAAGGAAGAGGGGACAGACGCCGTGAGCAGGCTGCAGCAGCGTTGCCATGTGCTGCTTTGTTCTTCTTGCCTGCTTCGTGCACCTCAAGTGAAGAACTCAAGTTTAGGCCCTTCCTGGATCTGCAACTCGGAATGATTTTCTTGGGAGTGCAAAGTGTCGGGCACTGTGAGCACTCTCCCTTCAAGCAGCAAGTCATAAACCATGAAGTGTTTTCCCTACCTTCCACAAGGCACCAGGAGCTGACGTTCTGGGATGAGTCTGTGTTCAAGAATGCACTTTTCCAGTTGAACTGCTAAATGAATATGCTCTGGCTGATGCACCCTCCAGGTTCACATGCAAAACACAGGTGATTATTTCAGACAGGTAAAGGAAAAAAAAAACAAAAGAAGGAGAAAAAGGAGAAACAATTTAATCTAAAAGTTAAAAAGAAAGCTTGCAGATACATGGAACTAAGTATGTGTCAGGGAACTTCAGACTGGACATTAGGAGAGAATGGTTGGTCACAGGAACAGGCTCCCCAGGGAGGTGATCATGGCACCAAGCTGGCCAGAGTATCAGAGTGCAAGGAGCATCTGCACAACATCCTTAGTCATGTGGTTTAGTTCTAGGTAGTTCTGACAGCAGCAGGGAGATTGGCTTGGTGATTCTTATGGGCCCCTTCCGACTGGAGATATTCTATGATCGTATGAAATGGTAAGCTCTGGTGCAGAATCAGTGATCCAGCACAGCCCGGTCCATTTTCAGAAAACAGAATTACCAGGTCCTCTCTAGCTTCACCCATATATGTGAGATATGGATTAATATATTGACAGAGGTGAGGATGAGTCACACTCTTATTCTCCTGCATGTGTTAATATTTATACTGTCATCCATTTGTACCTAACTCTTTCCAATGCTGGAATAGCCACTTAAGTCCCCTGCCATCTATTTTGTTCTGTAGTTATTATTTATAAAAGTGCCAGTATCTTCACATGAACTTGCAAACATATTGTTTGCCTTTGTAGAGAAATAAAACCTTTATAGAAATATTCACAGGGACGAAAGGTGTTGTGAATATCAAAGCGAATTCCTGATTTTCAATCCAGATTTAACACTTGGAAGTACACTTCAGCATTGTTCACCCAAGTCAAGCTAATATTTTTACTAGAATATCTTTGCTAAAGATATGAAAAAGATACATTTGTGAATCACTCAATTGCTAGGCAAGATATGAAGGTGAAAGGAAATAAAGTACTGTTTGATGGAGGGAAATTAAAAAAACCCCAAACAATAGAAGTGGCTCAGTTGTAGCTTCTACTCGTGTCACAAACAATGCTGGATTGACGTGGTTGGCTGCTGTTTGAAAAAAGGCAGAGGACAAAACTGTTTTCAGTTCTACCAGCAACCCCAATCAGTCCAGGCTTGTCTGGATCAAGTCACAGGAGGGAAATGCCCTTTCATTTCAGTGATTTCCAAAGTACTGAGAACCTCTGAGCAGTTAACAGAGACTGTACAGGCGAATTACATGGTGGATGCTACATTCTATTCCTAAAATGAAATCCAAAAGACTTTTTTGCTCTGAATTGCACTGATATTTTGCAAGTTGTCCCCATTAGTCAGTTGGTGTCAAGAGAAGTCCACTGCTGACAGCCACTGCCAGGAAGGTGACTAGACAGTACAAGCAAGAAATTTTGACTTCTTACAATTTTAAGACAAAAAGGAGGGACTTGGGAGCTGTGTGTTTGGTGAGATGTGAAAGCACAAGTTTGCTGAAGCCAGAATCTGTGTCAGCAATGAAGTTAATTAATTTAATCTCAAGTGTTCTGTTTTCTCAATTTCTGTATCTGCTGTGGCCTATCATTATACCCAGCGAAGATGCTTGATTGCACTGTCTTCTGCTCCTCTGTCTGCCTTCTGCTCCACTGCTGTCACAGACCATTTCCAGAGACAAGAGGAGGGGGGTTTCACCAGGCTAATCTGAGGGGGGTTTTGGACTGAATTTGTGTTTCACTGGACACTGACAAGCGGTACTTGGGTGCTGAGTGCAACTGAGATGTCCCAGGAGTGGGATTTGAAAATCTCCATTAATACTGGAGAAACTGGATGCTGAGCACCCCAGAACCAGGTGTTATTTTGTCCTGTCTATAAGCAGGACATACCTTGAAGACAGGGAAACTGAAGGACTCTCCCCACATGCTTGTAAAGCAAAATCATATCTTGATCAGTTGCATCAGAGGCCAAGTTTATAAGGCACTTTGGGAATTTATGGTAAAAAGAAGTGAGAATTACAAGATAAAAAATAAAATGATCAGGATTTATACACACTTAACTGTAAGAGATGCTTTCCTGAAGAGTGCAGTTAAGCAATTAACAACCCTCCCACACCCTGTTATAAAGTGTACGTGCATTTTGGAACTTGAAGCAGGGCTTGTTACAGCAGAAGACATTTAGCTCAGAATTGGTAGTATTAACAATTAGAACCTTAAAATACTGTCAGTTCCTGCTGACAGAAAGCAGACACTGATCCCCTGTGCTGTGGGTGTAAGGGATTTGTTACCTGGTAGCTCCATATCCCTTTCTCTAGTCTGGGCACTGTTCTTGCTCTGACTCAGATAAGGACGTTATGGCATACACCTTCCTCACACTGAAAGTAAACAGTTTTCATGCTCCAATGTTCATTTTAACTATATTCCAGAAATAATAGTCATTACTGCACACAGTTTGTGTTGCCATAGCCCACAGAAACCTTTGTCCTGGCTGGTCACACCTTTGTGCACTGTGCACACAGTGACCAACAGCTCCTGCTTGAGAAAGGAACCAGCTAGGAGGAAAGAAACCTGGAGAACTGTGTCACTGTGTCCTTGTGTCACTGGCCAGTCATGCTGGAGGTCCATGCTTAGTTTTCTGAAGCTCTGGCTGCTGTGTCACTGTCACAGTCTTTTGGAATTGAAAAATACCCTCCTTTCCCTCCTCCTGCTGAGGCTCTGCATCTGACTTCTGTTGGTTTTTTGTTTCTTGTCACAGAATGGCCATTGCCCCATATTGCAAATTCCCTTCACATCACCTAAGTCATGCCATTTTACAACTCATTCCCTGATCCCTCTTGTGATTATTCCTTCGAGTCACAGGGGCCACGTCCCATGTGGCCTCTCAGGGGCAGTGAGCATTGTTCCAGACTCCTGCCAGGGTTTTGATACCTTTCCTTAAAGACTTATTTCAAACCCTACTTCGACTTTGAAGATGCTTTTAAGGTGCAGGAATTATTGAATAAAATGTTAAATAAGGAAAACCTGATTGTGTTCTATAAATATTAATCTCAGAGTGTAATTGCTTTACTACTGTATTATCTTGCAATAAGCTTGCTAGTGTTGCAGCATTTTAAATAAGTGTTAGATGATTTAGTTTGTTCTTATGCTCTTCATGGCAACAATCTTCAGTCTGAAACAAGATTGCAATTTGCTGATTAGAGTAGTATCACCTCATCAAGTGATAGTGAGGAGGAGGTTTTTTTTTACACTTTTTTCTTTTTGTTTACTCTTACTAAATATTTCATTTATGAACATCTTATGCTTTTCCTACCCTTGCTGTTTCATTTGCATTAATAAAATGTAAATGTTCCTAATCCCATTCACCTGGAAGGTATCACACATCCAAGGCACATGATAAAGGTTTGGTTTGGAAGTGGTAGCTCTAAGAAACTATCTAGTGTGGCAGCAGACCCTCAGGATGTAATCTCAGTATGAGTTTGGATGTAATGTTTCATATTTGTTTTACTGACTGCTTATGGGACTAGTGGGGATACTTTGGAAAGGAGAGCTGAGAGAAGTGGCTTATATTTGGAACTATTTCTGCATCAGAGTTGTCTGGAAGAGCATTTTGGAACTTGTATTTGGTAAAAATACCATGGTATCATTCAATTGACAGAGAGCATCTGGCTCTTCTCTCCATTCAGGGAGGAAGAGCTGTCTGTGACGTGTGAAGAGAAGGACAACTGAACATAATGAATAAGGCCACAGTGGTTTTTGCTGGACTAAAACAATTGATTTTAAGCTGGTGTTTTCTTCCTTCAGCCCAAATGGAGCAGTGGTGGAATCCATGCCCGGAGATGCATTCCCCATCACATCTCATTCAGTTTAACATCTTATTAGTTGCAGTCAAATGTTTTCATCTCTCATGCCTGTGCTCTTAATGATCTATTCTTCACACATAGCTGGAGTGAGAAATGAACCTACACATACAGTGAAAGCGAGTTTTTGCTTTTAAGTAGGCATGCTTATAAACATTCATGCACCATTCTTTGCCCTGTGGCCCATGCTATTTTTCAGTCTCCACAGCCAAGCCCTTCTTGAAAGCTGTAGACATATTATTTGGAAAAGGTAAGTGGAACTGGCCCTGTGGAAGTGACTCAGAATGAGTTGACTTCTGGTACAGTGAAATACCTGAGGCTTTTAATCTGTCTTTTTGGTGGGGCTTCTCTTATTTTTTCTTTTCCATTTCTCTTCATATTTGCCACGCTTTTTTTATCATCAAATTGAAATTGCTTTCAGTGCTGTAGAGCACCTCCCTCATAAAATATCATGTAGCTTTTACACATCTTTAACAAGTGATGACTGCATGTCCACTTCCATGTGGACAACCTCACTGGAGGAACTTCCCTTCAAGATGGAGTTTGACTCAGATGTGAGGGCAAGCACAACCTAAACCAGTGGCAGGTAAATACCATAAAGTCATGTGCCTGAGACTAAAAGTTGTTACCACTGTGGTCACTTTTCAAATTTCTTAGTATCAAATTTCTTGGGATAAAGTGTCTTTACAGGCCTTTGCAGAACAAACACCTGGCCTTGCTTAGCCTGGAGCCTTGTTGATGACAGTGGCTTAGTATGTGGCCCACACTGATGCAGAGGGATCAGCACAAACATTTGTGCAAAGAATCGTAGAACCAGAGAATCATTAAGGTTGGAAAAAACCTCTAAGGCCATCAAGTCCAACCACTAACCTGTCAGGTTCACCACTAAATTGTCTCCAAGCACCCCACCTACGTGTCTTTTTGAAGACTTCCAGGGACTGATTCCACCACTTGCCTGGGAAGCCTGTTACAGTGCTTGACCACCCTTTTGGTGAAGAAGCTTTTCCCAATATCCAATCTAAACCTCCCCTGGCACAACTTGAGGCCATTTCCTCTCCTCCTGTTGCTGGTTACCTGGGAGAAGAGTCCAACCCCACCTGGCTACGCCCTCCTGTCAGGGAGTTGTGGAGAGCCATAAGGTCACCCCTGAACCTCCTTTTCTCCAGGCTAAACACCTCCAGCTTCCCTCAGCTGCTTCTCATGAGATTTGTGCTCCAGATTCTTCCCCAGCTCTGTTGCCCTTCTCTGGATATGCTCCAGCACCTCAGTGTCCTTCCTGAACTGAGGGGCCCAAAACTGGACACAGAATGCGAGGTGTGGCCTCACCAGTGCCCAGTACAGGGGGACAATCACTGCCCTGGTCCTGCTGGCCACACTATTGCTGATACAAAGATGATAATCAATGTATTTACTTTCCTTCATTAAGGGCTTGCTAATATCCCTGTACAAAAATACCTTATTTTTTTCTTATGGACTAGCTTCAATATACCTTTATTAATCTTGAAAGCACTGGATTCTGATTTGGGGTATAGCCTGCATGGCAAACATGGTGTGAATGGAGAGCAGAACAGCAATCCACAGCCTAATTGTAAATTAACAAGATATAGAGGTCTGGCTGTAGCAGTCCCAAACCCAGTGTAATTGTCTCTGATGATACTGGCCTTTTAATTTTAATGGACAGTGTTTAATCAGGCAAATTATTTTAACTCTGGAAACATTAAAGAAAGAGAACTGAAAGTATCATAGCTGTTACTTTCCACTGGCTTTCCAGCACAGTGCTGTTAGAACACGGTAACTTCAGCTCTGTGGTGGCAATCCGATAGTGACACAAGAAGACAGATTGCTTCATCAGGGTCAGTTATGCTTCAAAAAAATATTTATAGTCATTGTAACAAGTGGGTGCAACTGTGGTAACACACGTGTTTATACTACAAAACATAGAGTAAATGAATGTGTTTGGAAGCAGTTCTTTTGGTCTTTTGCTGAGGTACATCCAGTTGTCAACTAGCGGATGAATATCCATTTTCTCTTAGGAGCAGGTTGTCATTTTCTCTTGGAGTGAAAGATATTCCCAAATTCAAGCACGTTTCCTTCCTGCAGTTAAAAGCTGACTGAACAGAACTGTATTTTTCAACTCATAAATCCTCTAAAAAGGAAATCTCATTAGTGTAATGAATACATTGAATGGTTGTTTGTTATAGACAATTAACCTCCATTAATTGGAGTGGTGTGCTCACAGAAGAGGGATTGTTTATTTGACAGAATGATTTTATTTTGTGGGGAGAAGAAGACATTTCAGATAACTCGCCAAAATAACTTCATCTCTGGCTGGTGGCACCAAGTTACTGAGGGCAGTGCAAATGAAAGCTGTCTGCAGAGTTGACGCTGAATGACCATGTAGTGGAACAGCAGGTGAAATTCGGTGCTGATGGGTGGAAAGCAGGGCAAAAGGAAAATTTTTCCAAGCTTTACATGCACAACAACAGGGTCTAACCTAACTCCTCCTGCTTGGGAAGAGTCCAGTTCACCCACTGGGGAGGTATTTTGGAAGGTTTGCGATATTAAAATGCAGAGAAGGGGGAAGCAGGGTGTTACAGTTCCACTGAGGGGAGTGGCAGCGAGATGTCTAATCCTACCATCCACTAATGTCCTTGGGAAAAAAGTGCCTCTGTTCTGTCTCCCTCTGTTTAATTTAGTGGCCTTCAGAGACAATTGCTCAGCCACAGAAAGATGAGTTTTAGAGTCTGGAGCCCTGATACCACAATCTTTCCTGCTTTTGCAAGCAGCAGAGTAGGACATATATGCAGCGGAATGGAAAAGGCACTAATTAGTGTATTTTATATTGATCTTGCATTTTCTTCTGCTGCTGGATCATTTTACTTTCAGCTTTATGATTTTATTAGTAGGTCTTTACAGTTTCTTCTTCTGCTGTTAGTTTTTCCTTGTTTATGAGATGGAATTGATGCTGCTGTTAGGGATCTCTGTTGTTTGTTACCATCACAGATGTAAGGGAGGCATTATTATCTTTGTAAAACTTGCATTAGCATTTACTGTTGTACTTAATTCTTAGGCATTCTGTATCACTGTTGCTGCCTATCGTGAAGCTGAGAAAATTTTAATGGAAAATGGTCTAATTCTAAAGTGCTGCAATCAATATGCAATCCTTCTTATATGTTAACCTTTACCATATGGATTTAATATCATGTCTGATTTACACCTAATAAAACAAGAGCCTGCCTCTAGAGTTATTACCTCTCTCTCTCTCTCTTTTTCTTTTTTGTGATGGAGCATTTTCTGCTTCAGATATTACTGTGTGCTACACTTTGCTTGAGGAGCAATCCTATGGCCTTACCCAGCTCCCCTTGCCCAACTTCAGCAAAAAACTTCCTGACCTCATTTATCTGCCAGCCTTCGACAAAGCTGGATCTCCCAACTCTGTTTGTAGTCCTGATTCCTTAAGCCTGGTGAAGAACCATGTAAGGAGCATATCCCATCGCAGCTTCCTTGGTGCAGCTAAATAATGGAATATGTTTGCAACCAGTACATCCTATTTCAGACCCTGGGTCTTTTTTAGCAGACATTTTTTGTGGTTTTTCTCTTCAGTGCTTAATTTGTCTCTTTAAGTTAGAATACTTCAAATCTTGACTGCATTAAAAAGATATGTATTGACTTTCTTCTATTTTACTAATAAACATTTAACCCCAAGTCATTCTTTCACCTTCTTCACTTGCTTTCAGAATGGTACTTACTTATGATTTTCTCCTCAGCAGGCCTTACACCCCTCTACAGAGGCAAGCAACAAGAACTAGCTTAATTCCTCACATACTCACCTATTCTATTTTCTTCCAGCTTCCTCTGAGCTCTGTATCACACCTGACCACTCGCACTGTTAGGAGTCTAAAAACACAGCTAAGGCTTGGAAAGT
Source organism: Rhagologus leucostigma (assembly GCA_013397725.1). Lineage (NCBI taxonomy): Eukaryota > Metazoa > Chordata > Aves > Passeriformes > Rhagologus > Rhagologus leucostigma. Next base: position 15,469 of record VZTD01003094.1, read on the forward strand.
ACCAATTATTTTAGTTGTGCTACTGAATAATAGACTGGAAAGAAGATGTCTGGAGTGCATCAAAGGCCCAGTGAAGGTCTGCAGAGACGCCTTTGTTATTTCAGGGATAAATATGTGCAGCCTAAGTAATGTATAACTACTGTATTTAAAGATCTGTGGCATGAAGAGAACACACGGTGCTTCCAGTGACAGGAGCTTGAGAGCACCCTTGGCAGAGGAATAAAGTGACTAACTACAAAGCACATGGATATTTTCATGATGGAAGTTGATAATCAGTTGGAGAAGCACTAAAAAATGGATAAGAGACAGGATAAATGTAGATGGAGAGAATCTGTAGGATTGGGGTGCTGGGCAGTGAGGTACCTTCACTGCACAGTGCAGGATCCCACATTCCATGGACTCTGCCCTCGGCAGGGAGACCTGGAGAAAGGTCTTGTGCTGAGCTGGGCAGCAGGACAGGGAGAAGGGTGCATTGTCCCTGCATGAGAAGGGTTAGAAACAAGCCTGGGGCTTCCCACTGGGGTGAGCAGCTGCCCCAGAGGTGCCAGCGATCCCAGTGGTGCTCTGGGCAGAGGGGTCTGTGGGGCAGGAATCTTTGGGAAGATGGATGTGGCTCTGCTGGGTGGTCCAGGATGCACAGCACCAGCATCTGCTGAGCCTGCAGCTGCCTGCTGGTGGTGTGTTTAAAGAGTTTTTAATTCCTCCCTGAAAAAAGCAGTATCTGGAGGGGCTGCAGGTTTAGATCAGTCCCTACTTCACAGCCAGGAGTGGCTCATCCAAGACCAGAGATTCATCCAAGACAAGTGGTTCTCCAAGACCAATAAATCCTCTCACAGACTTGTCTCAAGTGTGTGTAATGTCACTGTGACCTTGGGGTGTCTGATGACAAGGGTGGGCTCAGCGTGAGAGAAAAAACAGGTTTAAGGTGGTCCCTTCTGTCTCTTATTCCCCCAAAACTTCTCAGACAGGCGGTGCACTCTGAGACCAGAGGGGTTGGTGTTACATGAGGCATGGTCTTATTATTTGAGGCATAGTCATACTCTTTAAGCAGGTGTTAGTGGAGCCTGAGATCCTGATTATACCATTTCAGTGATGAATTAATTCTTTATGGCCAGAGGTGAACGTGAAAGGAGCCTCCAGGAGGCCAGACAAGCCCCGTGCAGCCTTTGTGGCGAGAGGCAGGAGCTGTTCGGGAGCGATAAACAGCTGCACACTGTGCCGGCGTTAATGCAGCTGCCAAGAGAGTCTCTCCTATGTTAATCTATGAATTTCATAGCCCAACACTCCATTACTTATTTATAGATTTATAGCTCTCCCCCTTCCCTCCCCCCCAAGCATCTGGCTGCTGTGTATGAAACTCACGGTGGCAATTACAAAATGTCTTCTGGGAAGCCATCTCCACCCCTGCGGCCGCTGTGGCACTGTGGGGGAGCAGCAGCCAGGACCTGGCAGGGTGTGTGTTGGATTGGGAACCTGCTGAGCACCCCGTGCCACCCAGGGCCCACCCCACACTCTGGTTCAAGTTGTACCAGAGCTGGGGCCAGTTTCTGTGCCAGGGTGCACAATGGGACCCACGGGCAGGGGCTGTTTCCTCTGGCAGCAGTAACAGAGGTCTCTGCTACACCACATAGGTGGTTTTGGTCCTCCCTAGTGCTCAGGTCAGAAACAGAAACAGATCAGATAGTGTATTTTGTGTCTGATGCACCATTTTCTCCCATGTGCAGTTTTTTTGTTCCTCATTGGAGCAATGATCCCACAGCTGGCAGTTTGCTCCTCTCAGGGCCTGTGCTCAGGGCTGCCTCTGGGCAGCGTGTGCTGTGCAGGGGTGTCTCTGAAATGATTTTGTGCATGTATTCCAAGTTTTTAATTCTTGCTGTGAGGTACATCTGAGCTGGATGTTTCATTGGCCACAGGAACTGGGATCCTCTCTGGAGCCCCGAGAGAGGAAAGGCAGCTCCTGGAGCACGGCCCATGCTAGAGTCTCTCTGGCTACTGGCATTTCCAGATGTGTCGCAGGAATCCAGAGGAACAGGGAGCCAAAGCACTGCTGCTGCTGCAAGAGATTCAATGAGGGAAGCGATCTGTTGAAGATAAATGTGTTCCATATGCAGCAGGGGATTTGGAGGGTAACTGGCACCTCTAATAACAGCCAGAAGCGAGCAGACGGCGAGCAGAGAGCCCAGCCATGCTCGTGTGCCCCACAGGAGGTCACGCACATTATGCTTTCTGCCAGGGGAGATTTCTCTGTGCGTTTCAAAGGTAGCCTCAAGAAAACGTGTTTTTCAGCAGGCAAGTTGTGAAGCTAAAAATGCAAAGAATAAAAACTGCACAGTCACTGGCAGAGGTCAGCATTCAGTACCTGTTATCACATTGTGCTTTCTAATGCGTCTCTGTTATTTCCGCAGCATGTGCAGTGCTGGAGTGCAGAGATCTTGGTTGTGGCAGTTCCTTTCCTTGCAGTGTTGATGGAGGGTTCAAGGGCCTGACATCCAGCTGATACCTGGGCCCTCAGTGTGAGTGCAGAGGCTTTAAGAGCAGCTGCCTCACAGTATTTTATTTTACCGTGCAAGTGCTTCAGTTGGGACATGTTATCCTGCAAAGCTCTTTGTCATTTTAGCACTTCTGCTTTATCCGCACTTGTGTTCTTGTTGAATATATTTGTGGTGTCTAGGTGTTACTGCTGGCACCTCTGTGTTTTTTTGAAGCTGAAGGATACCACTTAGACCTGTAGATACATCCCTTTTTCTCCAATATATTTTTAATGTTTCATTTTAAAAGACATCACACTTGTCTCAAAGATTATTGCAGAACTGTTCTGATGCTGTGTACAAAATTGGTGTAGAATATTCTTCTATGGCTTTGTGAGTACTTCATATTACTTGAAAAAGATCATGTTCTATTTAAGTGAATTTGATTTTTTGTTGCCCATTAACTTTACAAGTATTTTTATATAATTGTTTTACTTAAAGAATAATTAAAAGAATATTAAAAAAAATATCTTTTTTCTAGTCCAGGCACGTTTGCAAGTCTTAGTAGGAAGTTCAATGGCACGAGCTGCGTAAAATCTAAAATCCTTGTTTAGCAGCTTTAATGCTACTCTGAAAAGAACTACACAGATAAAGAGCTCTCTGCACCTGTCAAAACCTCTGTCGTAGTCATCATTTTATTTATTTTACTGCATTATTCAAGTCCTTTGAATTCAAGTCTTCTGCACAGGAGAGCTGTATCTCATCATGCCATGAGCTGAGTAGGTGAGATACACTCATTTTCCTCTAAGGAGGTGTTTCAGAAGGAGAAATAATCAGTGGAGGAGGAGAATAATTTCCTAAGTTTTGATGCTTTTGTTACACGACTGTCATCTTTCAAATTCAAGAGTTCCATCTAGAGGAATCCTATTTCATGAGCTTGGTTTTGCTGGCCTCTTAAAGTGTGTCATGTTCTGTGGCTGAAAATAGATTAATTTAGTCTCCTTTCTCAGTTTTCTGTGTTGAATACCTGTGAATTTCATTGTTTCTTCCTGGCAGTTTTTGAAACAACACTTTAACATCAGTATTCTTTGCTTGCATTTAAAATATCATTTCCATGTTTCTGTTTATCTAGTGTGCTGAAGAGAGAGAGAAATTTTGTTCATGTCTGGCTGTCACATTTGAATTTGTAGCCCAAAAAGTTACAAGCCTCAGATTTTCCCATCAACAGAAATAAAATATATACTTGAGCAAAAAGAATTTAGAGTAACCGAGCAGACTCTGGCAACACTGAAACTATGTAATAATATAGAAACTGCTGAATGCAGACAGACCCACTGAGAACTAATATTTCTGCAAATAGATATAAATCTTTGTTCAGTTTGTTTTAGGAGTCATTGTTTCCAAGTCTTTTTCTCTTAACCTGTAGAGGAATCTGGAAAAAAATCCAGCTGAAATGCCAACAGAAGCAATTTGCTATTATCCTTTTGGAGTTAGGAGTTAAATTCCTGTTGTTTTTTTATCTAATGAACCTTTTGAGACCCTCCTGTGGCTCAGATACTCCAGTTTATCTTTTTTAATATTCTTTGTTTGTCAAACAGAGATTAAATACTCCGGTAATATTTAATAATGAAGTCTCATATCTAAAACTATACTGGAATGATCCTTTGTATTCAGATGTGTGGAATTTATCTAAGACAGAACCTAGTCAGAAAGAAAAGTTTTGGCTTTCAAAATCACGCTAGCAAAAGGGCGGCACGGTGCAATGGACGGGAATGAGCTGAAGAAATCTCACTGTTTATGCTGTGAAACTTGAACTTTGCTGTTTTTCTTAACTTGATTAAAACACAGCAAATAAATTAAAAAAAAAACACTGGGAACTTTGCTGTGGCTCTACTTTCCCAAGCAAAAGGAACCATACCCTCCAGATCCATACCTGTGCTGAGAGTGTAGCAGCACCCCTGTGCTGTAGGATCTCTGCTGGTGTGGCTGTCTCAGCAAAACCTTGCTCTGATCACTCTTTGAAGAAAACCCTTTGAAGAAAACCACTTGAAAAGCAGCGATACAGAGGTGTAGTGCATGAGGGGGCTACGCTGGAAACCCGAGGGCAGGGCAGCGAGGCTGAGGCTGTAAAAGCAGCTTACCCAGGCCATGCCTGGATGGCTCAGTGAAAGGAAACCAAGAAGACTCTGCAGCTGAGTTCTGTGGAAGGGCCTGAATGTATAAAATGCTAAGAACAAGGCCCTCAGCAGCAATCCTGTGTTGGAAATGCCTGACTGGAACAGCCCAAAACAGAGCTTGCAAGGCAGTGCCCTAAGAGGTAACTGGGATGAGTGATCAGGAGGGATCAGTGATTGCACTGGGTCCTTGGGTGGCTTTTATTAGAAGCAGAGATTTCCCTTTACTGACATTGTTCACGTAAAAAACATAAATACCTTTGAACAGATAAGCAACATGAACTCAGCTGAGCACAGCAGGTAAAATGCATTTCTTCACTTAGCTATGTTTTTTTTTTCTTTCAAGCTCAAAGTAGCATGAATGAATTTTTACATAATTACCTAAATTTACCCAATTTATTAGAAACCAGATCTTGTTTCTGATTTTCAACCTAAGGCTCATTTCAATTTTGATTACGTATTTACAAGAAGTAGAGCTTCTTTACAGTTTTCTTTAGTTTCTTTTTCTGCCAGCGTTTTCTGAAAGTTTTAGATGTTGTTATGAAGACAAATTAAAGTAAATTCCATAACCTCAGGCTTAAATTTGTTTGTATCTTTAATGAAGTCACACCGTGGTATGCAATCACAAGTTATTTTATCTAATCTGACACCTGCCACCTTGTTTCTGCCACTGTCGAATTTAGAGTTTATTGTAGATTTCCTTAACTTTCTCCCTCTTCATTTCGTAACTAGCTTTGCAATTGGGCAATTTTAGGAATTCAGCAGATGCAAAAATGTTAGTTTTCATGATTTTTATTACCTGTTACACTACGCTTAAGAGACGATAACCACATGGATGTTTCTGAACAAGTGCATGCAATTAACTGTGGTGAGAAATTTGCTTAGAAGGTATTTAATGTTCTGCTTAAAAATGTGGATGGTTTTAAAAAGATGCCTAAGGACTGCTGAAGCCTTCTGCTCCTCAGTGTCCAGAATCGGGGTGGTGAAATTATTGTTCAGTGTCTGCAGAAGGCCAAATTAATAGAGATGTCCAAAAGTATTCAGAAATAAGTTGCTCAGTGAAGAATGTCTATTTATTTGTGCATCTATTTGGTTTACTCACTAAGCTTAATTTCATCTCACAAGTAATAATATTTGCACAGTGTAATTTCAGGAAAGATCCATAAAGAAGTTCCCAAACAAGATAACAGTAAAGAAGATTTAATTGTAACAATTTATTGTTCTTCAAAATAATGAGGCTGTTTAATAAAGATGAAACAAGGACTAAAAATCCCGGACGCAGGCAGTGCAAAGTCTGCATTGTCCTTAGTTTTACCCCATGTCCGTCATCCATCAGCTGAAGTTCTTAATTAGCTGTCATGTGAAATGTCACTCCAGAGCGTGCATCTGCTTTTTGTACAGCGGCATTTTCACTGAAACCTGCTGTCCATTGAATGTTAAGTTGTGGTCTATGAAATATATACTTTGTTTTTTTCTGAGAAGTCCAACCCAGAGAAGCATTTAAATATACTTTTAGATTAAATTAGGCACGGTTTAAATGTTTCCTTAGTTGGAACCCAGGAACTGATCTTTGAATCTCCCGTGCCTGGTGACTCATCCTATAGAAGCCCAATTTTTCGAGGCAGTAAACAGCTGATTGGTGCAAAGTGCAAACTGCCCTCGTCTGAACTGCAGAGAAACCTCAGGAAGGTGGACTGATGCTTCCATAAATAGAAAGTGGAAAATGGATTTTTTTTCCAGTGGAAGGTGTGTAATTTAATCAAGGTGGAAATATTGCATAGGAATGTGCTGTTTTCAGGATAATCTTTTTCTTAGGAAATAAAATCAGCAATTCAAGTATTTTCACTGCTGAGTCTTAGAGTCTCAATGTTTAAAGGAGAAGTTTTTTACATGAACATTCATACAGGATCAGGCTATAGTTGGCATTTGAAAGAGAATGAATAAATTAGTAGATGCTACCAAATATAATTTGTAAAGAATTCCCTTCCTGAGAAAGCAGCAGAATTTAAATGACTGCTTGAGTGTATTCATTGCCAGCATCTGCCAAGAATATTCATAAAAGGAGATAGGCTAGAAGTGAATTTCAGGATGATCTTTGGAGGCTGAGGCCTTCACTTTCCATTAGATAGATACAAGGGCCGAGCCAGGGGACTTTTATGTAAATTTGATTAATATCATCCCCCAGACATATATAATATTTAATGTATCTCCAGCCACCAAAGTAGGATAGAATTAGAAACAGGACAGGTGATATACTTTTACCCTTTTACTAAACTTCTCATGGGGTTATACTGAGTGAGGAGATCACTTTTATACCTATTTCTCCCCCAGGTTCTTGGCAAAAAATATTCCATGTCTTCATTGTCAGCATGACCAGTGAGAAAACTCCTGTTCAATTTTGCGTATTTTGAATTATGAATACAAAACTTTAGTATGGAAAGTCAAAAATTGCTGTTTCTGTGTTCTGAAAGAGCAGCTCCTCCTAAAACCTGAGACTTTCAAATATTTTCCTCTGTTTGGGATATAACCATGGAGCAGTGCGGAAAGGAATGTGCTGAAGCATTCTAATGAAATGAACTTTAAAGCCGAAATTGTTCTGAAACCTTAAATAATAGGTAGCTCCTGTGACTGTATTATTATTTACTTACAGGTCAGATGACTCTTTATTTTTGCCTTAGCATCGTGTGGCTAAACTTAACTGCAAAAGCAAAATGTTGATGAGTCAGGTAGCTCAAACAAGATGCAGCATGCAGGATGCTTCAAATATTGCCAAACATCTTCTGTAAGATCTATCTGATTAGAAGTTAGTTCCCTATTTAGCAGCAGACAACAGATGTCTCCAGAAGTAAAGTAGCTTTTTTTCCACCATTTTTATCTACATAGGCTGGATCTGGATTCTGACCATATAAATGTATTTTCTGTAGCAGTAGTATAGTTAAACATATATATATATATATAAAATATATACTTGGGCGAGTTTCCCTTCTTTTAATCAAACTAACTATGAACTCCTAGTTCTCTTCTTACTGTTTGTCACTTCAAAATGAAAAATATAATAACCACAGTAGTATCAGTAAGAATGAAGAGCTTCACGCTAATGTTCCATACAGGCTTCATAATGTGGACAAAAACCCAACCATTTTTATTCTTTCTGCATTTGGCTTTGTTTCAGCTTCAGAAATTAGCTGTGGGATTACAGATGAACATACACCATCGAGAAGGTTGCATTCCACCGAGTGAACCTCACCTCAAATGACCCTGATGTTGTACAGCGGCGTCTTTCAGATGGAAACACTTCCAGAGCAGGAGGATGATGTAGACCAGCTGGAACTCTGTGAAGCTCTCAAGGGAAGACCTCCATCTCCAGATCTGAAGCCAGTGAGTGGTGCTTACCTGCTGTTAGTGGAGGGAGTGGGGATCCTGTAATTACTCTGACATGTTCAGTAGTGTAGCCAGCTGCAATGGTCTTTTGTTTCACATCTTTGGTTACTCAATGCCAATTTTCAAAGGTGGGCTTTTCAATGTACAACAGTTGCTCGAAAAATTAACCATTCCAGAGGATCTCAGGACATGTTGATGCAGATCTTTAGCTTCTTGCCCTTGTGTTTGGACAAATATCTCATCGTAGGTCACTCACTGCAACTGAAATAGTAGAAGCTGATCCTTCTCCTGTTCTCAATGCAAATATTTAAAGGGTAACACGCAGCTTTATTTCTCTCCCAAAACATCTGGGAAAAAAATGTTTCCCTTTGTAGTCATTTCTACTTGTCTTGTCATCTTCTCTGAAGTATTAAAAAAATTAATCCCAAGGATATTCAAAGCTAACAACAGTGAGAAGGTGCAGAATTCTGCTAAAGCTTTAAATGCTCTACATCAGGTCCTTGTGACATTAACTAATGAATCCCCTCAGCACTTCCAGAACTGCAGCTTGCACTAGACATTTTGCTGTCTGGACCCCATCATAATTCATAAAAATCAACACACAGATATTCAAAGTAACTGAACCTGTGTCATGTACAGGAGCAGCCAGCTGGTTGCTGGACTGGGCACCTGGATGAAAGCTTAGGAACCAGGGATCTGATTTCAGGTCAGTGTTACGGGAATTGTTATGACTTTTCTGTTTCCTAATGCCAGAAGTACTTTCTGATTATGCATGCACATGTCAGAGCAAAACGTGGACATGCACCAACCCCTCTAGCATTTATATTCTTTGTAAAAAACCCCAGGCCTGGCAGGCTGAGCAGAGTGCTGGTGGGCTGTAGATCAGCAGAGAATGAGGATTACAGGGCTCGTATCCTGCCTGTTAAATCAGTAGAACCTCTCTGGTAAGCCTAATTACTGTAGGGCAAGAAGTTTTTCCTCTGTTTTGCTTCCCCTTTTTAATCACCTCGTATTTTTTTATCGTAGTTGTTGGAGGATGAGGAGAACAAGTGTTGCTTAACAGTGTGGACAGGAGTTCGGCATGACTTTAGTTGTTGCAAAGCCTGGAGTGGCTTGGTAGAACTTCCCAAGAGATAACCACTACCACTTAAGGCAAGGCAGCACTGTTCTGTATCCTCTATAAATCCTACTCTGCCACACTTTTTAGATATTTTAAATATACCTTAGAGATGCTCAAACAGTGTATTAGCACTGTGCTTTCCTTGTATACATCAATATGTAAGCGACTAAGGAAGTTCCTGAGTTACCATGGAGCTGAACTGCACAGATCTTGGGAGACAGTGAAAACCAATAAAGCAGAATGAGAGAATAACTCCCTGGGAACTGGATTTCCAAAGAGCAAATAACTGAACGCTGCATCAAATATACTTTTACCCCTTTCTTAAAAGACAGCAGACGTGGATGAACTTTGCCAGTCAGATTCCTTTGCCAGGCACATCCGTGATGTAGATCTTAGGTGTTTTTTTCAGAGAAATACAGCCTAGGATTTCCCCTGAGGTGAATTTCTGATGCCTTTGTGTCTCTGTTGGACTCTACCAGAAACTCTTTACTTGAACACATGCAATTTCTTCCTCCTTTAATCCTGGCAAACACTTCCCCCAGCGCTCCTCATCAGGGACACTGCTCCTTCAAAACAAAGTTTGAGCACCCACGCTCCTCTTGGGCAGCTGCAAGTGCGGGAGAAAGGGAAGAGTGTTCCCTCCTGAGCAATTCAAGGAATGTGAGCAGCCTTAGGAGAGGGTGGGATTTGTTTTGCTAAGAGTGGATACTTTCAGGTGAGCAAGAGGTCCAGGTCACTGGAGAGAAACACCTGCATTTGAGCTTCTATTTTTGCCTGAGATGAACAGCAGCAGAGACCCTCCATCACTGTATTGATCACCTTGCCATCGATTATCAGACCTTCAGATCCCAGTTCTGCTCTCCCCCAGCAGTGCCTGGACTGCCTCTCTGGTTGCACTGAGCATTTTATCCTGGATGTTCACATGGCCGTGGACTTGTCCCTTGATTGACAGTATCCCCTCTCGCTATGATCACCTCTTCTCACAAAACCATTTAATGCTGCTCCTTAAATTCTGAATCTGGGGAGGGAAGATAAAACTTGAAGGATGGGAGTGGGGACTCAAAGATCCCTGGAGACGAAAATGTTTCATTCTTTCTTCACAGAAGCAAAATGTAGAAAAGCTGTTATTCTTCTGTTTCTTCTGGGCATTTTATATATGACTGGGTGGATTAATTTGTTTTCCAACCCAAGCAGCTTTGTTATCCAATTTAGCATAAATTCCTATGTGTATTGGGAGAAAACAGCTATACTCCAATGGATTTTCTCAAAATGCCTCAGAAAGCCTACAAGTAAATTCCACAGAAATGTCAAAAATTTTTAACAAGGCTAGAAATGACTTAATAATCAGAAGTAAATATTATGAATGCTTGTCAGTCATGTATTGCAGGAGAATTAACTAGCTAATGAGATTTTAACTACTTTTTTTCTTATGAACAATAGAACAATCTGAAATATTGAAATATTCCTCCCCCAGAAGAGCTGACACCAAGCTTCTGGTTAGATTACTGTCTGTGTTAGATTTCTTGGTCATATAGAAGGAACAGCTAAAACTTTACAAGAAAGCTATAAGAAAACCCTGCAAATCAATTGATCCTACCTTGGTATGTTTTGTTGCCCTAGCAATCACAGGGAATGTTTGAAAATGGAGCAGATATATATTTTTTTTTTTTTACAAGAACAGGACAAAAAGGAAACTATTTGGAAGAAAACAAACAAGAAAAACATCTGTACCTCAAGGAAGTATTTTTGCAGGGGTCTGCATGAAAAACCTGCTTCCAGGAAGTTGGATGTCTCAGAGCACTTGGCCTTTTTGCAAGAAAAGGGAAAAACACCCAGGTAAAGGCTACAGGCACTTTGTAATTTCTACTGCACTGGCTCATCTTAAAAACCCATGGAGGCTGTCTAGCTATCTTGGGAAGCATCTAACCCTCATTACTCTGCAAAGTGGTCCTTCTAGGCTCCCTTAAACCAGTGAACTGGAGGATTATGTTCAGTGCAGTGGGGAAGTTCTGCTTGCTGCTGATCGATCGCCTGGCAGCCGGCAGGACCCTGCCCTGAGGAGGAGGGGGGAACACGATGCTATTTCTGAACTTCATAAAGCTTCCCCGTAATCCATCATGAAAATTGGTGGATCATGAGGGATATCAGTTAATTTAGCTAGAGTTCAGCTGAGTTTGTTTTTCCTAGAGAAGAATTTTTACAGCATCCATTAGGGATTTTTAATTATTTTCAGTGGAGGAGATCACGGAGGTTCCCGTTCCCTTCTCGAGAGCCAGAAAAACAAACAAACAGCAAAATTCACTTCATCTCAAACAATTTGCAAACTATAAACAAGTGCAGAAATCAGCAAACAGATTCAGCAAACAGGCTGAGGAAGCATAAAGTAACAGCCAGACAGTTATGACCAGCATGAGATTATTATGATCAACAATCTAAATTATTATTGTACATCCCTAAGTAGCCTATTCTGGCAGCCCCATAATGTATGTAACACACTGTACCTTCTGCTGCTCCATATCTTTAAATTGGTTGCCAGTAATTTCTGTTTTCATTACAGTATTTGGTGCATTTTTGATTGTTTCTTCTGCTGAACGCAGGCAACAGATAAAATTTACATTCACAGCACTTGCAGTTGCCTGGCTTCTGCAGAATTTTTAAATTCCAGCAGTTGAAAAATAATCTTGATTTAAGCTTAAAATAAGTAAGATACCATTAAAATAAGCAAGATACCATTAAAATAAGTAAGATACCATTAAAATAATTTAATTGACCATCAAAAAGCTTAACTTCAAAGGAATTAAAACCCTCTCTAAGATATATTGTCACCTCACAGTCCATTTGCTATAATTTGAGCACTTTTATCAATGGATAATCTCACCAAAGGCTTCATGGATATGAGAGATGATTAAAAATAGAAGATCAAAGCACACAAACAAATCCTGTTAACAAACTCTAGCGAACGGGGATTGTTTTATAACTAACTACGAAGCCAACTCAAAGGAATATTTGGAGACACTGAAGAGGGATCCCACTGTAGCTTTTGGCAGGGTGTACTTTATATACTACGAGACATTTTTGTCCTGTTGCCACCGGTCTGACCAGAAGCCACATGTGAGGACCATCATTGCACCTCCCTTCCCTCCCACCAGCACTTTCCTTTCTCAATGCTCTGCCTCAAGACAGCCTCACAAATCAGGAGCTAAATTCAATAAAGAAGCAGCGAGCTTCTTTAAAAATATTGCATTAAACCCCTCAGCTCAGCATCAGTACATGGAGTGCCTGCTGGGAAGAGGGACAACTTGATCAACTCCATTTCCCACAGTGGAGTACCAGTCGTCTGTGGGATTTAACAAAGTTTCTCACGCCTTCCAGAAAAGGTTCAAGAAGCAGAATTTGCACTATGGGGTTTTGTAAATCCTTTCACCACTAATGTTACTACTATGAAACAAACCTTTTGAGGTAGCATGTGAAGGCCGTGGCTAATTTGCCTTTGCCCATGGTTAAGCAATGCAAACTGCTTCCCTGGACTCAAAATAATAGGCTGAAATATTCCCATTTCCAGCAGATGAGTGAAAATAAACAGATCCAATCTGAGTTGAAAGAATGTAAGTAGAACAGGCCTTCATTTGTAGAGGAAAATAAACTTTGCTGATCCCGTAGGCCTGGAACTATAAACAGCATCCTTTTTCTCCCAGGGCAGTGTATAATGTGAATGCATGGTTTGAACATACTCAAAATAAACAGCTAATCACCCTTTCTGGCCTAATTAGGTTATGCCCTGGCTGCTGGCTCTAGGTCTCATGCGAAGTGGCATTGAGGGAAGCCCTGCTCCTCTCTCCCAAGAAAGAGAGCCTGTCCAACCCTCTGTTTGTTAGTTAACATCTGCTCCTTGAGGATATCTAGCTCGGGGATCTTCCTTGAAAGCTTGGCAGATCCAAGGGCAAGAATATTCTCATTGCTTTCCACTGAGAACAAGGGTAACCTTTTCCTTTTCTTCCTCTCTCTGCTCATTGCACAGCTGCAACGGGAGGATGAGCAAATATTTTTTATTCTTTTTTTTAAATTTTTTTTTCTGGATTTGGACTCTCTGCCTGTTTGATGTGTATCAGCAAGTTGTAACCAGTTAGATTTTTTGCATGGACATTTAATTCACTCTTTGCAGAAAGGTGATTTATCCTCAGTACAGCTGTGAGTGTCCACTGCAAATGGTAACTAAACGATCTGTAAGGATTGCATGGGGCCCCTGTTATTATTACTACAGTATTGCACACAAGGGACTGGAGCACAGATGTGTTGTAAGGCCTGCACAAGCTGACACTTTGCAAGGAAAGACCCAAGAGCTCAGAAGTTGCAGACTGAAGCTCACAGGCCAGATCCTGCACTGCTGAGTCCTTAATGGGGCTGCTGCGAGTGCTGGTGCACTTCAGGTGCTGCGTGGGATGAGCAGCAAACAGAATTAGTGCTGGGACAATCAGTAGCAAAGGCCAAGAGGACTTTTAGGCTCTGGTTTATCAAGGCTTTCTGGGCTGCAGCATAGGGCCTATAAGGGGAGAAAGATTTGACCAGATTCAGAGCATTTCCATATTTGCATTTTTCTAGATTTCTCTGAATGTATGCTTAGATCTTGAAATACGTTCCCATTTTCCATTGCTCTTTTAAAATATCTGTTCCTCTGTATCAAAAGCAGACCATCCTACCTTTAATCCCTCTTTCAAAGTTTTTTTTCATCTTTAGAACAGCTAAAGGTGCTCTGAGGACTCTCTAAACTGTAATTCTCGAGGTGCTGATTTCCTCTCTTCTCCTTTCTGATGAGGCTTGCAGTGGGGCTGGGGCAGAGCTGCTGAGGATGCCAGCAGGGCCCATCTTTCCCAAGCTGTCCGTAGGTGGGTAGCAGCCTGGCCACGGCCAGTTTCCTTTCTTCTTAGCCCAACTTCAATGTCCAGTGAGTGCAGGAAGCAGTTACTGCGTCCAGCGTTGGTTCTAAATACACAGACCCTTTCTTACTGCCCTTTCTCCAGACTGAGGAGTGATTAGCACAAACCCTAGAACTGAACTTCTGCTCCTTTGAGCCTCTCAGATCTATATCCTCTCACAGTTTTTTCTTGCCTGTGACTTTAGGAAGTGCAAACCTTTTAGGAATTGCAAACCAAGGAAGATAAAAACAGCTGAGCAAAGACATTTCTGAGCCACAGGCACTGAGTTCCCTAGGATGGCCAGGTGGGACACTGCTGCTGTCCCGGCTGCTGCTCCCAAGCAGCCAGATCATCCTTTCTCCCCTCCCAAAATGCATTTCCCCACTTTCACCGAGGAGCTGTGTCTCCACCTGCAGCTGGGACCTGCTGCAGGACACTGTTTGTGTCTGAGGCAGCGGTGGAAAGCGAGGTGAGGCCGTGACAAGCCCACGGTGAGGGCTCTGGTGGGAGGGGACACTTGTGCTCAGCTCAGGAGAGACAAGGATGCAGCAGCACCAGGAGTGTTCACAGTTTAATAGACATATTTCACACTGTCACAGCATCTTTGCAGGAGCTCAGCTCCCAGTTTAGGTATCTGAGCAAGTGACAGACTGCATGGAGGGGCTGTGACAGGGAGGCCTCTCCCCTCGAGCCACGCTCTCAAAAATCTTGATGACGGATGCAAATCACTCAGAGCCAAATTAAGAAAAGTATATTTAGGCACCTAGAGCAGTAAAGAGGCACTTAATAGGATTTTCAGAAGCGTATAAGCAGATTAAGCATCCAGCTCCTATTGAAATCAATGCGGATGGAGTGTTTAAAGGAAAAAAAATATCTTGAGGTATCTCAGCACTGTTACAGCCTGGGTGCATTGTAGGGGGTGGTGAGTGGGCTCAGAGATAAGCCTTACAAATAACAGGGCTCTCTAGTTGTACCAAGTCTCCAAAACCATGGGAGCAAGTTCTTAAGCTCCCACAAAGGCTGAATTACACAGGCCTGTGGGAATAAAAGAGCAAGGTCTAGAGGGAGAGGTAATGATCTTTGTGTGCCTGCCAGAGAAGGAGCAGGACTTCTGCAGAGACAGAGGCAGAAAAGAACACAAAACCGAGGAGACAGAGCAATCACTGGATCTTCGCTCAAGAAAAGGCCTTGCAATGGCTTTTTTTTGGTTACAGAGTTGGCCAAGAGGGGCTAGGTGAAGAACGTGCTGATTTTTGATTTTGACAGAGAAATAGCACTTTTGCAGTCCTTGTAAATAAATGTATTTGACCCAAGGAAACATCTTCTGTAGCCAGTTTCTCCCTTGTGTAGAAAGCTCTTGTCAGGACCTGGATTTCGCCTCGGTCTGTGATTTATACCTGGAGTATAATACTGTAAAGTCAGTTCCCTGCTTTCTCTGAAATGCAGCTCCAAGTCTGTTGAGCTGAAATCAGCCCTTTTTTGCTTTACTGAGCAGGAGTGATGATACATACATTAAGGACTGTGAGGGACTGTGGTAACTGGGGCCAATTAGCTGCTACCCGAGGGCAGTAGCTCCCAGATGTGGGTATCAGGCAACTGCAAACCTACAGAACTGCTAGCAGATCACTCATTATTCTCCTCCAGAGACTTTTAATTGGGGGATTAACACATGGTATTTTTAGTGAGTGTCCTCAGAACATTTATCTTCTTCTATGGCATGTCAGTCCCTCAGGGAGCACTATTTGGGAAGCAACCATTGCTAGAGGTGACAGGGAGGAGTTATCTCCTCTGAAATCCCTGTTGGCACGAGTGGCTGATGCAGACAGTAGGCAAAAGATAGGCTTGCCATAGCTGCATTCCCAAATTATGAATAACACTGAATAAATGCAGCAATCTCAGGTACCCTATGGGCTGCTGACTCCAGCCTCGTGCCGGTGGTTTCTAAACTGAACTTGGCTACAAACCTCTACGACAAAGAAGATTAAAGGAAATGACATGCTGGAGAATTCAGAATGGTCATTGATGTGAAACATGCTGGAAGAGTCAGGCAAGAGAAAAGAGATGATTTATGGGTCAGCAGACAAGATTCAGATGGGAAAGGCCGGGTAGTGGCCAAGAAACCTGAAGGTAGGGAAGAAGACTTCTCTGTGTTACATCTTACCCAATCAGCACCATTTAAAACCAGTAGTGACCAGTTTCTAGATGCTGCTGGAAAAAGGAATTTCTCAGGGCTGCTCTCCTTTTGGCTTCTGAACCCCTTTCCTGTAAAAGTTAGACCCTTCTGACCTGACTGTAGTGGTGAAATATCTGATGCACTGGAGTTCTCTGCCCACCTGGAAAGAAAGCAGGAAGACACCTTAGTAGGCAGTGCATGCCTATATTTACTTAGAATATTTTCTCTGGGTTTTAAGTGCTGAATTATTAGTGTTATGCTAATAAAATCCATTTAAGCTCATGGAACAGTCTTTCATTTAAAGAGAAGTGATTCTGGCAATTTGCCAGCAGGCTAGCAGGATATTAATCAGACAATACCTAGGGACCAACACAACTACACTGCTTTTAATCTTTCGACCAGCAAGGAAAACAGGAAGAAATCCATTTCCCTCCTTTCTTTGCTCAATGGGATAACCAGATGGTACAGACGAGCTGCAGCTCAGCTCAATTTGTGAGTAAATATTTGGGTTTTAGCTGGGTAAATGGGAGAGCAGTGCTACTTTCATGCAGCCAGGTGCCACTCATGGTCACGGTGGGGCCCTGCAGGGCTTGGGTTCTCAGAGTCACATATTAATAACAGAATGTCCCCTTGCATTGGAAAAGTCCAGAGCTTTGCTCAGATGTGCCTGGAAAGGAAAAGTTTGTTCGAGTGTGCCAGACAGTCATTTAAGGTGATCGTGGGGGGTGTTCAGGGCTGGATTTTCAGCCTATACACTGACTGTGACAGTGCAGACCCAGGGAGGAGAGGAGGAGGCTTTCAAAGCAGGGACTCCAGCAGGGACCACACCATGGCAGGGGACTTTTCCTGTCCCCAGATGTGAAAGATGGAGTAGAGCAAGGGATGTGTTATATTTCCATGTCCTTGCAGATGGTGGAGATGCCCTCCCTGAGCCTGCAACCAGTCCTGCTCTGTGTGTGTCCTGTAGAAACCTCTGGGGACTCTTTGGTGGGGTTTAGGCCTGAGCTGGTCTTGCCTTGTTTGTGTGTTCTCAGATGAAGAACAAAAATTAATCACCCAGATCTTTAAGGCAGATTCTGCATTTTTTACACAGACCCTTCTGACCAGCAGCAGAAGACTGATGAGTGAAAGCATTTTGACATCCTGGGGCACTTATGTGGAGAAAAGTGGATCAGTTCTCCTGCCTGAGAACCCTCCTCTGAGACTCCTGGTGGGGAGAATCCATCCCAGGCATGCTCCTTTGTTTCCCACAGGGACGTAGCCCATCAAATCAGCACTGCCAGCCTGCTGCAGAAAATGGGGCCAGGGGTCCAGAGCAAACTACTCCTCCTGAAGCCCTGAAAAAAGAACAAACCATCTAAAAAGCAAAGGCATCATTAAATTTCCTTTCCACATGGTGAATGAAGAAGCTTCAACTGGGGGAAGAAAAGAGAAGTGTTCTTTTTGTTAGCTTCATCCAGAAAGGAAAAAAATCTTTGAGGAATTTTCTGGCATGTGGCTCCTGTTAGGCTTCAGCCAGCTGAGCTGTTTTCAGAAGCACTGGAATGTAATTTCAGCAATAATCGATCAACAGAGGCAATGAGGGTGTTCTGTTGCACAGAAGTCCTGGGTGAAAATCCATACATTGTGTCTAAGAACACAGATTCAACAAAAGTGAATCTGGAGAGCTGAATTCCTGCAATCTGTCTCTGCCCTGAACAGTGGAAAATTGGAGACATTGCTGGATGGGGGATGGCGCTTTTCAACTCCAGTTTCAGTCAATTGACTCAAACTCATCTGTAAACCTTTGGCACTGCTGGTGAAAAAATTTCATTTCCCACCATTTTTGAAATTTATTGCTCAGAATGCCTAAGTCCTAAATTAGACACAGAGCTTTTGGTGTAAGTCAGCATAATCCTTTTACCACGGAATCATTCTGTTATATAGTATTTTGACTGCTCTGTGAGTGTGTGAAATTGTTGTCTAAAATGCATTGCTTAACACCGATATTTGCCTGTTTTGGACAAATCTGTTAAAAATTTTGGAAGGAAATTATGCAAAATAAAGTAACTTACTCTTTAGTCTCTTTAGTCTCTTGGGTGGGAAATGCTTGAGTTCTGCATAGTTTCAAAGTGCGTTTGAAGGAACTGAAATTGTTCAGTGTCGTGCTACAATGGTGTAAGTTTTTTAAGGGCTAGTTAAATTATTTTCATGGGACAAAGAAGTCCCTTACACAGTGCTGTATCTGCAAAAGAACACAAAAAAGTGTGCTCAGTTGTACTGGGATGATGGAATCACACTGCTCTCAATGAGCTGAGCTCTCAAATCTGCTGAGGAGATTCCCATTGCCTTTCAGTCTTTGGACCAATCCATATATGAAAAAATTACTTTATTCCTGCTTCTGGTAGGAAATGCATTGAGAAGTCTGTGTGAGAGAACTTGGGAGTCATTCTGCTGGTACTCATGGCTATGCAGTTTTGGGAAGAGAAGTTCCTGTTCTGTGTTGTCTCCTAAGACCAAAAATCCTTACAAGATCTCGCCCTCCATGTGATTTGCTTATACAGTAATTTTCTTCTCCTGAATGAAGCCAGAAAGGAGTTTCCCATTACATTTCAGGGAAGTTAAGCAATGTGCAGAGCAGATATGTCAAATAACAGAGTTCTAGTGTATAGAAACCAAGTCAACATTAATAAAAGTTTGCTGTCTTTCTAAAATAATCTTATACATTAGCGTGTCAAATGCTCTAGGACTTATAATGCAAGAAGACAGGATGAATCCAAGGCAAGGAAATGAAACTAATTAAAATGTCAGATAACACGAGTTTGGGTTGTTTGAAATAGACCTTTATGTAAGATAGTGAGATCTTCATTAGAAGGCCACAAACTTAACTTTTTAATAAGAAATAATCTTAATAATTTTTTACATCAAGTCTGGCCTCTGCTGCCTACAAATTTGGATTGATATATCAAAGTACATATTGCCTTTAATGTTCCTGTCAAACCTGAGCTGTGATGCATGGAGTTATTCCCTACTTGGAGGGATGATTCTGTGAAACTTAGCTAATAAAAACGTGACACAGCCAGTGACTGATGTCTGTTCTCTCAGGGTGTGTTAGCGTGGGACAAACACTGCATACACAGTCCCTTCTTGACACTGAAAAATGAGACACATCTAATAAAAAACATAATAGATGCTCTAATGGTCTTGCAGTGACCTTCTCCTTGTCTTTCTGCCTCCTCACACACCTTTCTCACCTCTCGAATCTTTCCCTCCCTTCCCTTGTAGGCTCTGAGCCTACAATTTATCTTTATTCCTCTTTAGTGAGGTCTCTGCTGCGTCTGAACGCCTGTGCACGGGCCCTGGCAGGGACTGGGCTTCCTCTGGGGGAGATCCCAGGCTGCTTTTTGCCAGCTTGGACCACGAGCAGACGAAGAAAAAAGCTTTTCCTGGTAAAATAAAGATACTCTTAAAAAATCGAAACAAACATCAGCAGCCAATCCAAATCCCAATTTGAGCAACCTGGTAATTTGTCAGTGCCAGGCATCAGCCCACTATTAGTCTTTTTCTGGATAGAGATGACAGAGCTCTGTTGACAAGCTGTAGGACTTATTTTGGGAGCTGGCACCTGGCTCCTGGCACGTCCCCCTGACGCCTGTGTCACGCTCCCCGGAGCTGCTTTGGCTGTGCAGAGGTTGGAGCTGGAGCGGGCCTGGCACTCCCAGCCTGCCTGGGTGGGAACCTCGCTCTTTATTCCCATAATTACATGTCCCTGCTGTCCCCTGGGCTGTCTAACGCCGAGCAGAGCTGGCAGGAGGGGTGTCGCAGTGCTCATGTGAGGCTTCTCACCCTTCCCCAGAGGGCTGGAAGGTGCTTTGGCCTCTCTCTCTCAGCCTCCCCCTTCTCCTGCGTCCCTCTGCTCCTATTTCCCTGAGCTGTTCCTCTTGTCCTTGCTCAGTGCCACAGTCAGGGCCGCTGGATGTGGCTCTGCTCCATCCCTTCCCGCAAAAGGCCACGGCATCTGATCTGGAGATTTCCTGCTCCCACTGCAAGAAAATATTTAGCATTTTAATATCTTTTTCACATTTTTAGACGTAATTTATGTATGAACATACACAGTGCTTAGTAATCATTTCTCAGATGAATGTGGAATTTTTCTAAAATTAAACTATCATTCTTTTCTCTTCACACTTGGCTGTCATATCTTTCTTAATGCAAATCAGTCATTGACTAGAGACACCTACTGTAAGAAGCTATTTTAGCTGTCTGATCGGTTATAAATTGATTTTAGAAGTGAAGACCATTTTGGGGAGATAAGCTGGGACTGGTAGGGAATGGAAAAAATAATTCAAAGGGGAAGTTTTTATTCGAATGTAAGTGACTATTTACCTCTATGTCAGAGCAAAGGCTGTAATCCAGGGGTCCTATCTCTCTTTCCTCCTGCTTTAACTCTTAGACCACAAATCCTTCTCCTGCCCTGGCCCTATACAATGCAGAACCCTTGAGGACCAGAGACAAGTACCCCAAGGAAAAAATATTTCCCCTTTCAGTCTCCATTTGATACAGGGAACATTATCTCTGAAGGAGCCAGGCTACTCGTCTGCTCTGAAGCAAGTCCCTTAGTGCAGGAATGAAAAGGAATCCATTATGGTTGGTTTCAGAGAAACCTCTCTTCCCTGCAGTATTTCCTCCTGCTATGCTTCAAGTGCTCTTCAGAGGGAATATTCACATTTTCCAGGCAAAGAAAATGGCTTTGCTATCACAGTAGTGGTCTGCACAAAGCAAGAGCAAAGCAAAGAAAGTTCACTGGATGCAACTTGGGAAGTTGGGAAAAATGAGAACTGTTTTCTGGTTTTCTCTTTTCTGCCCTTTATTCTTCAGGGCCAGCTCTGATGTTGTCTACTGGGGCTTGAACAAGGAGCTTAATTTTTAAGGCATGACTTTTCTCTTTGCATTTTTAAAATTTTCTGTTACTTGCACTGCCAGTTCTTTCACTGCCACTTGCAAACAGTGGCTGAGTTTTTAAATGAATTCAGTTTGAGTGAACATGCTCACCAACTTCAAGGTTTGCATGCTGTGTCTATAGGAACAATTGTTATCCTGGCAGGAGTTTTGGGAGTCAGTTTTGAAACCACAAAAATAAACATAGAAAGCAACTTCTACTACCTACAAATACTTCTGTGCTTTCCATGTTTGTTAAACCATTTCTTTTCTTCCCCTACCAAATTACAGCTGTGCAACACTATTCAGATTTTGATTATTTACGATCAATCCACCTTGTCAAAGCTTCTGAATGCTGTTAGCCAAATGTATTTGAATAAACAAACGCATGTAACAGTTGCAGCAGGTTTATAGATATTCATAAGGCATAAAAACAACCTAGTAATTCACATCAATTACAAATTGCCTATTCCTTGCACAGCTCTATTGTCCCCTGAACACTTCTAATTGAGAGCTCAAAGGTGAACATTCTTACTTTCCTAAGTTTGAAGGAAGCATGTTTTTTTAATGCCTAGACTTGTAATTTCTCAGATGTGTACAGGATTTTCTAACATGCTCCATTTAATACAAAATTCAGGGCAGTTATAATCCTCCTCTACTCCTGAGCTCGAAATGAGAGTCCTGGATCAGATTGCAGTTCTGGAGTGAGGCCAATTGCTAAAGGAAGCAATTCTTCTGCCCCTCACCTTCCATGTATTAAAAGATACCCCTTGCTGGCTTCCAAGAAAGCTCCTTGGGAACCCAGAGCTGCAGATGCACCAGTGGGAAGGTGCGATGCCTTTGGCAAGGATGTGTGGCATCGCCCGGAGCCACCCCATCCCACCACCCTGGAAAGGGAAAGCACTTCCCAGTTCCTTCTGACAGCTCTTCACATCAGCTGAGCTCAAAGCCTTCTGCCATCTGTTTGCATCTTTGTTGCAACCTATCAGAGTCTGTTTTATTAAGAACCCAGCACCGGCGCCCCAGCTACAAGTGAATGCAAGTACGCGGCTTCGCTATAATGGCACAGGAGCAGCTGCAGGGAGCAGCCTGAGGGCCCGCGTCCCCACTGTCCTGTTTTGTACCAACAGCCTGCGGGGTGAGGAGGGCTGGCCCTGCTGGCCCCCTGAATCAGGAGACAGACGTGCCGCTACAGCCAGAGATGGAAGGACGGCCTCAGTCCGTAGGTGGGCACTGTCCTGTGAGGCAGGAGCTGAAACACCACTGCAACCCACACCCTTGGGACGCAGCACGGTCCACCTGGAAGGAGCTGTGCTGCTTCCAGACTTTCCATCAGACTGTCTGACAGGCAGGTTGTGACTGTCCCACGGGTGCCCTGTGGGCACAGGCTGTCTCTGGGCAGCGCAACACTGCAAAGCACTTGAGCTCCCACGTGTGCCTTCCACCACAGGGCTGCTCTCACGTGGCCACCTCTGCTTCAGGACCTTGTTCCTTCTGTCTTGAGAGAGACAAGAATTGCACGGGCAGTGACTGTGCTCCTTGCAACCTGGAGCTGTGACAACCTCAAGCCTCCTGCCTGCAGCCTCCTCTGCCTGGCTCAGCAGGGTGGTTTGAGCTGATGGTTGGGAACGGGCGGATGTCAGTCCTCGGGTCACACATGGCACCGTTCCGTGCTCTGCCCGACCTCTACCTCTCTGCCATTGATTTATTCTTGGCTGATCTTTTGGAGACCAGGACGTTCATGTGATTGCACTGACGGGCCTGCAGCTCCAGCCTGGTTGCTGCAGCCAGACACTCACACACACACATATAAACATACACACGCATCCCTCTGGGAGCTTGTGCGGGCCTATTGCCACACCAGTATCTGACTGCCAGACCTCTGGTGTCTCTCTGGTATCCAGCCTTCCCCATAGCTGGCTCCCACACCCCTTATCCTACATGGAGTCTCCCAGGACTGATATTCCCTAGGGAAAAGCACACAAACACACACTGGTTTCTCCAGTTACTGGCACCCAGACACACGGGCGCTCTGCTCTGTGGCTTGACTCCAGCTGCTGCACACACACACACATACATGCACACAGAACATGACCCATCACCCAGGAAAGCAGTAAGAAATGCAAGTTAAGAAAATCAGGGCATGACAAAACAAGCATAATGACCAGCAGCCTGGTCACATGCAACTGGCTCTTTTTATGCACTTATCTCTGTATTTTTTATTCTTCTTCCTTTGCAAGAAACCTTCACCCTCTTGTTCTTGCCTTTGGTCTTTACCCTTAAAACCCCATAAGTCTCACACATTCCCACTAACTCCTTTAAGATATCCTGCAGTAAATTTTACACCATTTCCCAAATGCCCATCCCACAATGAGTCCTGAACACTTGGAGGCAATAACCCTGCTCAGTCTGCAAGGCTGTCTGGTGACAGCACCTTCTGCAGACTCCTCTGACACCGAAACCATGGTCGGGCTGTCGTGTACTGAGGTCCCTGGGAGTACCCAGAACCAGGTGCTATAGGGGTTCTTCTGCTTGGTACTGTGCCCTGCTCATGTCCAGGCCTTTGTGCTTGTGGTGGTTAGCCCTTCATCACATCAACTAACAGTTCCCACCACTGCAAATGTGGATGGCTCTCAGAAGGATAATCCCGGAGCTTACACCACTGTCAGCAGATCTGAAGTTTGATCTTCAGAAATCGTGTGACTCCTGAGTCTTCTGTGCTCACTTGATAGCCTTCAACTTCTTCAGCCACTACAGTTTGTACACTCACACGTGGAAAAGGTCATCTCCTAAAGCACATTTACTTCTGCTTTTTAGGAAGTCACATTATGAGGTTAATGAGGAATGTGAACAGCATTTAAACACTAAACAATCTGAGCCATTGTGTGCCTCATTCAGTAACAGGAGAGGAAGGCAACTTCTACCATCGACTTCTCAGTAAGGCATTGTGCTGCTGCTTCCTTCTGCACCTGAACAGTGTGTGTGGGAATGCTGTAGCCTTCAGGAGGTGACTGGGAGAATACCTGATACTGTGTTAGTGCAGTTGTTTTTCTGTTGCTATTTTTAAGACTATATCCAGAAAATTGAAGACTCTGTGCAGAAAACTTGCAGTTTATTGCTGTGAGATGTAAACAGAGGACACTCAATATCAGAGACAGCCTGCAGGGTTAGGGATGGGATGGGTCCTCTCAGGTTACGGACCAGCAGAGCACACGGGGGGTGTAGTGTACGCAGGAGAGGATCTGGCAAAGACATTAATTTGTTTTCATATTAAAAGCAATCCAGCAATAAATCACCGTTGTGCAGACCACCTGCCCTCTGCCATCTCCTCAGGAATAGGCAGGGATGTTAGGTAGCAACAGCTCTGGAAATACTGAATCTGCCAATATAAATGTTTTTGATTAAACTCCGTGCAAAGGCCATGTGCATGAGCTCACAGGATACACGGAAACATTCCTGGGGTGGTGACTTCAAAACCAGTTGCAATCTTCTGTTTACTATTGGCAAACATTTCCAGGAGACTTGTTTGTGAGGAGTATGTGGAGAATTTGGCACCATAGCTTGAGGCTTTATCCAGAAGCTGCTGAAGGGATGGCATAATACCTGTGTTGCCAGGCTTGACACAGTTAAGAGATGAAGCACTTCTTTAGATTAGTATGGAATTAATTCCTTTCTTGGCTAGAGAATAGTTATATTTGATGTTGCCCGCTTGGAAGTGATGCTTCAATGGATCAGCACGGTTTTGGATAATATCTGCCAAGAGCATTTTGACTGAGTCTTCTACTAATTTTTACTCATTTTTATAAACCATGCATCAGTGTAGAGTATAATGCAGGTAATGAAAAGGTGTTGAAAACCAAAACCTAATAGTGTTTTGCATTTCTTACACTCATGTCATAGACTTTACATTGGAATGAATGAAGTTGTCTAGAGAAGCAGGCCAGATGTGATTTTAAAATTCCATCACTACTTTGATTATCTGGGCTCTTTTGTATAATAAAGTGTTTCAGAACACAGATCTACTCCTTAGCCAGTCGGTTACCAAAGCCATTTTAAAAATGACTGATAGTATCAGGAGCACAGAGGCTGGTGAGGAATACCTTGGTGCATCCAGTACAAACACACAGTCCGTGGCTGTAGATATGGGTTGCAAGACTCAGCAGTGGAGAAAAATTGAATCAGTCACTCCAATTCTTTTTCAAAGACAGAGGGAAATGCATTTGGAAGGTAAAAGAGATGCCATCACTCTCTAGAGCTCAGGCACATGTCTCGGCTCCCAGCCAAGCAGCAGTCACTGTGACGAACTCAACTTCTCAAACTTTGCAGTGAGAGGCAGGTGAGAAAATTATTGTGCTTGTCCTCCAGCTCTGGGATGGTGGATTAAAAACTTACAGTCACTGCTGAAAACAGTGGTTTATTTTGGAGTTCAGCAAATCTATTTCTTGCCAGTGCAAGAAATTCTGGAAGACCAGAATGCAGACCTGGGAAAGATTCACTTAGAATAATAAAGCATATTTTGTCTTGGTACTTGCTCATAGACAGGCCACCAGTCGTCTGAGCACTTTTTAGAGAGGCAACACTGTTGGTATTTTTGAAGACAGAGGAATTCTGGGAATTTAGGACCTATGCAAAGGGATTCTATTTAACAGAATTTTGCTGATCTTGAGCAAACACAGGTGCTTTCGCCACAGCTTTCAAAATCTGCAGGAATTCTTGAGTCATCTGTGCACCCCTGAAACTGCACCAGCAGATACCAACGACTGCTGTTTGCAACTCTGCTGTGACAAATGGGGTGAAACAGGCTCTGGTTGTCTTCTGCCATATGAAGGATATTTGCTGCAGCTTGCACTGATAATGCTCTAGCAAGCACGAGGTTGGAAATGGTCCTTGCAACAGGTGAGCTTCTCTCACCTATCTGAACACTGAATAACTGGATAAACAATGCCAGAGAGAATCGCAGTCAGGGAGTGCCTGGGTGTCTTGGGGTGACTCTATCATGTGTATCCCCTATCATGCTCTATGCCCAAAAAGTAATATTGTGCCTTCTCTGTGCCTTTAAGCTGAGCTTGAAGGAAAAAAAACCAACCAAACGAACCCTGTGCGGGGAAGGGTGGTTGTAACCTGGCTTTCTCTCAGGGGCTATATTAACTAGATTTTGGCCAAACCGGCACATTGGGCTACAGCATCCACAACTACTGTGACTCTTAACAAATACAGGTGCACCCTTGGCTGCCAAGGCAAGGACTTTTTGTACCTTCATCACGAACTGAAGTGAAAAAAAAAAAATGCAGAAGCTGCAAACTCGAGGATGCAATTGAAATACAAATTATCAAGAGTGAGATGGAGCTCAGAACAACTTCACTGAAGATGTAGAAGGAAAAAAATAGACAGTGGAAATTGAGTAAAATATGTGGGGTTTTTTGTATATGTAAACAATGAATTTTATGAGGTACTCATGTCTTTTAAGAATGTCTTTTGAGCTATACATTTGAAAACTAAAAAAAAAAAAAAAATTACCAAATGAAGGGCTGCTGAATATTAAATATATTCTCACTATGAGTAAGCCATCACTTAGAAAAGATTATATCTAGATGAAATCTATGAAGAAACTTGCCACCAAAATGCATCTTTATTATTTTCCATGACAAACAGTGACAATGGCTGAAGTTTCTCACCGTAATTCAAAACTAAATAGTGCATCCTTTCTGTCATCAAAGGAGCTGACTTTGAGGGAGGCCTGAACACATGCTCTTTAGCCCTTAGTTTTTGTTGGGTTTTTTTGTGGTGGGCCTATTTGAAGGTTTTGATGTGTATTTTTGTTGTTGGAGTTGTGTTATTTGCCCTATTTTTGCTAGGCTGTTACATGACATTTTTGTTAGAATTCATTGCAAATGTGCCCACATTATATATAATTGGCATATGTGAAATAGATGCAGAGTTACTAAAAGTAACAGAAATCCCAACAGCAATTGTGTAAAAAGACAGCTACTACTTATTTACTGTTCTAAAGAGTAACTGCATTTCCCAAATAATTAGCCAAATAAAATTGTGGTTGTACCTAGAAATATTTTTAAATATAAATTTTATCTGTAGACATTCGTGTTTCCGGCTGAAATGTGCAACATAGAAGTTGATTAGAATTCTCTAACAGTGAACCTACGGGTTGAATCCTGTTGTTACATTCTATTTTATTGAATAGCAAAATGATGAACAGTGCAGGTAATGCCGGATAGAGCAATATTCCTTTATTTAATTTTGCAATTTAAAGTTAAGAACATTTTGGTTAATGGAAAGTGAAGATAGTGTTAAGGAGGTTATTATTTATCGGTGATTTATACGGCAATGGGATTGTATCGTAAAGCACTGAGTTAGAAAAATTAACATGTTAAGTCTCCTTAATTCTCAGGCACAGGAGAATTGCCCTTGGTTCTAGCTGAATGATACATATTGGCTGACACAAACAAGGTACAAACTGTGTCTAGATTCATTTAGAACTCCCAGGTGGGAAAATTTGAGTAGGTTTTCATGAAGAGTCTGTTATCCCTTGGTAACTGAGAACATTACGCGTGATAACTATGGCATCTAAAATGAGCAATCTTAAATCCAGCCAGTGCTGGCTGACAATGCCATATTCAACTTGTTGAGCTAATCACTGCCTTTAATTACGAGATATCTTTTTTTTAATGGTAGCCATTTCTCAGATGCTGTAGTGAGGTGTTTGCCTAGCAGCGATGAATTTTTAGCAAGCTCCTATTAGTGATATGGTGATGTTTTATTGCTAAAAAACAAGAATAAGAAAAAAACCCCACTTGATGGTTGTGTTATTTCATCATTTCTAAGGTAACTCTTCTAGCAGACTGCAAATTCCCTGGGACAAAGACTTTTATGTTTACATTTGTAATCTGCCATTCAGACCAGTGGGACAATGTAGTCCATAAACAATAACAGAATGCCAGTTAATTTCAGATTATAGTCTGAATAAGAAAGTCAGTCTGCAATTTTGCTTTCTAGGCACAGTTATCTGAGATTTTATGTGGTGATTATCATTAGAGCAGCAAAAATTTTCATGTGATCTCATGCCAGCAAAATATCCACAATCAGTCTAAGCTAAATGCCTGTGAGGACTTGCTGGATCCTTCATTTGTTAATGTAAGTAAGTGCTGTTTTATTCTGACTAACCTAATCAACATATTAATCCAATAACTAAAAAAATGTTATTTTTCCTAAAATCTTACAGAAAAGAATAAGTGCTTACTGGGATGCATCAGCAACACATATTATCTAGCATGGAGGTAGTGCTGTTTTATCAGAAAATAAAGGCACATTGGTGTGATAGTAATTTCATCTACTCCTAAAACATATAAATATAAAGGATAGTGAAAGTCTGAAGATGAAGATAATGAGAGTTCCTGAAGCTCAGAATGCCAGAACATCAGTGCTGAAAGACAAGCAACAGCCTCTTACTCTTCAGATGTGTTACATGAGGCTGCCTGCCAGAATGAAACCAGTGAAAAGTCATATTTTCAATATTTTTTTCTAATTCTTATTACTGTTTCAAATACTACTCTCTTTAATTATGGCAACAGCTGTTGGCAGCACTGTACAATATCTGTCTGCACAATATGTGTTCTCTCACATTTTGTTCTGCAGAGAGCGGGGCTTGGATTTATTTTTATTTAAAGCTAAAGAAAGGATTTTATAGGCTGTTCAATAACTGGAATCCTTAAAAATTCACCTTACAAGGCATGAGGAAAGCCCACAGTTCAAATGCACCACAATGTCAAGGGAAGTGTGGATTCCTCCTTCTCCTCTTTCTCTCTTCTCAGTGATGTAGGGATATTTTTCAACAAAGAGTAAAAAAACCAAAGACAATCACATGTATTTTATAACTTGCTCAAACATTAGTCAAACATCTGCCATACAGTAACACTGAGATGTGAACTGCAGTCAACTAAGGACTGTCCCTACAAGAAAAATTGATAGGTTTATTGGAGAAACCCACAGTAGATGCAAACTTCAGTCTGACCCTGTCTGTTTTCTGCCTTCATTGCTCATTTTGTATGTGAATACAATATATATACATATATATATACATATTCTATGTGCTTCCAGTCCAAAAGCTGAACTGAAATGACAATAATGTAGGGATATGGACTCTGGGCAATATTAAAGAAAAATCCTGTGTGCCTGTGAAATCCAGATCCCCTTTTCCAGTGATATTTGGGGAATGCCAAGTGACTTAAAGATAACATTTAGGCTTTGCTGGCCTGCGTGCCCTTGTCTGAGCACGATGCCATTTAAACATCATTTTCACTCCTCCCCGCTGACCCTCCTTTGTCCCTTCTGTCTCCCTGTCACCCTCTGTCTTGCTGCCAACAAAAATGTCTAATGATCTGAAAAATGATCTGAACTAGCTGTTTCCATCTGGATCTGTTCCGTGACGTGTCTCCCAGTGTGACCACACACAGCTGTGCTGCCATGGGCGTAGCAGTGGGAATGATTTTAGCTGGGTGAAGTCGATCTGTCACCACCCATGAGACCATGGCCTCAGCCACTTTTCTCCTTAATCCCACTCCAGCAATTAACTCATCAGCTACTGGCACCGTGTCTCCTGTCGTTCTTGAGCAGCTTTTGATATCCACAGAGACTCTGCTGGGAATCAGGAAGCAGAAGGAAAAGCAGAACCAGGCTGCCCCTTTCAGGGATGGGCTACCCTGTGCAGGAGCCCCTCATGGTGGGGTGTCAGAAAGGTGCTGTTTGTCACTCTCCAAGCTTGGTTGCTGCACTGGAGCTGGCCAGTGAGCCCGGCCTGCATTTCACTTCCCAGAAGCCCAACTGCAGCAGGAGCCCTGACTGATCCGTCAGTCTTGAGTCACTGCTAAGTCTGAAGTGACCCAAGAAAACTTCAGAACCCCTTTGAGGACTTGCTGGCAGCTGAATGGCAGCCTTGAACATGCTGTTAGCATATAAACGATAGTCTTAGGTGAGCAAAATGATCAATTGGTGTCAGAGTGTCTTTCGGGATATGTTCTCACTTCTTCCTGGTGAAAGCCAAGACTTGAAGGTGAAACTTCAGTCATGGAAGAAAAGACAGGGCCAGAGACTGCCCACAGAGACAGCTATTGGCTCACAGAGGGACATAAAATGTATTTTTCCACTCTCTCAGTTTCCTCCAAGTCAATGAAATTATAATCTGACCCTTTTATTCTGATAACCTTTGAAAAGGAGTCAGGTTTGCCAAGAACCTCTGCTACTGCACCAAAAGAAAAGGAAGCAAGTTATAACACGTTTTGGATCAAACAGTAACATTCTGTTGCACACATCTAAAACACGGTGGAGGTAACACAGTGCAGCTTTGGAGTGTGCCTGGGGACATGAATCACCTAGTAGCTCAATATTTGCCCAAAGTGTATAAATCACCAGGATTCAGGCAGCTAAATTTTGTTTCTAAGAGCTGCACAAGTAAATGTGTATACTGTAGCCTTGTTTGTCTCAGCTGGGCAATTTGAGGCTTCACCTATACTCAAAGTTATTTTTGGTGGATTTTTTCCTTCTTTTTGAACAAGGAAACTGTGTAAGTAACACAACAATGAAAGAAATGCTCCACCTCAGACAGAGCAAAACATTGGCAGCATAACCAAGTTTGACATTCTCATAGATTTGGGTTGGAAACAGATCTATTTCATGTAAATTTAGCACTAGACTGCTGCGGTGCTGCCTGCTGGCTAGCAGTGACCACAAGCACCAGGCACCCACCCACACCGGAGGGGGAGACGGAGGCTGTCGCGGCGCAGGAGGGCAGGTGAAGCTCCGGCTCGAGTCTGCCTTGCCCACCGATGGTGAGGGTGCACGGAGGAGGCAGGAATGAGGCGGAGGGAGTTCTCTATGGTAAAAGCAAAGGGTTTATTGAGAGCAAGGGTCCCAACGAAATCCAAGGAGCGGCACGAAAAACTGAAAAATAACACTGACATGGGGTTTTATGCCCCTACAGAATGGGTGGGGAAAGTACACAGCAACCAATAACATGACAGCAAGGGGGTGTTACTGAGGTGGGGGAAAGGGTGTACAACCAATGAGGACAGGGGTAGGAGGAGAGGATTAACATGGGCCAATGGGGAACCAAGGAACACAGAACTTTCTGGAAGGGAAACCAAATATAGGGGAGAAGGGGAGGAGATGGAGGTGGCCTATTATGGAGATGTAATCTGCATGTCCCACACAACCTTCTGGGACCTCACCCTAACCTTAGGGCTCTTGGGCTATGTGGGCCGCTGGACCACTGGACACCCTGATCTTGCTGTACATGGCACTGGCCATGGTACACTGCAACACTAGACATCAGAAAAAATGGTGATTGGGGCTATGTAAAACTGTCTCAAGAAGAACTTGGTTAGTCTGGTTAAGATAATGGTGCAGTTGTCTGAGTCAGTTGACTACTGACTGAAACGGTGGGGTGGGTCAGCAAGTTTTTGGCTTTGTGGTATTAGGAGAAGAAGGTGAGGGTTTTCTCTTGCCTGTCTGATGACCCTCTGGGAACATGTGACCCTCTTGGGCACTTCAAACCAAACCTGGGAAGGGGGAGTTTTTCCAGCCATCCTAATTTATCAGTCCCACCAGGTAGGTAAAGGACAGAGGTTTTCTTCATGACTTGTCTGAACAAATTAGTGCTCTGTGTCGGGTTTGGCAGCCCCACAGCTGGCCAGGTGGCAGACCAACTCTCCAATCTGTTTTTCCATCCTAGTCCCACTGTCTCCTGCCCAAGTGTCAAGACAGAAAAGAGCATCAACGGCAAGAAGAAGAAATTAATGGAGTCACCAGAAAGCCTGGGAGCTGTGAAGGCAACTGGAGATAACTGCAAGGCAAAGCATTACAGGGATGTGTACAGGACAGAGAGAACGTGGTGAACTTACGATGCTGGAAGCAGAGAGGTGTTGTTTGGGGTTAAAAAGGAAAGCTCTGGGACATTGAACTGCAGGAAATCAAGGTTCAGTAGTTCTGCTCCTCAGGGAACAACTTGTCTTCAGAGCTTGACAGTATTGCATTGTGGTTAAATGTGTCTGGAGGGATTGGTTTATTGCTATCATGATATATGGATCTCCTCCAGATACTTACCTCAGAAGTTGTGGAGGGGTTCAGTTAGCAATGGCAGGCTATAAATGGGGGAGGAGAAGGATGTCAAGCTTAACAGCAGGGAGGAAGGAAAGCTAAAATAATAAATATTGATTTGGAGTATGTCTCTTATTATCTCTGAGTGAACAGGAAAATGTTATAATAATGTGATATTTATGTGAACCATAAATTATCCACGTGGAGCTCTTCTGCATTGGTGCTGACTAATCAACGAACCATCCTGGGGAGTGGTTGGCCATGCTGCTCATTCAACAGCTTGAGTTCATTACTGTATTTCATTGTATTCCTGCAGGCTGTACATTTTTATTAGTTTATAGCCATTTGTGGGATGAGTGCCCCAGACTCAAGGAAATCACTTTTGCCAGGTGGTTTGAGTCAGTGAGAGACTTGTCCTGACTTCGGTGATCCTTCGATCTGTTCCTGGCTGTACAGCTGAAGAGAGCTGAGTAAATCCTGATGACAAGAGACATTTTACCGAGTTAAAGTCTTCCATGTGGGTTTTGACCATACACTGAAAGGGAGTTGTAAAGCCAGGCCAAGCACTGGACATGCAAATTGAATACTGCATTAACCTATTGGTGAGAGATGCTTTTGGAATAGGAGATGTAATTGTTGCATCTGAAATTTATTTGGACTTTAGCAGAGAGTCTCCACGCTCCTGGACATGCAGCTTGCATTTCTTCATATTCACGTTCTTCACGTGCTAAAGTTTCAGGACCCAGGGATTACATGTGCAGACACTTCGTTGCTTCAAATCCATTAAAAAAACCATGCAATTTTTGATTAGAAAGTGTTCTTCATGAGGAACAACATGAAAAGGAAATTAAGATTTACTGTCCAAAAAACAATCCCCAAGGAAAAAAATTAATAACATGGCAACTTGTGATTCCTTAATACATAGATCACATGGAGGAAATGTTAATGATGGTATGAATATCACGTTTTGCCCATGCCAGAGTCAAGGTGGAAAAGTTATCCAAAAAGCCAGTGCAGATGTTTACCATGTGGTCACATGTCCTTTTTTTTGTGGTCTGGTTGATGCCTTAGGCTTTAACTTTTATATTTTTCAAATCCTGTACTGCCTAGTGTGTAACTCTGAAGTTTCTTGTACTCTGTTAACTACTGTTCTCTTATGCCAGTTCGACACAACAAAGCCTCTCCAAGCTTGCTCTCCAAGGACATCCAGATTGTCCTAGGCCCAAAATGTGTAAACTAACATCTTAAGAAGGGGGGGTAAACTTGGGGAAATTACATCATTAACTGAAGTTTTAATTGGAAAATTAACCCTGATATGCAAATGGACCAAACTTATAAAAGAGTGAAGAACTCGTGACTCGGGATCCATCTTGGGTGTAGCCTTTTGACTGCCCAAGGTGTACCTTGAAGGCCCTTCAAATAAATACCTACCTTTATTCATTTATTCCTGTATAGTCTCTGTGTTTTAGGTGGCCCCCTCAGGCATCACGGTGAACAGATCAATATATGCAACTAAGGCACTGACATCTCATTAAGTCTGAAAGTACTGATATGGTGTCAATGCCTCAGTTGCATATATTGAAGAGGATACGTTAAAGTTATTTGTGTCTCTTAGAGTGTTATTTCGTGCTACTTGCAGAAAGACATGGTGAGTTTAGGGTACATCCATGCTGGTATTTACTTATGTGTAAGCTTCCCAGTTACTCTTTTGTCCAATTTCGATTTTTTAAAAAAAGCTTCACTTAGATTCAGCAATTATAGTGCCATTCTGAGATGAGACAGGTCTGCTTAAATCTGGGGTATTTTCTGATTTTGTTAACTTGTCTGTCCTACAGGCTTTGAGCTACAGGCTGACTGAAGGATGCACCTTCACCTGCCCACATGTGACACAAAGGAGGATTTTCTTTTATATTTTCCACTCTAAAATTGCACTCTTTTGCTTATGCAGTACAGCTTGTGAGGCTCAGGCCATCTCTTGACTATGTACAAAGTATGTGGAAGCTGAGAAAGTACATTCAGTTCTACCTGAGTTCCCTGAACTGTGCCGGTAGAGTCCTTGTGCAGGGGCTGTGTGTGACTCTCCCAGGCAGAGTCTGGCAGCAGATCCATGATTGAGCACCACCCCAGGCCTGAGAAGCCATGAATCCTTCCCTCTCCCTCTTGTAGTGGGAAACACTGCTGCCTCATCAGAAATCAGATATTGTATTTGTCTGCACAGGAGAGTAACACAGACGAAGATCAAAGCCAAGTAACTGTTGTAAAATCAAATTGCATCATTAGCAATAAAAAAATAGGATGCTTTGGTTTTAGACCTTTTTTTTTTTTGTATCTATGACATTGCATTTATACTATTCTCTCAATTTACGAATTTTTTTGTATTTTTTAAATTCTGTGTACTGGTCTGTGGAATTGTGTGCAGTTGTGTCTCTATCATGGTGTAATTTGCATGTAGTGTGTTGCACGGGCCAAGAAATGTGCTGTGTTCAAGACTTTGAACTTGAAACACATTTGAAGGGTCTGATTTTGCACAACATGTGAAAATCAGATCCCTGTAAAGTTCCACATGTTAGATGTCTAAAGATGAGTTCATGCAGGATCAGTGACCACTAAGAAATTTCTCCTTACCAGATCTCCTCAATTAGGAGGAGACACTGTAAGTGACAAATTACGGGGTTTGTTTAAGTTATTTTCCTTTATTAGAGCACTGCTGCTCTGAGTATTTGGGAAGGGTTGTTTCTACAGATGCTCTTTGCTGTTGGGACTCCAGTGCAAACAACGAAGATCTGCCACCATCAGGGTTTTTTTCTGAACATTGTTCTGTCTGACACTACACAGTTTTTCAAAAGGAATTCTTGTAAATCTTTGAAACACCAAAGCCTCATTGCTTTGAAATTTTAACAGTGTCAAATATTTCTTCGAAACTGGGGACAGTAAAATGAAAGCTGAACAGGCACCTCTGCCCACACAAACAATTTTTTTTGCATTTTCAAATGTTTCTGCTGCTGGTTGCTATTGGAACTTTGAAAAGTCTTTCTAGTGCTTGAAGTGTGACACAAACATGGGACTGTTTCATTTTTCTTTTTCAAAGATGAGGAAATTTCAAAATTATTGAA
Source organism: Rhagologus leucostigma (assembly GCA_013397725.1). Lineage (NCBI taxonomy): Eukaryota > Metazoa > Chordata > Aves > Passeriformes > Rhagologus > Rhagologus leucostigma. Next base: position 50,834 of record VZTD01003094.1, read on the forward strand.
GGCAATAAAAAGGAAAATGAAAAGCAAAACCAGAACAATTTTGATGTTATCGATTTTACAGTGTCAGTGTGAAAAGGAAACAGGAAAAAAAGGAGAAAGTCTCTCTCTGTGTATGTATCTTGAATTTGTCAGGTTTCACATTTGAAGGTGTTTTTTTTGTGAATGATTCTGATTTACAATAGCAGCAATTTTTCTTTGAAATACAATTTTTAATTTTCAGATAGTTCTGAGAATAAATCTGACTTGTTTTTAGGAAAAAAGAATCTCTTTTAGATATGAAGTGAAATGTCTTTTGATGCCTAAGGAATTCTATATTTGGACAGTAAGTTAGAAATAACTAATAGTATATTCATTGATTATATGTCTTTGAATCCAACAATCCTCCTTCTCTGAATTATGAGAGAAAATTAATTAAACTCACTTGCTAGAAAGAACTATCTTGTGCCTCTTCCTGTAAGTTGTCTTCTGCAAATATGAATAAAGACTATTAAGGTTACATGCACTGAATTTCAAGGAAATTTCTTGCAATATGTAAAAGTAATCATGTGCAAATATGTTTGCAGACTGGGACTGTATTCTCACCCAAATATATAATGCAGTTTCCAGGTGTTAGGTATCTGATACAATGTCTATTTTTGTTTTAACACAATGAATACTCAGCAGCAGAGTAATACTGCTCACTGCCTTTTCCTTCTAATATTGTTCATGGCAGAAATCCAATTTATACAGTGCAAATAATCATTTTTTCCAATAGGTTGAGGATCTTTCCTGGCAAGAGCATAACCAATGCCTTCTACTCCTACTTGTGTCATTCATGGTATTTCAGTGATGTGAGTTAGCATATAAAATCCATTACCCATAGAAAGATTGTAGTGGGGGGGGAGAAAAAAGAGAAAAGAAAACAGGGAGCATTCCTATTGCTGCCAGGCACGGGGAATTAAAGGAAATAGCAAAGCAGGTGGAAAAAACATGACAAGGAAGTTTAATACCCTGAAGAAGTACAGAGCTTGTGGCCCTGGGGATGGTTCAGTGCCCTCACATCACGCAGGGGAGTTGGCTGTTGCTGAGCAGCACTTTTACCAGGGGCTTGCCACAGTCCCAAGCCCTTTCCTAGATTGCTTCGGATGCACAAAGAAAGGACTTCAGCAGCAATCCCTTTCTCACCTGGAGGGCTGCGGGCACTCAGTGCCAAGCACAGCTCCTCAATTGTCTTTTGCAAGAAGCCTCCAGCAGGATGCTAAAGCAGGAGCATGTTTTCATCGCCGACTTTGCGAATGGGAGTGACTCATGTGCCATCTGTTTTGTCCCTCCACCTCATCATATGCGCTCCTTGTTTGTGCTGGATAATGCATTTGCCATCTATTAAAGGGAGAGGAAACTTCGGAACAGCCAAAACAAACACGCCTGAGAAAGGCTGAAGTTTTTGAAGGGGTCTGGTGGGAAAGCCACCGCCACTCTCACTTTCCCTTGAAACACGTGGTTCTGGGGCAGGGACACGCCAGGTGACAGCCCACGGAAACCTGGTGGCGAGCCAGGGACTCCTCAGTGTCCGAGGCACAGAGGGGAGCAATACAGGAAAAGGGACAATTGGCAGGTTCAGAAAGGCTGAGGAGATATTGAGCACCTCTCTGAGTGGTGGGACTTGCTGCAGGATGCTGAAATCTTATTTGGGGCTTAAAAGGTGCTTGAATAAATGAATGGAAAAAAAATTTCCATCAAGAGCACTAAAACACAATGACAGCATCTCCAGCTCGTTCTGCAATGTAAACTCTGCGTGTTTCTGGCACTAAAACTGGGGCTCCGAAATCACTAAGCCTTGTAACAGACTCGAAAGACTGATGCCAGAATAAACTGGAAAACTGGGTTACTGGTGCCTTGGCCATTCATAGGCTGAAATTTTACCGGACTTCTTGCCTCTGAGGTTGCAGTGTTCAGTTGAGGAGTCCACCAAGGTGGCAATAGCCCCATCTGAGAAGAAGGACTATGCAGAGGAGTAGCCAGAACATGGAACACTCCACCCATTTCCTGAAACACTAATACCGCCATAATATGCCGGTGACAGTGCTTGCTAACAAGACCTTAATAGATGGCATCACTGGAGGAAAATCAGTAGAACCCTGGGCTCTTCTTAAGCATTACATCATGACGCTAAGCAAAAAGCATAAGCCCAGGAATGACTTACAGCCCAAGGAGCAGCAAACACTCTTTCCCTCAACAAACACTCTTTCCCTTGATGCCTTTCTGTTACGTGCTTGTACACCATCCCTCCCAGGTTTAAAGACTTTATATTGATACAGAAGTGCACGATGTGCTGTATAAATGTGTTAAAAATATGTCTTGATTTTCGTGTCATTTCAGGTCCTCCTCAGTGGGCAGCCTGACTCCGTCACATCCGACACCCCACAAAGAGCTCACAGGTTTGGTGACATAGTTTCAGCCTCCCAGCTCAAGCCTAGACACGAGCCAGGATGTGTCACTGCCTTGCTCTAACTGGTTTGTGTTTCTCCCTAATGAGTGGAAATGTTACCTAGCTAAATGACTATGAGGAACAAACTGTACCTACCACCAGAAAAGCTCCCTCGAAAACAGTTTCCAAACATATGCATGAGGTAATGAGCCTGTTTCCCTGCCTATGTGTCACAGCTCTCTGTGCTATTCTGGTTGTGTTTCTCAAGCTGGCATTGCTTTTTTAATGCACTCGCTCCTGGTCTGCTCTGAGTCAGTCTCTGCACAATCTCAGGCTGCTTTTCTGAGGAGCCGCCGGGCAGCTCTTGCCATCCCCAGCGGGCTGCTGGGTGGAGCCTGGTCTGCAGCTCTCCTGATTCTTAGTTCTTACCTCTCCCATCTCTGTCTTTTTTCAGCGCGATGTGAGGCTGTTGGCAATGGGGAAAGGCACAGGAACCTCCCAGTGGCTCTCCCTCCTCTCCCTTGCCAGGAACAACAGCAGCAAACCCCCAATGGTGTAATTCAGCACAAGTGCATTCAGAAAATAGGAGTGAGGTGTTCAGAAAGCTCAGCCTTTTGCTTATGAAACCTCCGAGATCTCCTTGTGCATTAAGTCAGTTTTCTCAACAGTTTGCAAATCTTTTTTTCCCCCTCTGGAACTATTTGTCACAGTAGATTATTTTATCTTGTGCTGCTGTGTGTAAAATGCAGAATGTTAATACTTTATTTGGCTAAACATGTATAATTTGGGAAGACAGGTGAAGTGATGGATTAATCATCAGGCTTTTAACTCTAAGTCTTGTTAGCTGCAGTTTTAAATGTTGTTTATTTGAAATTACAGTGTGGGTATGATGTCTGAGTGGAAGCTCTTTACATATATAAAATAAAGCTGCTTTTGCTCTTCGTAATAAGCGAGAGGATTGATTTAAAATCTGTCATTTTCTGTCATACCTGGATGTTGAGATAGACTTGTCACAAATAACTCAGTGGCAAAGCTACAGCTACTGGAGTGGCAATAACATTTTCCTTCTGCTTCCTATGAATATCTCTAAGCCTTGACCTACAGGACCTTTCCTACTTATTGTGGGAAGGTAATCTTACGGACAGAAAAATTACAGACATCTGGATAAGTGGGTATGAGTTGAATCCAATTCTGCTGCTCTCATTGAGTAGGGAAATTGCCCTTTATACAACTCGCAGCTGTCCCAAGTCACCTTCCTCAGTATCTATTTATAGATTTTGTGCACAAGACATCTCAACTCTAAAAGAAATCCTTCTTAGGAAAGCACGCAGTATTGTCTGGGAAGATAGGGGTACTCCTGCTTTGAATTTATGCTGTGGAAGAGAGAGGTGAATATTAGTTTTGTCAGAATGGCAATTGAAGCAAAGGAATGGAAAAATGTTGATCTGGTGCTGAGGCAAGAATGGTATTTTTAAGGATTCTTTAGTGAAACTCAAAAGCTTTATTTAAGCTAAAAAGTGATTTTTCATTTTGGGACTATTTAATCCTTTTAACCTTTTTCTGCTTTAGATTTTACTTAGATAAATAGCATTCTTGCAGAGAAATTGTTTGCTTTGTTGTCAGACGGAACATGTTGGTATTTCTGAGATGAAACATTGATTAAGCAGCATCCAAACACTGTGTTTGGATGTAATACTCCCAGCTCTGTTTCACAACAAACTTTTTAGTTCCCAGGGATGTTTTGCCCAGTTGAGGACTGGGCTGGTCTGAGTCAGTCAAAGACAATAAGCAGAAAATCCTTCCTAAAAGAGAGACAAAAGAGTATTTTGAGAAGCAAATTCTTCTTCCTTGACCAGTGCTGGAGGGAAGCAGTTGATTAAGCAGTTGATCATCTTTAGTGATGCTGGATGATTCTCTTCTACGTTCTACTCCCAGGAACTGGTATTTCTTATCTTTCACATCTGAGGAAAGGCACAAAAGACCTGTGTTGCTAATTGGTGCAGCAGCTGGCATATAGTAATTTGTTGCCAGAGACACACACTTTGCATTTAAGGGTTCTAACGTTTCAATTTCATTTGTGGCTGCCCTGTCTAGAGGTGAAAGCTGTGATGTCTGTGTTCAAGCCCAGCCTGTTCACGATGCTGAAGACTCACCTTGGCTGCCAGAGTATATTTTTCCATCCTTGGGAAATGTAATTACCCTGAACAAGAAAGGGAAGTGTGAGGAAATCATGCTGAGCCTCACAGCAGCCTGGGGGCATAGTGCTGGAGCAGCCTTACCACCACTAGCAGTGCACAGCTTGGATTTGTGCTTCCACCCTAGCTGATGTCCACCTTAGCATGCCTTTGACAGGAGAAACTGTGGAAAATAATGTTTTCAGGGGTAGAACAGGAGATGAAGACTTGCCAGCATTTATTATCTGACAATAAGTAAGTGAACAGGCTGGCAGCAATATCCAAGATTATCTCCTCTCTGCTTGGGACTGTGTTATGTTTCAGTTGAGCTTAGGATGGAAGAGAAGGACTTGTGTTTATTTTTATCTTCAGCTTTCATGTTCGTAGCTGTCTGTGTTCCAAGACACTGCGGTGCTTGTGGCTGGTCCAGGCTGGAAGGTGCTGGAGTCCAGCAAAGGACTTTAGGGGAGTCACACTGCTGCGAGGCCACATGGACACCGTGCCACAACGTGAGACCATCACCTCCAAGGCAGCTCAGACACACCCTTCTTCCAGAACATGTGGTTAGATCCTGCCACCATTTGCCTTCCTGGTAGGAATTTCTTCTAAACTGCCTGTTATCTGCTTTTCTCTTTCTAAATCACTGTTCATAGCTGGCTGTGTTTAGTTTGTATTTACACAGCTTTCCTGCACTGAATAGCCACCACTTTATTTTAATTATTGGAACACAGAAAAAGAGTTGGGAGAAAAGGAATCAGCTGTGAAACTACCTATTCATAGCACTGGTTTCCTGTATTTACTGACCAGTTTTTCACTTGCCCAGATAAAGGTACTTTATCCTACTCATTCTTGTTTGTGTCCTTGCATCAGAATCCTTCCTCTTTCTTTCTTTCTTTCTTTCTTTCTTTCTTTCTTTCTTTCTTTCTTTCTTTCTTTCTTTCTTTCTTTCTTTCTTTCTTTCTTTCTTTCTTTCTTTCTTTCTTTCTTTCTTTCTTTCTTTCTTTCTTTCTTTCTTTCTTTCTTTTCTTTTTT